>JAODKC010000117.1:12640998-12651128 GCA_026777985.1 Mormyrops attenuatus | reverse complement strand
ATATGTATATACATACATTATTTTTATTCAGAGGTATCTTTTTTCCCCTTTCAGTTTTAGGATCCCCACCTTATCTATGTCCAGACTGCAACCAGCGCTTCCAGTTTGAGTTCCCCTTCGTGGCACATCTCCGATTTCGTTGCTCTCGGAAGCCACAAATCAATGGTGTGGACGAGGTTTCTAAAGACAATGGCTGCAGTATGAGTCCCACGTCCACACCATCGAGCCCCAAGATGAGCAGAGGAGGGCTGGAGGGCCATTCCAATTCACAGGATGGCAAACCTGCCACAGACTTTCACAATTTAGCCAGGGACCTGGAGAATAATCGGACATGCCCCCCAAGTGACAAGGAGGCCGAGGTGCGGAGCAAAAGCGTCAATAAGAGGAAAACCTCAGACATGGAGGAAAGCAGAGCTTCTGGTTTGTCTCGGTCCCACATGTCAAAGGACGACGCGGAGATCACGGCTCCACGATACATGCCGGCATACACTCTAGGGGAGAACAGGCAGGCTTTTTCTTCACCAAGCCCTGAGCCCACTGAGGGCAAGAGGAGTGCCTTCACAGAAGTGAAGAAGAGCCAGATGCAGGGCCAGAAGCAGGGCGCCAAGAACCTGAGCTTCAACACCGAGAACAAAGATGGCAGCAGGCCCAGTGGGAGCCCCCCGGAGAAGCACGCGCACATCCGGCCGGTTCTGACGGAGACTCAGCCCCATTCTCGCATGGATGACTCTGCAGGCAGCGCTTTCATGTCTGTGACCCAACAGATCAGCAGTTCGGAAAGGAAAAGCGCCTTCAGCCAACCAGCGCGCTCCTTTTCCCAGCTCTCCCCTCTGATGATGACCCCCAAACTCCTTCCCACGGTAGACTGCCACCCTGGCGTGGGAGACACCATGTCACCCACTCGAATGTACCAGTCCGACCCACTAGCCGCTAAGCTGCAGAGTTCAGAACTGCTACAGAGCAGCCTCCCCAAGCACAGCCCCTTTATTTACGCTACGGCTTTCTGGCCTAAGACGTCTGGACCGATTCAGATGCAGATGCCCTCTGCGCTCACCCTCCTTCCCCCCACATTCACCTCCCTCTGTCTACCTGCTCAGAACTGGTGCGCCAAATGCAATGCTTCCTTCCGCATGACGTCCGACCTGGTATACCACATGAGGTCCCACCACAAGAAGGAGTTCTCCATGGAGCCCCTGGTGAAGCGACGGAGGGAGGAGAAGCTCAAATGCCCCATCTGTAACGAGTCCTTCCGAGAGCGACACCATCTCTCACGCCATATGACGTCCCATAACTGACAGCTTGTTCATGGTTTTGGACAGGGGATCATGGTTTTTCTGTTTTGTTTCGGAAATATGATCAAACTGGAGGTATATCCCTGATGCACATGCTTTCACTTTAAAAAAAAAGAACCTTTCCTTACCAGATGTCATGTTTTAAGGTATGCAAATTGCATTTTGACAAAAGAAATCTATTTATTGCATAGAGCACTTATAATTTGGTTAAAAAAGGGAAACAAATGATTACACTTGTTTTACTATACAGAAAATAAACAAACATGGAATTGCGTTACAATGCTTTTATTATTTTTCAGGCTTATACAAAATGGTTATACATATTTAAGTCAAATGGGATTCTTACGTCAATCTATATTTGAAAGTGCATGTAATTTATTTAATAGATATGGATTTAAATTGCAGTCTTCAGTGTAAATAACTACTGCTTTGACCGAACTGTGTAATATTTTGTGTCAGTGAGGAATAATTTAGTTACTTTTTTTCTGAGATTACCTGAGGATTTATCTAATGTGGTGAATGCTTTGACAATAAAATAGCTTTATTTTCATCCAAATGTGTGTTTCAATACTCCCTTGCTGCTTCATTCAGTAGTGGAAGTTTTTAAGGTTTACCATTTAAAGATTTACATGGCGGGAACAAGGCATAATTCAAAGATATTTTTATAAATAATAATAAAAAAACATTAAATTACATATATAAATGGGACTATAAAAAATACCAAAGTTAATTAATCTGATCGAATTTCAGACCAGTTCCATTGAAAGCGGTCTTGAATATAAACACCACTTGCATGTGATTTGTATAGCATATTTCAAGCCATGTTTGATCCAACCCATTTACTTCTGAAATAGAAGAAATTGAGGCTTATTAATTTAAAATCATAGCAGCCACAAACTACACATTAGAACCACAAACTTATACCAAAGTTAAAAATATGGATTACCACAACTACATCAATGTATTTAAGCATATATATTTCACCTAACCACGATATATACAGTATGAGTGGATGGATGAAACATGGATGCTGTACAAAATGCAACAATATTGTCATTTGCAAACTTGACTTTTAATATAAAAGTTGTAAAAAAAAAGTTCCATATGCATACACATTATACCTCGGTGTATTCATCTTTTATTATACTACTTTCAATGAAACTATTCCTTTCACAGGACTGTTAAACTAACAGAAAAAGTTTGGGGCAAGATAAAGCTGTTAAGGTCACTTGGTGTGATTAGTAGTAGCACCATTACTAGTACTAACCTATACTGCAACACGTTACTACACTGCAACACTGCTATACCGATAACACTATTATTGACAAACTGGGGAATGTGCTTTACATTTAACCTCTAGGGCTGACGGCGGACTTGCTGTCAGAAGCCTGTATGTCAAGTTAGCATATTGCCTCAGTGTTTGTATGGGGTTCATCCATTTATTTGGGTTTGCTTACGAGTCTGAAGAAGTGTTGTGGGTCACCTTTTAATCATCCTTTGTGTGCCTCCTGAAAAACATTGGCACCCTGTAAAGTGGATGATGTTTGCAACATTTTAGCAATTACTATAATATAAATATTCAATGATTTGCTAAATAAATCGTCACTAGTTAAATTAATTTTGTACATTAATAATGCCGGCTAATTATGCTTATTGGTTCATTATTTCCAAATTTCTAAGAGGCTTCCTTAATTTGTAATCTAGTAGATGTGACGGACTGGTATTCCATCCTGGGTGCCCCCTGTATACCTGGAGCTGCTTCCTTGGATAGGCTCCCTGCATTGAATAAGTATTTACAGAAACCTGCGGCAGGAATCAGGGCGATATGGAGGCTCAGTGGGCGGCCCGCAGATTCCTCATATATTCAGGGGAGATATTTCTTCAATATTCTGCCACAATCCAGCGGGATGTAGGTGAAGGAGTATCTCTAAATTAGCCATAGTTTTTGAGAGTGTGCATGTAGGCTATGTGCTTTATGACAGACTACAGTTTACTCCTCTATTGTGCCCAAAGTTACATATACATTAGTCAAGCTATGCGTTACGTCTTTATATTAATGAATCGTTAAACATCTCTAAAGGTAAATGTACGCAACGCGTCTGTACCCGGTATTAGCTACGTAGAGATGGTTGAAAATTTCGATAAAAGGGTAAACGGTGACGCCTGCTGATTGAAAATTGAAGTGCTGTTCACGGTGTTTCCATAACGAGTTAACATTTTCAAAAAGATTCCTTCACTACATAAATCACAGTTACGTTTTTATAGGCCTATAAAAAGACCGGAAGACGCCGTTCACCGTAGCACGCCACGCCGAACTCATTCTTTCCCATCCTCTAAGCGCTTACCATGGTGAGGGTCTCGGGGGGCCTGGAGCCCATGCTGAGCGACTTCAAGGTAGAAAGCTGGAGTACATTCTGTGCGGCGTGCCGTTGCATAGCAGGACAGTCATACACATGCACACAATCATACTCTCCGGAATATGTAGAAATATGTTAGCTTAACTGCACGTTTTTGGAGTACGCGGAGGAAACCCGATGGATGTACAACCTCCGCACGCGCACAGATCGGAACCCCCAACCTAGTTGATGTGAGGCAACAGGGCTACCGACCACTGTTACTCCCGTCTATTCTTTTATAAAAGCGAATCAAGAAACAGCAAAGACGTTGCAATGATAATAATTTAAAAATATAAATAAACCGCAAGAGATTTTCTGCTACGAATAAAAATGCTTAGGCGGTGTATGCACGTACACGTCAAGTGAAAAGAACAATCTTAATAATCCGTGGTAAAACAAAAATGCGGTCTAGGCAACGCAACTTATTACACAGGGCCAGTTAAAAGGACTAGTAAGACGCTGCAATGGGGATGTCTGCTTGCCTAGGTTTTTGTACAACTTAAAGGATAAATGTGTTTGCTCTACTATTGCGCAAGTATTTTTCAGTGTCCGTTTAATCGATTACGGGTTTTATTTATAATGCACCATGAATTATTGGTCAAAAAGCTGGATGGTTAAAATTTTAAACTGTTCTTTTTAAAATTAAATTACAGTATTACAAATTATCACTCTCAATAAAGAAAGTTTCCATCCTTAATACATATATTATCAGAGATTGTCAATGACTGTGGAAGGATTGTCCAAATATATGTTTAACTATGTTAAAAATAGAAGAACATTAACACTAAACACGACATAAGATGAATTCCATTTTCAGGAACTACTGTACTACTCATCTAAAAGAAAAATTCCTTGACATTGTATGTTTAAAAAAAAGAAAAAGAAAACTGGGAAAGTTAGAATGTGTTGTTGTATGAGATCCGAAAAGAAGAACGTAGTCAGTGACATATTTACATTATAAAAAAAAACACGACTATGTCTGTGAGCTATTCTCTCCTTTATTCTAACAATACATGGTTTCCAGAATAAACTCAGTTCAATAAAGACTGGTCTGCTTATCCTGAATGCCAGTCAAAAGTGTGTGTAGCTCAGCTCAATATACAGTCTTCAAGGGGGCTAAATAATAAAAAGTGCAACCAGGGGCATCATACACCCCCCTCCTATTCAGAAGACTTTAATATGCTGATCTCTGTAAGAGTGCTTTAAGAGGCCTAGGGGAGACTGCAGCTTCTTTGCCTTTTTGTAAATATTCCACTGGTGTCATGCTTAAGGGGCTGTAGATATTATCCAGGCATAGAATTTAAGTACAGACGCTCCTCTACTTACAAACTCTCAACTTACGAACTTTCAGACATTTGAACGAAGAGGACTGTAAGTGCGTACTCCCAGTTCTTTGTACTGGCGTATACCGTATCATGTCAAATAACAACTTACAAACATTTCAAGTTACGAACAGCTGTTCGGAACGTAACTCGTTTGTATGTAGAGGAGCGTCTGTATTTTCGCAACAGTCTGCCTTGTAACTGTAAAAGTCAGAAGGACTGTAGCTTGGTATTCCATCAAGGTTAATGGACATTAACCCAGTCCTAGCCTGTTATGTCTGACGCTTTCGCCAGATTTGATCTGTCAAAGTGTTGCTTCATTTGTTGCTGATTTGCTGTTGTGTCTTGAACAGCAGCGTCTGGGATTAGCTTTGTCTGATGTTGGCAGCTGGAGGTGGGTGATGTTTATAAAAGTGCATGGGATTTTGGAGCTGGTTACAGGTGAGCAGCCTTGCATTAAGTGAAACCTCACAATCCATCATTTGGACTGGAATTGGTACAGTGTCATTCAAGTGTAATGAGTCCTTTTACTGTAAAGCAGAATTCCCCAATTCCGAGTCTTGAAGGGCCAGAATCCAACACAGTTTGCAGATTTCAGCTCCCCTACAGAATAATTTGCCGAGCTGGTAAGGGGGTCCCCATGGTAGATTTTGGGGCCCCATAAAGTGCCAGGGTATCCTTGCCCCTCCATTGCCCCTGCTTAATGGTAAACGTCATAGGCTACCACTAACAAGTAAATAGAGTTTGAGGAATTATAATCGTCCTGCTAGTTACAGAGGAAGTGGGAGCGACCTCTGACTCTTCAGAGGATCAGACCACCATCGAACACCTCTGATGAAATGAAGGTCCATGGGGTTCACTGCACACATAAAGTTCCAGCTGTTCCTGAGGCAAACTCAGTTTAATGGTCATAAGGGGGAGTCATAGGAACCACAGAATTTCTACTGACATGATGGCTGGGCTGTCCCTCAGCAGAGACTCAATCTCTGTGTCAATGCTAGGCCTCTTCATCAAGCTGCTTGCCTTTCATTATGCCCAGATGGCCAGTATGAGCTATGGCAAGGTCCTTGGCCTGCAGAGCACTAGGATTTACAGTGCAGAGGCCGTAGACCATGCATTTGTTGTTCCAAAAGGACAGTTCGCCTTTGACTGAATGATATAGGATGAAGTTATCAGGCATATGCACTGACCTCCTCTCTGTGATGAAAATGACCAGCTTACAGAGGGTGGAGTGTTGGCACGTTGTGCTGAAGGTCCTGGAGGGACATGATGGCCTTCCACTGGCCTCTGGAGTGAACTTCAGGCATAGAATTATACAGCTGTCATCATTTTGCCTGGTGGTGAATATATAGCGATTTGTAGCCAGTTTCAGATGTGGCCAACAGCATGATGAGGGCCAAGAAGTCTGTTTGAAGAGTGGAAGCAAAGATATGTGTGCCACTGCTCACAAGGTCAGGTGTTGGCCAGGACCTCCTGCTCTCCCATTAAGCACTTCATGTCAAGCAGGAACATCAGTGCTGAAAATAAAGGTAATTGGGATCCGGAGCCCATTGTATTGCTAAGACCGCTTCGTGTCTACAGCAGAGGCGTGATATGCAGGCTCAAATTCGACCAGAGCTGGCAGTGAGGTAGCTTCAAGGGGTGAAAGGAATCTAAGCATGAAGATATCCAGCCCCAAAAACTTTCTTCAGCAGTTTAACCAAAAAGACAATGGTAGCAGTGTACTTTGGTAGAAATTGTAGGTAGTATGTGTCTTTGTTTTGAATAAAGTGGTAAAGATTTTTTGCGCTGAGAACCCACAAAGAGCAGAGAACACATATTTGTTCTGAGTTTGTGTGCGAAGAGTGCATTAAACACCTTCAGAAGACACTCATCATAGTCTTTAGCTATCAGGCCACGTTACATCATTCACATAGATGGCTGTCTCAAAGATTCCTGCCAGAACTGGGCATGTGAGATTTTTTAGCATAAGTCAAAGGTTAATCCAAACATGCATGTCCACTGGAAATTCAGATGTGCAACTTACAGCTGCTGGAGTGGATCAGAACCTTTACATAAATCATAACACACCAAAGGCCAATTCATTATTATTCTGGAGGGTAGAGAGGAGGTAAGACCACCTGGCTTCCAAAATGAAGATTCCCAAGCTGATTAGCCACAACTAGCCACATAAGATGCAGCATAAGCAAGAATACCTTGCTGAATTAGAATGACACCTAATTAACACTAGATCACTTTTTCTATTTTTTTAATTAGTGTGATTTCTCTCTGGAGGGTTGAAAAAATGAAACTGAAAAGATAGTAGTAAACCTTAGGGAATATATTTTTTCTATTAACTTATTAGTATAAATTTAATCCATTAAAATCACAGAAATGCTAAAGGCAGCATTGCCTAATTCTACTTGGCCATTTGTACTAGTGCTAATCCACCTACTTTCTGCTTATGCTAAGCCATCTTAGGGCAGGTTGGGGAGCATGCACTGGTACAGTGGGGCACATTCACCACATGATGAAGCCCCTTGGGATCCTGGTTGGGGACCCCCCCCCCCCCCAGGCTGACACGCGATCCAGTTCCACCCTCTGGAAATGACCATCTATCCACTGCAGCCAGGTGTTATGTGAGCGTCCACTTGGCCTGGTCCAGCTGCCTGGGTCCTCAGCAATGAGGATCCTGCAAGCCGGATCACCATCAGGGAATTACGCCACATGGCGCTTCCTCACAATGCAGGTAATGTGCCTCATTATCCAAAGCAAGGTAATAAAAGCTTGAAGCCTATCCTGGGAACTATAGGACACAGTTAAAGACTCTACTGGCAAGTTAGGGACAGCAATTCACCTAAACTCTAATCCATTAGACTGTGGGAACAAACTAGGGTACCCAGTGGAAACCCAAGTGAACACAGCGACAATATAACTGTATAATACATCATTTAACCACTGTCAACTACCACATCTAGCAATTAAAAAATGAGAAACATTATGAAAGCGCTAATCCTAATGGCTTCAAGTACTGCACTGGGGAAAAAAGATTCACAAGAACCAGAATAATGAAAGTCTAACAACCTTGTAGGATAATGAATAAAAATATACAGGAATAATTTTCCCCCATTGCATAGAATAGTACAATTTAAGCAGCCTTTAAGGCTTTCAAATTAACAAACAGAAATGGTAACAGTCTGCTTACATAAATTGCACTGTAAACTGAATAATCTTTAAATGTATGACTCCTGGTTACATTATATAAAAGTGTTTTACATGTTTTCGGTTTTTTATATTATTTTTCTGTTACCCAAACTAACCTAACAGAATTGCAAAACCAAGCACTGTATTGGGCTAAATTGTGTAGCTTATTAACATGGTACTTAGTATGGTGTAAGAGTGATTTACTTGTCTGACAAAGCAGATTCCATGACCATAAGAGGTTCAGTCAGAATAAGGCAGTGTAGCTGTGCAGACCTCTGAAAATGTATGAAACCAGTTTTGACTTTAATTAGACTTTGCAATAAAATATATGTAGGAAATTCATTCCTCTACTTGTTCATCTTCCATACCACTTACCTAGTAAATGGTCTCAGTGAGCCTCTCCCAGAAAGCACCCATGCCAGCTCATTGGAGGGCACACACTGACAGAATATGGGCAATACTGGGGCATCACTTTGCCTGTTCTTTTTTTTTATGTGGGAAGAGATCAGAGTACGTGGTAGAAACCATAACAAACGGAGGGGGGGCAAAAAATCCTAATGGAGAAGGATGGATGAATGAACACTCTTCCTGTGGAACTAGTTGTAAATGACCTCTTGTGAAAGTATAGAAATATTGTCAAATTCAAAGCCTTTGACAGGACATTAATATATGTTCATATCTTGGTGCACTTCACTCAAAACATATGTATACATATTATTTTTCACAACCCCATTTGCAAAAAACTTGGGATGCTGTGCAAAATGTAAATAATGTCATTATTGCAAATCATATAAACGCAAAATGTTATACAAGAAAGACAACTAAGGCTGCCACTAACGACTGTTTTTCTCTGGATTAATCTATCGACTATTTTACCAATTGGTCGATTAATCTAAGCAATTAATTTTCCTCCAGCAAATGAAATAGACGTTTAATTTAAGTTAATTGTTTTTTTTCTTCCTTTTTTTGACAACAACAAACTGTCATTGCAGGGCTTTAGATAATGGACGCCGGCTTTTTGTTACTATATGATATATATAACAAAATTACTATTTTGTTACTATTTTTTTCACGCACAATTCCATAACCAAATTAGTAGTATGACTAAAATATTAATGAGATGCGTATTGTGGCATCTGTATAAATTCGCCGTTACGCTTGTTACACTCCGTTAGCGCCCGGGGCGCCCTATGCTACTGTTTTGGTAAATCATGGAAGCGATAAGAACCGAAGCAACCACAGCATCTTTTAAATGAGGAGATATTGTGGATAAACAAGGTAAAAAGATGTTGATGGTGTGGCGCTACTTTTTTGCTGATTAAAGTCCAGCATGTTTTTTTTCTTTGTATACATAGTTCTCATTTTTATTTCAGTTCGCGAATTATTTTCTTTTATTTAGTGTTCGTTTTAGTTTCAGCTTTACTTTACGATAATAACACTAGTCACAGCCCCCAATAAGCCCAAAGAGCACGAACATACACTGTCAATCCACGTAGAATAAGCCCAGTAGAATAAGTCCAATTGAGCCTAAACATTGGGTGCGTTCGACTTCGGCTTAGGTCTGTCTGTAGCTGACATGACGTGGAGCAAGATCTGTCGGCGACTGCAGGGGTGGAGTATAAACTGACTGCAGCCAAGTCGGACAACTTCTCGTAGTGTGCGAGACCTGACTGCAATGGCAGCATTGCCAGAAGGGTGTAGATAAATCTATACAAATATCACCTGCATGCACATTAAGCCTACCTCTTTTACAGTAACCAACTCCTGATCCAAACTGTTAGCAGTGGAAAAAATTAACTATTATGTATAGTGGCCCTGTGTAAAAAGATAGCTGCCGGGAAAAAGATCAAATACATGTCTTTCAAAGTTTTTATTGTCATGTACAGAGTACAATGCAATTCTTACTTGAATGCCTTCTTCACAGACTGGACGATTAA
>JAODKC010000117.1:12544504-12632783 GCA_026777985.1 Mormyrops attenuatus | reverse complement strand
CCTGCTCCCCCAAACACACATAGTACTCCCACAATATGTAAGGGACATGTCCCTACTACCCATAACCAAATCTATACTGTTACATTACTTCAGAACACAGAACATTACTTTTGAATGGGTTACAGCATGAGAACTATATCTACAAAACCGAAGACACATTAGATGTTTCATCAGTAGAGAAGCATAACTGTCATTTAACACTGAAATCATCACATGATTTCTGCAAGATGATGATAAATTCATATATACAGCACAAATACGAGAGTGAAATTCTTCAAGGTTAACACCTTGTTCGTTAACTGGAGTGGAATTTTTAACAGTTGTTATACCTATAGCAGTTCACCAGAACAATGTACGCGTGAACAAGTCTGACTGCATATGTGTGTGTGTGTGTGTGTGTGTGTGTGTGTGTGCACGCGCGCGCATGTGTGTATATAATTGAAATTCCAGCATTTCCACCATTCCACTCGTTTGTTGATTTGAAACTAAACCATACCATTTTTTTAAAAATTCGCACATACTGGTCTAGTTCTCAATTCACTTGCTATATTGGTATGAATGGTTGAAGACAATTGAAATTGAAGTGAAAAATTACTTGATACTTTGTTGTATGTTTATTGTCCAAATGTAAACCTCTGATTGTGAATGCAGATTTCCTTTTTATATTAACATTAAAAGACTGCTTACTAGTGAGGTTCAGTTAACACAAACAGCGATACATTTAACTGAATACTGCACATGTAGCACAGACAGTCACTGAACATACTGAACGTTGCTGTCTGGTAAGCATTATAACTGCTAAGCAATAGAGCAGCTAAGCTTTATTTGTGCTTTACTGACACCTGCTGGTGAGTAAGATAAAATGCAACTTTTATTACTGGGCAAAGGGCAAGCAAGATTTTTAAACCTTGCAGGTCATTATTATATGTTTCAGATCAGGAGTAGGCAACCGTGATTCTGAAGTGCTAGTATCCAGCAGGTTTTCTAGCCTACCTGGTGAGTTACTATCTGCCTGAGATCAGTCTGTGGAGGCAATGTGATGCTCTGGGCAATATTCTGCTTGGAAACTTGGGTCCTGGCATTAATGTGGATGTTACTTTGACACGTTCTACCTACCTAAACATGCTGCAGAAGCACCCCCCTTCATGCCAGCTGCACTCCCCAGGAGCAGTGGCCCCTTTCACCAGAATAATGTGCCCGGCCACATTGCAAAAATGGTTCAAACTGAACACCTTGAACTCTTTTCACATTTCTCAAACCATTCAAAACTCCCTGGATTTCCATCCGGTTAAGCATCTATTGATGTGCTGGACAATCAAGTTTGATCCATGGAGACCCCACCTTGCAATTTACAAGACTTAAAGGATCTGCTGCTAACGTCTTGGTGCTAGATACCACAGGACACCTTCATTGCTCTTGTGGACTCCATGCCTCAATGGGTCAGAGCTCTTTTGGCTGCAGGTGGTTTTAATGTTGTATTGGGGTGTATGTCTGCTTGTATGTCTGTTGTGATACTTGCCAGCAGAAAGCTCTATACACTCTTATAAACTGTATCTGAAAGTCAAGATTGGAGCATTACCCATTTTTGAAGTGTCATGACCGCAATAATGTGCAAAATAATTCCAGGTGATTTTTGTGTGTTTCTCCAACATGCCATTGTTCTATTTGAAAATTTGACTAGTTTGTTCCATCAGTGTCCACGGAATGCGCTGACATCTTCCTTGAGGTTCATATAAGATTGTTTGCTAAAGGTAACTGTAAAGCAAAAAGGTCTTATTTGAAAAGTGCACCAGGTCCACTAGATGGAACTGTTGCCCAAAGTTTAAAAAAATGCTCACGATGTGTATTTCAAAACAGACCTGAAGCCTATGAATTTAAAGTAGAATATTTTTACAAAGTAAAGTCAGAGAGACTTGAATGCACTTTATGTAAAAAAATACTGAAATTTCATATGAATTACATTTATAAGTTAATTTCAACATACTGTAAGATACATTGTTGACCAAAATATCTCTTCAATAAGTTATACTGTACGTATCCTAAATACTGCCGCTACCACTACTAATAATAAAAAGAATAATCATCTACATTCAATTTATCTACAATATACCTTAGTCATATATTTTCATAAGATTTCATAACACAGAAGTAAATGTTGTGAAGCGTATAGTGCAGACAAATGCCATTTGACTAGAAAAAAAGTTGGTCTTTGGTCATCTGGAAAACAAAAAAGCTTTTTGGCATATAGGGTGGTCTGTAAAGTTAAGATTGCATAAGGACTGAGCTGTCCGATGACAAGTACAACAGCTGTTGATCCACCCATGCGCTGGCTCTGTTTGGATTATTATGTCACACACATGGCTCTCAAATACAAATAAACACAGGACTGGTACTTTGTTCCATCTCCCTGGTGCTCATTTACACTGATACACGAATCTCTGCTGAAGCACAATGGGCCCTTTGTAGGCAAATTAATGCCATTCTTGTGCTCATAATTATCTCACTTTACATTTTTGCGTATTGGTTTCGTCATTGTCTCCCAAGCCCACCATATTATTTTCATCCATCTTCCAGTATACAGACCCGACCTACCAGCTGGAGGTGTGGAGCTGTTGGTTAAAAATGAGGCCTACAGCTGCAAAGTTCTGAAGCCTTCTTAGAGAAGCCCTTATTTTTGGGATCCTACAAATATTCATGCTTAAAATGATCATTGTGTAATTTGACTCTTAAAGACAGGAGTAGAAACACCAGAGGGGAATTTTTTTGACCGCAAATAAAAAGCGGATTGTAAATAATTGGACTAGAAATATCTTGACCTTCTATGTAAGTGCAGATTATAAAACGTAGCATTATTTTAACTTTATAATCCCTCAAGGGTCACTGACAGTCTTGGCTGTGCATAAAAAAAGTCATTTAAACCAATTTGAGGTTCCTTGTTTCTAGAGAAGGTAACGTGCCAACTCTGCAAGAGTAAATATCTGATAACATGAAAAAATGGTCCTGATAAATTATTATGAATCTAATGGGTCAAAGGAAAACTTGTTGTCAAGCCTTGTTTGATGACAAGCTGATAGGGACCTGAGCCTGATAATGTTTAAACCCGTCCCCAAAGTAACATACAGACTTAGAAAGGTATCCAAACATTTACTGCCCCGGGGTGTTCACGTAATTTTAACTCGCTGTATTGATTCAAATGGCACAGGTGTGCAGGACTTGCTTTTCATGCCAAAAAGTAAATCAATGACAGTTGATGGAACATAACTCGGTCTTTGCAATATACTCTATTATTTCCAAAGTGATTAAAAATCAAGTAACAATAAAATTATGAGATCATTGCTGAATTAAGCGCACTGCCAGCATAATTAAGGTATTTGATACTAGGATAAAATACTTTCCGTTCAAAACCATTCTGGATTATGCAAATTTGTTATATGAAAAGGGTTCAGAAATTGGTCAACTGTATAAAATCTAGTGAAGAGTCTTGCATCCATCAAAGTATGACTGATAATGGGTCAACATGCATTGATGAAGAAAGGTGTATGGATCTGATGTGTCTGAATACCTATTATACCTATTATACCTGAATACCTGTCTGAATTGCCTATTATTATACTAAAAATCTCAGGTAATTATAAACTGGTTCAGGTCATCAAAAGACATGGATGTCTCTTTGCACCCCTATTCAGCCGTGCTTAATGACAGATAATATTGTGCTGGTACACTACTGCAGTTAAATAAAGGGCATTACTGGTTCTTGCCTGACTGGACACTTAGGGGGTTCAGAAAAGATGATGGCTTGATTTCATTAGCTGGGTATTCATGTAGACATTTGTCAGTGGTGCAAAAGCTCTTGGGAACTGCAGTTAGTTATAGCTCTTAATGTGTACCGCTGTGACTTTTTGTTGATAAAGAGGCCTTTTGCCAAAACTGGGATGAATCTTATTGGACTGTTATACAGTCATAAAGTACACAACAAAATCCTTGGAAACAGTAATTCTGTGCAATATTTCGCCTAAGACTTTTGCTGTGGTCCTTTTATCTCTGAGTCAGAATCTTAAACATTGTAAGACATGTGCTTATTCGGTTATTAAATATTAAAGCAATTTGCCAAAATCATGGCAACCCAAACAGATTAGTGAGATATTTTAATATCTTTGAAGGCCGCAATCTGTATGTTTGTTTTCACTAATGTATAACTGGGATACATAAACCTATTATTCTACAATCAAGAGGTTCCCCAGATCCTGAGCAGGATTTCCCAATTTACATTGTTATATGGTCTTGGCTAAGAGGTACCTTTGATATCTGCGAGCAAACTGGGAGTCAAAGCTAATGTAAAAAACCTTCTGAAAGCTGGAGGGGGTGTAGCATATGTTACCCATGTCTGAGATCATCAGCAAGGAGGTGAGATTGAAGCTGTTTCCAGCAACCAGCCCCAGAACATACACAATGGGACAACTCTGTCCAATAGGACTTTGGAGACATGTGTTTCCCCAGTCCACATCGTATGGATCTCATAGCATTGCATATACAGACCCTGACCATACCCGATGCATGGAAAAACATACTTCAGGAGGAATGTTCCACATGGGAGTAATAGGGGAGCCACATGGGGATTGTCACAGCTATGTTATGTACTTTCAAACCTTGATGGCTGAGTTTCATTTTTCATAGGCTATAGAATGGTAAATGAGATGTCTTAATTTGTTGCATGATTCAGGCCTGAATTAATGAGGTTTAAAATGGGTTGGGTTAAATTAAGTTAAATTCAGTACTGAATTTAATTGAAGGCTATTTGCTATGTTGAAAAAATTCCACACTAGTTAACGAACAAGGTGTTATCCTTGAAGAATTTCACTCTCGTATTTTCTGATTTCTTCAAAGAACTAATAAACCAATCTACCATTTATTTTGTTTACATTAGTTTTTCTACACATTGTTTACACTTACAACTGAGTCCATAATGTGGAATGTCCATACACCTTTGAGTGATTGATAGGCCACATCCATTGTCCTCGTGTTGCATAGGCTGAGACTTATCTGGACTACAGTAACTGGCTGTAGAATCTGTAATGTTGGTAATGCTGAAGTCAGCTGCTATTGTGGCATGTCCAGAAATTTAAAAAAAACAAACAGCTGAGGTTTTGGGGATTGGATAATTATTAGTGTCACTTCATTCCAAGGTCTTCTACCTTGGCCAGCCCCCTGACCATCCAAACCCCAAAGAGGGCCCCTAATCCAGTCCAGAGGCGAGTCCGGCAGCATTCCTGGCCATTAAGTCAGTGCTTTGTGGGGGCCCACTCTGTGTGTCACCTGACTTTTCCCAGTCATTTATTTTACAGACAAATACGTCAGACAGAGAGTTAGGGGCTGACTCGTCCCGGGAGGTGCACAGAAGGAAACACCCAGTGTTATATGTTACCCAAAATCATACGGGCCATGAGCTGATATATAGCACCATTAAGTGGCCGGAGCTCATGCACCAGTATCACTTCCTGTGGCAGTGCATCACCCTTTTTTGAGTTGCGCACCTCTCGGGTGACTCTAGTGCATGAAAAACAGCCATTCCTGGGTCACTCTTCACTGTTTTGTTTTGTAGCTATTTTGCTTCCGGGTGGTCCAGATGCGGATATGCTCTGGTCAGGCTCACTCTCTAGAGATGTGGTGGGGGGGGGTGGGGGAGTGTGAGTCAGGTGGAGGCCACCGTGCATCTCAGGAGGGTGCGTCAGGTGACTAAAATCGTGTTGATTCATTCCACCTGTTACTCTTATTGTCCCTATACATTATCATTTTCTGCTGTCACTTTTACAGTGACCTGGGGAGCAGGTCATGTGTCACACCATACGCTAGAACGGCCATCCTACGAGATGACTGTGCACGCAGTTTTGCATTTGTTTGCTAAGAAAGTATTTTTTTTGCTGCTCCATTCTGTTACTTCTCCCCCAGCCCCTGAAAAGGCTCTCGTCCATTCCAAACTCCCCCGTCACATGATTCAGGCTTTCCCACAATTGAATACAGTTGAAATAACTTACACTTCCCCTTGTTTGTCTCATTGAAACATTTAGTCACTGCTCTTCACTCCCGGAGGTGTTTTGGTGCTAGGGTGAAGTAGTAATAGCCCAAAACAAAAGTGTTTTAATGAAAGAGTAATTTATGTGAATAGCAGCTACAAACTTAGAGCCATAACAGTATCAGAGCCAATGCAATCTGACCCTTCAATGTTTTTTAACCTGAAAATACTTTTTTAAATCTAATTACTTTAAAATTATTTAATCGGCTGTTTTTTCATGCTTCCCTCCATTTGAGATCCTGCAGATCTAAGGCCCTTTCAATCTTAAAATTAAAAATTCAGTGAAGTTTTTCTTTTTTCCTTCATACACCTATCTCTCATTACCGTAGACTGCATTCCCCAGCTGCCATGCACTCCTCCAGACCGCATTGAGTTCACTGACACACGATAGCATTGAGTGATTTTTATCATGAATAAATACAGGTTATAGCACTGATGTACACATCTTTAAAAGCGTGGTAAATAATGTCAGATTAGTACATACTGTGCTGCCCCGATGTGTCACACCCCGTCTGTACACATCTATGTTTTCACCTCGTAGCGTGAAAGCTACAGTTACAGCCTGGGCTATAAACTTCCAATGAATTATGCTGTGCACCTGCAAGCTAGTCGGATTGACTGGGCCGGTCCTGGGAATGACTTTGCCCTTTTGTTTCCTAAGGTCAATCTTCTGCAGTGGATTGTCATTGCTCAGTGAGGTCTTCACTCCCTCGCAGACTCCCCACTCTCAGAGACCTTTCATGCACGCAGGTGTATAAATAGAGCTGTTTTCAATTAGCGCTGACCTTGCCTCTAGCGGGCATCTGATCAGTGAATACCCCTGCACCTGTGGTAATAAAATACCAAGGGAACTAAGACAGTGCAGTGAATGCGAATCAGCCATGGCCCTCTTGTTACTTTGCAAGGAAACATACCCTTCCACACAGTTTAGCTGTGAAAGAGTGTTGCCAACCAAACATAAACAGACAAGGGAATTGTGCCCTTAGAACTTATTTTTCGAAAAGGAATAAGACGTTATTAGTGTTAAACTTTTTATGTAGTCATAGTAGGTTTTAGGCGATCCACACATAATCCTGTGTTAACATTAGGCAGCTTAGTTTATTTTACACTTGAATTTTTATGGTTTCAAATAATATGAGCCAGTGAAAATGTTCAGTTGTTCTACTATTGTTTCTAATGTGATATTTATTTTGTTGTGGCCTTTTGTGATTTGGTTTTCAGAAAGGACATTAAAGTTACACGGTCGTACTGTGTAACTAATTTTAAGAAAGTACCAGGTTGTTAAAATGTAGCAAAAAGCAAGAAAAAAACTAGGTCATGCCCCCAGTTAAATGGCAACAGTATCTACTTAAGTATCACTGTGCTTTGTGATTTTAGGGAACTTCCACAAAATGGTATATAAAGGTATTTTCTGTCATCACCACATAATTTTATATGCACCTAAAGCAAACTCACATCATCAGGCAACATTTTCAAAATTTTATATACAGAATTTAGACTCACTTCGCATCAACATCTGTCACACAGATCAGTATATTCGGCTTGTTACAAAACAACATGACATTTACTTCACCCCTTTTCCTAATCTTTGATTTAATAATTTTTGGTGTAGCATTGCTGGTGCTGTAGTAGCAGGGATTTAAATTATTGTGGCCGGTTTACTATAAATGAGAGGTATGCAAACTACAAACCTCTTATCCGCATGCCAGAATGACCAATGTCGGAACTCTTGGTTTATTACTTACGAAAACAAAATGTGCAATATTTGGTGTTGAATCCTACCACAGCAAACATAAGGAACACCCTATGAACAGATCAAATGCGAGTGGATTTCCTCTTTAACCACAGTTTTACTCTTTGTCCATCCTTCCATACCTTTACAAATCACCCAAGCTCTATGAAACTGTGGCAGTGAGCTAAAACAGTTAAGCTTTGGTGGTCTTCAATTCATGTCATGTCAAGCCAATTGCCTCTGTGAACTTAAAAGCAGAAAGGGTGGTGCTTTTCCTACCAGCCATCGAGAGACACAAATCCTTTCTGTTTCCTGCCAGCAACCACATCCCAGCCCAGAGCGAAGGGCTAATTTTATACCACTGCTTGAGGATGCGGGATTTTCTTATTTTGTGGAAGAGCAAGGATCTGAGCCTGGATTTCACCATCCTACAAGTCAGCTTCAGGGTCAAAGCTTCTCTGCTCGGCACACCCAAACTGTAATCTTAAACGAGGGGGCAAAAACTGCTCTGCTTCTATGAGTATCCTCTGTTTTCACCCCACTTAAAGTGTGTTTCAAGTGTACTTTGGACTCAGCTGTAAGCAACATTTTCAAGAGACAAGAGAGTGAATGCAGACTGCGAAGCTTATACATATCCATTTATTTATCATATGAACAGGTTGAGCACCATGTTGCAGCACATTCCTTTGAATTACATTAATGCTGAGGCCAAAGAAACTGAAGCATCACTGATTCACAAATCTCTTGGCAGTGATGAGGATTGTAGGCAATCTATATCACAGTCACTGTGTTGACAAAATCATTTTAAAAGGCACATTTTCTTAAAAAAGACTTTGCAAAGAAACATTAAGATAAATTATAATTTATTATAAAATAATTCCAGTTTATCTCAGCAACATAGCATAAATAAAATAAGTATTATGCAACAATACAGATATTTTTAGGATGCATTGTGCATGGACTTGTCTGTTTCAAGGTGTTCAGTGGTATTTAAGAACAATAAGAAAAAATGTTGGCTAAGCACACCTATTGGTGGGACCAACTATTCCTCCGGTCATAGAGCGGTGTTGTTCATGTTGCAACAACTGCTGTGCTCTGTTGTTAAGATAATTAGGCCAACCACCAGGTGGTGTGTGTGAGCTCTGATTGATCCTACATATAATAAAGAAAATTATGCAAAAAGGTAAATTGCAAGGGCATCCATTACATTATCCAAAATGCTAAACAATATATTAAACATGGTCATTTAAGCAAACGGAGCTCTTAGGTATTACCAAAAGTAAGAGGAATATTTGGATTTTCAATCGCAACCTTGAATATTTAAAAAATACATGCAGCTACAATTTTGCCACAGTCGGATGTTTGTAATAAGTGGAGCTGCTAAATTTAGATGTACAGGATCTCATGGGTAGATATTTCTTTCTTCATTATGATGTGCCTGTGAATAATTATGAGGTTCACAACCGATTATTTAAACAGGCACATATTTTACTCTTACTACATGACAATACATTTTGAAGAAAGTGTTTAGTTTTTGAATGAAAGGTGTACTGTACCTTAAATAATTCTAAGCAATAATAAGGAAAATAAAATATTCAGGAAAAATAACTTCAGTAATATATCCCTATTTATCACATTTATATGCCATTTATCATTTAACCTGTCATATATTAGCTTATTTGGGGTTACTTGGTTCACTTTAATTTTTGCCTGGGAATCGGTATTTCATATCATGTGTATTCATTCTAAGCCTGGGTACTCATAGGTACATGTAAAAAATCATAAGCTACACATTATAAATCAAACTCTCTTCAGATTATAGTCCTGGCTGGCTGCGGTGTGCTTACTTCCCTTCCTTTTTTCTTGCATTTGTGTGATGCATGGCCACTTTTTGCTAAAAGAATTATCCTGATGCATCTGCTTTCTGCATCAAGATTTTACAAGAGGAACTTCCCCAACCCTGCCAGTGGTCATCTGTTTCCTGTTCCTTTCAAAGGGGGAAAAATCAGACAAGAAATTGTGATTTTCCCAATTGTTACAAAAGACATATAACATAACATATTAAAAATATGGCTGGCTTTCTATTATGCACTTTGTTCTAAACGTTGAGTGAAATATCTATTAAAGTCAAAAACACCATCTACACACAAAAGAGGTTTTGAATCTGACCAAAATCAAAGGTTAATTTAGATTTTTTTTTTATATCTCTAAAAACTTGAAATGGAAAACACACAACCAAGAACTTTAAACAAGCCTTCTCAACCGTGGACATTACATTGTAATACAGTCATTATCAGATTATTTTTAATAGCTGTCAAGTGGAATTATAATGCTAAAGACGTCTATCTGTACATTGTAATAAATATTTAATTGCTAACCCTTTGTTAATTATATGAATGGACTTTGATTTAACTTGTCGAAGGAAAGCATGTTATTTGTCTTTGCTGTTACTGGGGTATTATTTTTTGCTGACAATGTGACGATTTATGTCGCAGTGGCTACTGGTCAGGCTGCCCTTCTCACTGGCTTCCTCAACACCTGTGTTTACACTGGGGCCTCGGCTTCCATAACCTCCACAGCGATCCCTCACTCGCTCAGCTTCCAAATATGTGCTGCCCGTGCACTTTCACAAACATGTGACTCCTCTGAGCCTTTCATTACGGGAGCTGGCAATAGTATAGCGTAAATTGCATTCCAGCTGGAAATTCTAGTGTATTACACATTAAAAGGTGTGCATGCTGTTCCCCATTATTGGAATTTAAATGTAATGAGTAATAAGTAAGTCAAATTATGCTTGCAACAGTCATGTGAGGTTCAATGCAACAAGTTTTAATAGTTCATTAGAATGTGGAAAGGTTAATTTGTCAGTGGGGTGTTATGATTGTAGTGGCACTCACGGTATATTGGTTTAATAATTTAATATTAGTTTAATATCACAAAGTGCTTCTTGTGCGTTTGCTTTTTATTTGCAAATATTTGTTATTGAATCTTCAAACGTTTATCAGGGTATATCAGGGTAGGAATGTACATTGTAAGAAAATATCCATTGTGATACAAGGATGGAAAACTGGATGAAGGATTTAATTTCACTCCACTTTTACTGAAAATACAGTGATGTTTCATTAAAGCAGGAGTATTGCCACTATGCTTCTTTAAAATGTGTTTATATTAATAAAAAGGTTATAAGTTCATAAACAGCTCTATTAGACAGTATATTTTACTGCAGAGATCAACACTGATCAATAGGTGTCCATTTAAAATGATCGCCATGAGTTACTGTGACTGCAATATGGACAAGGAGGGAACTTCCTGATGGGTGCAGAAGTAGTTCTGGTGTGCCACTTTGGCTGACGACCACATAAACTGCTTTGGACAGCTAATCCCGAGGACTTCGTATAATAAGTGTGTTCTTTCATCTTCTACCTCTGCATGTATTTTGCATGCCTGTCCATATTACCTCTTCACTGGAGGGCTGGACTCCATTTCAGGCAGGTTTCTCCAACTTCCTCCAGGGTGTCCCAGTTCATTCATCTGTTTCCAATGATATGCTCCAGCTGTTCCTTAGCCTTCTACATTTCCTTGTACCTTGTGGACTCTGGTTTCTCGTCCAGTCACACTTTTGGTCCTATATGATTCTATCTTCTTGGCCTTGTTTTTTTTCCCCCACACACAGTTCTTTGTTTCTGGAAGTATGTCACCAGTTTATTCCCAGCATGGTACGAAGAAGCTTGATTACTTTATCCTTGAAATTCCAGAATGGCTTTCATGTTAAAGGTCCTGCTCTTACCTTGACTCCCCTTTCTTGGGGGATTTTTGTTTTTCCAGAAGATCATCCCCATGTCACGCTTTTTGGTGGTTTCCCCTAATTGTCTCCATGTAGATGCTGAAATGTGCACAACAAAAAAATGATCACAGCTTTCTATCCTGCCATTGCTGCATTTAACTTAAATAATATGAAAAGAAAAATGAAAGCTTTGAGCTGTGATCACACTGAAACTTTTTTCTTTTGTATTTTTTGCTTAATTTATTCCCCTAGAAGACAAAAAGAGTAACATAATAACGTAATAATATACATCGAAAAAATGATTAAAATACTAAAAATGAAGAAGAATAAGAATTAACATTCCACTATCTGTGATTTTAATATATTTGTATAGCAGGTCTAGAAAGTAAAGTAGCATTAAAGTAGCATTTAAGCAAATGTTTACTTTCATTCTTTGAAAGACCTTATATTTATTCGACGATTTATTTTCACTTTCAGATCTAAGATCTAAGAGCCAGTACTATTTCTTAATTTTTAATAAAAGTTTCTGTTGCGACTATATACAAACTATTCTTTGCAAAGCGCACTTAACTGACTTAAAACATAGAATTAGCAACTGTATTTTTATTTTATTTACGTTCTAATACTGTTTTGATGGTCAAGAGAGGGTGTGGAAACTCTGGCTCCTAGCGGTTGTAGGGTGCCCTGGTTTGTGTTTAATCTCAGCTTTCAGTAGTGACATTATTTAGGCAATAAATTACATCAGCTGCTGTTTCAGGTGAAAATCAAGTACTAGAACTATCTAACTTGCCGAGAACTAGAACTCATCCATATAAAATATGCCAATAAGGGGACTTAAGAGATATACTAATGAGTATATGAATACTTTTATTGGTAAACATAAAGCTTTACACCATTAACATTGGCTCTGGACCTCCATGACCTTGAATAGCACAAGTAGAAAATGGATGGAAGGATGGATGGTAAACATAAATATCATACTCAATGTAACTTAATCGTGAAAGAAAAAACATCTGCAGGTTTGCTTCTGAAAAATGAAAATTGTAAATATTTAATGAAATAAATAGCATCGGCTGTTTTATACACATGGACATACTGTATTTTGCCAGTAACATAAGGCCCGTGTTTTCAGGCTTACTAGTCTACCTATTAAAAGACATTCTGACAAAATGCAAGTGATAGAAAATGTATAAAACTGAAGTTGCTAAAGCATCTTTACATATTTATAAGGTTTGCATTTTAAAGTCATTAGTATAGTGAACAGTAGATTACCTAAAAAAAAAGACTTGAAAACAGAAAGAAATCAGTAGAAACATGAGAGGCCAGATATTTGGTTAGTTTTAAGGAACATGTGTGGGGCAGGCAACCTGAGGAGGAGCCTCCCCCAGACGGCCCTGGGCGGCCGCTGGCACTGTGGCTCATCAATGCAGCCATTCTCAGGTGCAAATAATTATTATGATTCTTTAGAAAGAGAGGCCTAAGCAGATACACTGTGCCTCTGTGTTTGGACTAAACCAGAGATTCATTATTGTTTGCTGTTTCAGCTATAATTTTGACATTGTTTGCATGTGCCAATACAGGAAATTCCAGGATGAGTTGATTTTTGCCTTATGAGGTTAAAAAGTCACTGCAGGGCACTGTTGGCAACTAAGTGTGGCTAAGGAACGTGTGTTTGAGGGGGTAGGGTGGTGCCACAATTGCTACAGGTAGCATAGTTGCTAAGGATATGGATTTGCCTAGGGCTAATAGATTGCTGGTAAGTGCCAAGGCATGTATATTTAATAATATGCATATATATAATATGTCCTTTTATAAATCCCCAAAGTGTAAGCCATGCAAGTTGCTTTGTTTAAATGGCTATTAGAGACAATATTTCATTGTCTGTGATTCAAGGCAGGGACCGATGGGATTGGTTCAGCTATACTCTGTTCTCCAGCAAACTGCATGATTGCCAGAGCGAGCCAACTCTGGTAGTTGCTCCATGCCCTGTATTCTTCATGTAGACATAATTTTGGCCTATATGTTACAAAGGCATTCCTTAGTTATTAGCGTAAGCCTTTTCTAAAGGATTAGCTCCTCAAGAACTTGAGGAGCTATTAACCACTACCCAGATATTTCTAGAGTGTAAGGCAGCAATGTTACTCTCATCTCCTTAATCTTTTTGCTGCTTCATCTTCAGACGTTAAGTACAGATACAGTACTTGCTGTGTAGTTTTGCTATAAGCTCCTCGGTTCTGTGACCGCATCTTTTATAGGGTTGGGAATGCTGGTACTCTGTGAACTAGGTGATCCATTGGCAGGAGTGTGGGTGGAGGCAAGCAGAACCTGAAGTCAAAGCTCATTTTTTTGCGTATGGGGTAAAACACATCATAAATCAGATGTGTGCTCTTTTTGTATTGCATTACTCCTTCCCTAATAGCTAAATGAAGGATAAATCACGAAACCAAATTATAGTTCAATTCAAAAATGTCTGTTGGCCTGTCCACCAATTAGCTTTTTTATGGCTTTCTGGAGGTTCTTTTTATATAATTGCTTATTCAATTGTAATGAATTGATCAGGTACTTCACCAGCTCTAATCTTCACCAGCTCAAGTCTAGTGCTGGTAATGACCTTTTACACTAGGATTAATTCTAAAACAAAAAAAAAAATCAGTACAGATTTTTTATAAAATGTAAAGCTGGAGGTTCTGATTTGCAAACTCACTTTGTGGATGCCGTTCCTGCTCATATCACTGGAGTATTGAAATCCAACTTTAAATAATCAATAAATGCCTCATTCCCCTTTAGGAGTATGACTCCCTAATTAACTAAGCTTAGTCTCGTGCCCTTCAAGTTGCTCAGGATTATTAAGAATTTTAACCCAATTAGACAAGTATTTTGTCATGACTAGTGTTGTGTTAGAGACAACTTTGTGAGTATAAAGTATTGATGTAGAATTCTATTTGTTTGATCAACAGAGAGAGAAAAATGGTGTTACTACCTTTCCTTGTTGATGTGTTTTTCATGGAGACAGAGGAGAAAAAGGGGGTACAATGCGAACCATGAAATTTTCCTACTACCCCCACTGGGATTTGAAATTATAAGATCATATAAGGTACATTGAAAGAGTGTGGTAGAGCCTGTGGACCAGAAATACTCCCACAGAATATTGACTGAGGTCCTTCCTGCTCTCTAAAATCCATGGTGTTCCAGAAGGTCACAGCTGGTTCCTTTCACAGATATTCAAAGAAACCACTGTACCTGAACCACCACGAATCAAGCAGGGTCTAAATGCCAACTCTTCTTGTTTTCATAATGAAAGTATATGGATTTTTTTGTTTAACTATTTTGTCTTCCTGAGCTGGCCTCACACGTTATACATCTTCCATTTAATCAACATCTTTATTCATCATCCTTCATCCAAGACAATAATCAGCATTTTTTTTGTTTCAATGATAATGTTAAGAGTCTGATCCCCTTTAAACTGTATGGATTATCCTAATAACGTAATAATATTTATTCTTTCATACAAATTAAAATATATGATTGTGACGAAGGACTGTGCAATTATTGTTATTACCCACCCATCCTTTTTCTGTGACTTTTTATCCAGTGGTGGGTTACACAGAACCTGGAGTTTATCCAGGGAGCCCTCTACATGAGGCAGGGACACACCCACACAAACAAGGACACACAATGGGTGATTTAGAGAAACACCAAGTCATCTGCACCATGTCATATTGGGATTAAAACAAGAGGAGACCCATAGCGGAACCTGCACATACAGCTTGGACAAGCAGTTCAACCATAACCCGGAAGGTATGAGGCAGCTCTGCTTTTATTATTATCATTATTATTATTTTATTATCTCTGTTGGTAATCCTGCTAACAATACTGGCAAAATGGTGCTATACACCAGTTATATCCCCGTGGAAAGTGCAAGTAAACTCCTTACTCCTTATAGGCTATGGCCAGTGCTTTAAATGCAGTAAAATGGTCCACTGAGTGCTCTAATTGTAAATCAGGCTCTCAGCTAAATTTTTCCTTTGACCTATGCCACATTTTCTGTGCCCCAGATATAATTTGTTTCATTGAAGACCAGCTGGAATACTGTCAAAATATTTCCTTATGACAGTATTTTGACAGTTTTAGCTGTGGGCTGTTGGTAAAAAAAAATTACCTCTTTCACTTTTCAGTTGCCCTCATATGACAAGTATCATTTTACAGCAACGCTACAGAAAAAAAGGCTTACATATTTAGACCTGCAGTGCCTTTACATAACAGCATAGCTTACCAGATTTAACATTTTCATTACCATTAATTTACTGTTTACATCAAAAGTTTTGTATTTCTATTTGAAATACCCCTCTGGTCTTGTAACAACTTAGCATAGGCCTACATTTTGCATCCATGGTTTTATTGTGCAAGTTACACTATACCTGCTAAATCGCAGACAAACAATGGATGCACCTAAACAACTTTGGGAGTATTTACTCTGGATAAGAAGTTAATATTTATGAAATCCAGGTGACTTCTGCTCAAAGGCTTAATGACACACATTGTTGAATGGGCCCTTTTAAGAAGTAGTTTCATTGTTAGTCTACATTAAATTATCCTATTCCAGACCAGGCTTGAAGTACCGAGGTATTTCATTTGGACTTGCCATTTGAACATTGTTGATAATGGAGCTAGTGTTAAGCACAGAATCACAACAATTTCTATTGTGAGAGGCCTTTTTCTTTATAGCACAAGACATGCACTTTGAAGGCTTAAATGGGTTTTGATTTGCTTGTAGATTTCTTCCCCTTTTCTTACAAAGGTGGTTTATGATTATTGACAGCAGCAATGGTTATTGAAATTTCAAAAATATTATCAGATATCCGTCCATCCATCCATCCATCCATCCATCCATCAATTTATCCAATACAGGATTGCCTGCCACATTGAGTCTATCCCAGGAAGTATGAGGGATAAGAAAGGGGACATCCTGTACAAGATTCCATGCCATCACAGGGCAAACTCACACACATACACTCAGAGGCAGAAGACTTATGTTGAAAGCCACTGTGCCACTCAAACGCATAATCGCACACTATGAGCAAATTGTATCTGGGCTTATAATCGCATCCATGGCACTGCAGGTGTCAGGCCACAGTGCTGTCACAGATCTGCAGTGTCTACATAAAATAATTAAAATACTTATCAGTCTTTTAATAACAGTCTTTTAATTTTAGCTTTGAATATATAAACTTCCTGCCTTTTTGTGCAATTTGCACCCAGTTTAGTAGTAAGCGTAATATTACTGTAATCATACTGAGTGAATGCGGCCTGCTTTAAAATGTACTTCTTGGTGCTATAAACTGTGAAACCAGGACTGATTTATGTCTCAATTTCTGAAGTTGTCTGGCTTGAGTACAGATGTATTCTCAAGAAGGCTGGTTTTATGTCACATAATGTAATGTCACATAAACCCATCCCTAAATTTATGGACATTTGCTGTCTGAATTTTCACTTATCCATACTTGAGATAGTTATAAAGGGCTTTTCTATTTCCAAATAGCATCTTCATTTATCACAATCTAACCACTTACCTCTCCTATCTCTGCCTCCTGACGACGGAAGGACATGGATTTGAGGATGGTGGGGGCATGTCCCTACGAATATCGTGGGAGTAATGTGTGTTTAGGGGAGGGGGGGTTCGGGGTTGATTTGATCCACGCCAGTGCTGAAATCAGACCTCATGACATGCTTTAGGATGCCGATATGCTTGATATTAATCAATTCTTGTCTTTGCAGAGAGTGCTTTCCCAGAAATGTACGCAGATTTTAACAAACTCAGAGTTCTCTTGGCGTGGTCGGGAAATCTCCGGCTCTTCGTACAGCTCTTGCAGCAGCACCAGAGTGATTTATCACATTGTGTTTCAATTATTTCTGTGTGTAGGACTGAGTTCTTAGTCAGTCGAATGGACACAAGAGGATACAAAAGTCCTTTTCAATAACAGCAAAATGCTAAAAGTGCTTCTTTGTGAGTAAGATGCTAACACAATTTAGCACTGTTTCCTTTCAAGGAAACACCTCCAAGTTACACAATGGATAAATAGTGACCTAATAAAAAACACAACTGGTCGGGAACGTGTCCAGTTTGGCAGTACTGATGTCCCCATTGCGGTGAGTGCAGCAGATATGTTAGCCAGGATCAGGATCAATCACATCTTGACTCTAACTTGAAATTTTGAAGCTGGTTAATTAATGTTAATTTAATACTGTATTATGTAGCAAACTGAAAACATGAAACTTTCAAAAAAAAAATTGTGCATTGCTATTCTTGCTAGTGAGCCATCTACAACATAAATTAAATCTTAATATTATATTGACCCAATCAAACTTAGTAATTTTTAAAGGGACATGGTTGAAGATTTTACCCATAATTATCTTTAATGAATTTCACAAATGAATGGTAACAAATTACTTGATCCTGAATATTCTTCCAAGAAACAATGCAATGCTGCATGCAGTGTTCTGTTTTTAACGAGGGCTAACGAATAAGGCCCATATAAAACTCAACATGCTGAATGGGTCTTTTAGAAAGAGAGCAAAAAAACGTAATACGTCTTGGCCAAAAAGTTCACGAGGAAACAAAGCCAAGTGTTTCACCTTGAGCCATACATACTCTTTCCCCTTCATGTTTCCTTTTTTATTGTCTAACTTGGCCTGGCCCAAGTGGGTTTGCACCGCAAGCAAGTGGGAACATTGTGGGCAGGAGAAGTGAGAGAGGATAGGCATCAGAAAGCTTCACTGTAGTTGACCAGAAAATGCTATAGGGCTGTAATAAAAGCAGCCTTAAAATAATGTAATCCAATACTATACAAAGGGCTTTAGTTTTACAAAACTGCTTCACAGCACTAAACATTAACTGCAGCCTGACAGTCACTATGATGATTGCCTCTCATGAATGCTCCCAGATGACAACAATATATCAATAGTAATACATTGATTCATGTCCGTTAGATTTACAGAATATACATGTCTGTATTGGTTTTCAGAATAATTACATGTCAAAAGAGGAGTTGCAAAATTCTGTTCTGTTACAAGTTGTTAAATCAAAAACATTGTTTTATAGGTCTGAATCATTTGTATAAATTATTTGTAACGTAAATGGCATGCATTTTTGCACTTTAAATCGTAAACCTACAGTATTCCAGAGATCCCGAGAGGAGCATTTTGAGGTGTTCAGTAATGAAATTGGAAATTATGCAGCTCTTTCCTGGCCCACAGTTTGAACTCTTCTGTTTATTATGTTATTGACATTGACTGGCTAGAAAAACCTCCTTAATTTCCACAATGCTCTATATTCTAACTACCAGCTGCTACATCTCTAAGACACCTTTTAAAATATGTGCTGGGATATTTTCCAAACAGTTGAAAAGGGGATTCAATTAATCTCATCATTGCAGCTGCCGTTTGTACTACAGCGTTTTTAACATTCTTACATATACAGCAGAAATTTTGATGGTGGATTCATGCATAAACATATCAAATCCGGAATTTACTCTGGATTAGTTTTATGTCAATTTATAAAGAAATATGCAGCTTTGAGGTGCCAGACTTGAACTGCTAGACTTCGCAGGTAAATTACTGTGTCACCTTTAGATTAATTTGCTCTAGTACTGTATAGATGACATTTGTTTCAAAATGCGTTTGAGATAGAATATGACTTCAAGATATTGCAACTATATCCATCTATTTAACCATCCTGTTCGTCCAGTACTGGGTCAGAGTATATACTGTTGATATTAATAGGAAAATGCAAAAAAGAAACAACACATTAATAGTAACATTTTATTATATATAGAATATTGTTTGGAGTAGTGATAGCTATCATTAATAATGATCTAAAAAGAGCAATCACTATAAAGCTTTGGATATGGAAAAATACACACACATACATATGTATATATCAATTCATTTCACATTGAAATTAATTTAATAGTTTTTAAGTCGATTATGAAAGTGATTGAAAGCAATTTCCTGTATTTGACGTGTCATCACCTATTAAAATATTTATCACCTGGTATGACATTTACTGTGGAAGTATTTGAGGTTCAACAGTAAATACTTTTACTTTTTTCTGTGACATCACACTCCTTAGTGATGTATGATTTTCCTTTAACAATGTAATATTTTAAACAGTCAAACAGCATTTTATATATTCAGCCATAAATTCCAGGAATTTTGTCTCTAAGACCAAGTGTAGAAGAGGAAGGATCTCAGGGAAGTTGTAAAACTTGTTCGAGTTCGATGCAATGTTTTATGGACTGCTATACGTAAAACAGGTGATAGGTGATGACAGTACATCTAACATCTGTGTGCACTGCTGTCAACAGAAACTCTCTGGAACTGTAAATGTGTGATTAAAGATTTACTGGCTGGAAATTGCTGTTTGCCCTTTTTGAAACAACATGTAGATTTTCATGGCAAAAGTTGAATATAACAAAATAACAGATGTTTATTTCTCATCTGGAGCTTCTGTTATTTCATTAAGTTTTACAATATTATTCTTTAAATCATAATAAGTTAGCCATGTGTAACAGTATTGCTTATTGGGTATGTTTTCCAAAAGCATAGTTGCTAACTATGGTAGCAACTTACGTAGTTGGAACGATGCAGCTGAATGGGTCCAAGTGTGTAAGTTGCTAATGGGAGCGATTGGGAAACGCACTCCAGGTGGAGTCATTACAGCAGTCGTGCCTTTCTTCTTCACTATGGCATGTTGGGTTTGCTGTGTTTTTCACTGTTTTTCTTTTTTTCTCTCTTCTTGAAGCCAGCAGCAATCTGTGTTTGATATTTGACGATGACATCATCACCAGAGTGATAGTTCTCGGGCTGGTCTCCCCATGACCAGAAATTATTTACAGCTTGTCGCCCTCCGCACCTTTCATCCTCTGCCATGGGAGAACTTCCCAGAGCACCTGCTCATCTGACACCGAGGTGGAATCCCGACTCGCCCGCTCGCGGACATCAGGATGTTGTTATTCTCATGACTCCCATTCGTGGACGTCATTCATAGGAAGACACATGACATGTGTGCCTGCATGTGTGCGAGGAATTATCTAACCTTCGTGTGAGAAGGAAGAGTAACACTCCATCTCATTTTTTTCCAAGGAATCTACACCTGCTGTATCTGAGGCTGTATTTTTTAAGGCTGCTTATGATGTTCAGACTCTGAAAAAAAGACACTAGAGAAGCTGCGAGGTTTTTTGTGTTGTTTACTTAATTTATGAAGAAGTGCCATATTTTTGTATTACTTTAGAATATTAAAAGAATTTTAGCACTGAGTGGACTGAGGTATTGCAAGAGCAGCGAAGGATGAGGAGACTTGCTTGCTGGGACAGAACAGACTCTTTATTATCGTCCTTAACAGGACTTTAACCGGCACCCAAAGCGCACCAAACACACAGCCAGCGGGCTGGCAGGACCAACTTCAGAGCACGCTATGCAGGTCCAGTGCATCGTTGATGGAGCGGATGGTGCCTTTGTTACTCAGGCATCCCCTGCTCATCTGCTGGCGGGTCTGGTGCAAGCTTCTGGGCAGTGGCGTGCCTGGTGCCCTTCTTTCCTGCAGCACCAGCAGATGAGGCGAGTCGTCTTCGTTCCAAGAAGCCCTGCTGCTTCTCCAGCCCCGCTGCTTTCTTGCTGTCTCAAGGTCCACCAGGCTGGAGCAGGCTTGTCAGATGATGTGAAAGACCGCACGCTCCAGCGGCACCAGTGGGATCGCTTCCGGTATCCCACTTCTGACACCAATGTAACACCGGGCAGACTGAGGCATGGCGAGAGCAGTGAAGAATGAGGAAACTTGCTTGCTGGGACAGAACATGCTCTTTATAGTCCTTAACAGGAGCGTAACTGGCCCCACAATGTGGTCAGACATCAAACTGTAAAGTGCACACACAGTGGGAGATTTATACGAGCTAAATACACGCGAGGATCAGACAGGGTACACACAAGACATGGGCAAACACATGTGCGACAATAGGGAAATAGAATTATAATCATAATTAGTACAACAACAACAATACAAGGGCTATTTACTATGACATACACGGGGCTATGTACACGTGTTCCTGAGGCATGACAAGATGCACAGATCTTTTCAAACTGAAAAAATAGGAATGGTCTTTCAGCATATAATTCAGCATAATGAATTGTATATAAATGAGTTTACTGACCCCCCCCCCTTTTTAAGAAATTAAATATTTAAGGAAGAAAATATTTTCATGATCTATGATGGAGAGAGGGTGGAGAGTGCCCAGGATTCGAATGGTTGTGGATCTGCCCCACTGCAGGGGTGCAGTGAATGAGCCAAGAATAATACACATGCAGCAGTGTGGTAATTACTATGATATCAATCACAAAACACTGCAGCAAAGAGGCGAAAAGCTGAATTTCACCAAAGTTGAAAGGAAGAGTAAGTAATGGATATTCTGGTATGTAAACTAAAATGGACCACCACGATGCTGATGTTTGCAGATGTGTCTTGACTACATATGTTGCAAGGGAACATGCATCAGCAGAGCACATGACCCCAAATCCAGAAGCTCATACCGCCTGATCAGATTTGCATCTTGTTCTTTCCACTTTGAATTACTGACACGCAAAAAGCTTCCTTTCGATTAACTCGCATCCCTTTTTTAGGCATTCAGAGCTTCAATCTGCATTAATCATTCTCAGGAATATGGACACATTCTGGTTCACACTAAGTAGGCGCACAGCTTGTGTACAATAAAATCAGCTGCTGTTTAAATTGTGTATCCACAATATTCATCAATCATTCAATCTGAATCAGCTGAGTCTCTAAGGAATCTGCATTAAAGCCAATCTTGAAAATAAACCTTCTCAGTCGGGACCAGGTGCCATAAGAAAAGGTTTTTTCTTCCTGTATCTCTCAATCACTGTGTTACACGTACAGACACATTGGTTGCAGAGTGGAACTGAGACAGTACCCTTCAACTCGGTCAAAGCCATTCGTTCCTGCTCCTGTGCTCAGGAGGAATAACTGAAGCTCTTTCCATGGAATGTTCTTTCAGTGCACTTAGCATATAAGTGATGTATCACACCTGAATCAATAACATAAAATCTTTCTTGTCTTTAGGGCCAGAGTGAGGCCATTGGTAACCTTTTCTTTCTTCAGGAATTTACTTTCTTTAGGAATATACCCCAGACACCCACACGCTACATTCAACTTATAGTGTAGTGTCTGCTTGCATGGCTAAATGTGCAAAAGTCAAGGCATATTTTAATCTTGCCATAATACACAATAAACAGGTGTTCACGGGGTTTGCCAAATATGGGGATAAATTGAAGGAGATTTTTGGCACAGTGTGGTACGAAACTGATATTTTAAGATGTCATGTGATGTTAATAAAAACTTGGTATTTGTAGGGTTCAGTTAATCTTCTGATCTGACAAAGCAAAGAAATGTGGTTGTAAATCACACATGATTTGGTAGTTAGCCTGAATCTGTGTAAATATGTCCGAATGTATGATCAATACATGAATACTGGCAGATTCACTTGTATATGTAGCACATAAATTATATTTTAAGGTTACATAACATCACTGGAAAAATGCACTCTGTAATTTCACCGCGGTCGGTGGGTATGTTTTTAATGTTTTATAAGTTAGGTATAGTATTTGATTTCTAATAATAGTTTTTTAAAGTGGAAAAAAGTTATTTATTTTGAGCATTTAAAAATATAATTTAATAATTTAGAATGCATGCTTTTGTTGTTTGGAGTATATAATGGTATTGATTTCTTGTAGCATATTTAACATTTTTATATTTGATCTAGACTTTACAATGATTGTTGTTAAAATGTTCAACCCACCAAGAATTCTGAATTGGGGGGGGGGGGGTCATAAAAATATGACTATTTCTGTAAGTACTCCAGTTTTTAAAGTATGGAAAGCCTGCTAGGAACAATGATGTCTCTGTCGAAATAGGATTGTGAAACTGATCTGATTACCAGAGCTAACTTCAGACCAGATGTAACATCCTTCTTCTGAATAGCACCAGTAGTCAATAAGAACGTATTTGCTTTTGGCTGAAAAAAAGCCAAAAAGTTGTGTTTATTATGATAATCAAATTCTCGATGTTTTGTTTTTACAGCATCATATATGTTAAAAGATGACAAAGTCAGGGCATAAGGAGCAGGAGTAATGTTGTTTATTCAAAGTGGCACAAATATCAATTTAAGAAATTGTTTAATGCTCATTTAACATTTCGTTTAATGTTGAAGGGCCATTGATCTAAGGCTCTTGAATGTAAGCCATAAATATCAGTTGTCACTGCCTTTGTTTAAAATTTACTTTAGATTTTCCATCCACAACTTCATACTTCTGCAAAATGTTAGCTTGTTCGGTCTCGACTGTGAATACTTGACCACGGCATTGTCTGTTCCAACTGCTGATTACATTGTAAACAACAGAAAGATAACTTTTTGCTAAATGGCAGAAGTTTTATTCGATAAAGAAATCGCTGTTTTCCACAAATACTGCAGTGCACAAAACTTTGGATTAAAATTCAGAGATAATTAGTGGAGCCAGTTTTCAGAAAGTGATATAACGCCTAATGAATTAGGGCCCTGTCTAAACGAACATCCCTCTGAGGATCATGGCCTTGATGTAGTGTTTCCCAACCTGGTCCTCAGAGACCAACAGTCAGTCCATGTTTTTGCTCCCTCCAAGCTCCTGAGGAGCAAAATGAGGATTTTCTGTGGGTCCCCAAGGACCAGATTCAGAAAAACTGCCTTATTGTATTGGGAAAGTTTGTATGTTTCACTATCCATAGTGCTAAGTTGTCTGGAGTTTGAATTCCTGGTAGGGTTTCCCTTGGCTAGCAGGTTTGTGGGAAGATGCCAGGCAAACTAGGATCTAACAGAGATCTCCCAGGAAAGACACCAAGAAGAACCAGCATACCCTGCTCTGAATAAGGATACCGAGACCCACCCCTGGAGTCAGGCTTGGGGGTGGTGTTTGCTGGCTAGTGCCTGGTGGCCGGGCCACCCACGTCAGCCAGCCAGTCTCAGCCCTCGTGGGATCAACACCTGCAAGTTAAAAGGTGGAGGTCAGGTGCAGTGCCATTTGGGTGGCAGGCATGAGAGGGAAGGCCCCAGACGGATTAAACTTCGGCAATAGACTCTGGCTTTAGGAATGTGGAATATTGCCTCACTGATGGGGAAGGAACCTGACACGGTGTGGGAGATAGAAAGGTATCAGCCATATATAGTCAATCTTACCTCTCTATGCTCTGGATCCAGACCTCCTGATCTGTAGTGGAATCTCTCTTATTCTGGAGTTCCCCATCGTGAAATATCTCAGCCATGGGTGTAAAGATACTCAAAAGCCTCAGGCTGGGGGCTGTATAGCTGGAATTTTTTTGAGTACCACAGGTTGCCTCTATGCCACAGCGAGTTGGCTGTTGCACCAAACAGTAGTTCAGAACACCCAGGTTTCTTATAGACAGTGGTTGAAGTGCTTGAAAAGGTCCTGCCAATAGACCAGGATGAACCAAACAAGTCAAGGTGTACACGGAACATCTGCCTGAAGCTTCTGTGTGAGATGAATTTAAATCGCGCTGCCAAACAAAAAGAAACATTGTCCCACATGCTGAGCAAAGATTCAATTCATTTCAGTTTTATTTATATAGTGCTTTTAACAACGGTCATTGTCACAAAGCACTTTACATATAACCGGCCCGAACCCCCACCAAGCAAGCCTGAGGCGACAGTGGCAAGGAAAAACTCCCTCTAGCAGGAAGAAACCTGGAGAGGAACCTAAACTCAGAAGGGGACCCCATCCTCCTCTGGGCGACCGGGGAGCATGGAACAGTATTTTCATTGACATTAATTCCAGTCCAAATAGTTTTAAAAGTCCCAGTTGGTTCCATGTAGATATATCCAAGGTGTCCAGGTCCCATTCACCTTAGAAAAGGGAATTTTACTATCCAAAAGACTGGCTAAAGAGGTAAGTCTTAACACTTCACTTAAAGGCAGAGATTGTGTCTGAGTTCCGAACACTAATAGGAAGTTTATTCCATAACTGGTGCTTTATGAGCAAATGCTCTTCCCCCAAAAGTAACGTTCTTAACTCTGGGTATGCATAGAAGACCTGCATCTTGCAATCGAAGCATACGATTCGGAATGTAGTTGCAGATGAGGTCACTCACATACTGCGGTGCAAGACCATTTACAGCTTTACAAGTTAAGAGTAGTATTTTATAGTCAACACGAAATCTAACTGGCAGCCAGTGTAGTGAAGATAAAATAGGGGTAATATGATCATATTTTTTGGTTTTGGTGAGGACTCTGGCTGCTGCATTCTGGACTAGCTGGAGTTTATTTAATGACCTATTCGGACAGCTGGAAAATAAGACATTACAGTAATTGAGCCTGGAGGTAATGAACTAATTTCTCTGCATCTTGAAAGGATAGCTTGTTTCTTAATTTGGCAATATTACGCAGGTGAAGGAAGGCAGTACGGCTAATGTTAGAAGCATGTGCATCAAACAAAAGATCAGAATCTAGAATAACACCAAGGTTTTTAACAACAGTACTTGGTGCAATAGATAGTCCATCCAGATTAACTATGATGTCAGATAGTTTACTTCTGGTGGCTTTAGTGCCAGTAAGAAGAACCTCAGTCTTGTCCAGATTTAACTGGAGGAAGTTGTCTGACATCCACTTTTTGATGTCAATTAAACATTCTTCCATTCTCTGAAGTTGCTGTCTATTTTCTGGTTTAGCCGATATATATAATTGTGTATCATCTGAAAAGCAATGAAAGCTAACTCCATGCTTACGAATAACTAAGCCTAAAGGTAGCATTTACAGTGAGAATAGTAGGGGACCTAAAACTGAACCTTGTGGCACTCCAAGATGGAGACATTGGGGGCCTATTTTCCACCGATGCAAAGCACGACACAAAGTAATTTTATTAGTTTCGTACCAGCGCATTGTTTATTTTCACGCCATGCATGCACATGGTCAAAATATAGAATGATTGTGCACTGGCTTTCCGCTTGTAGGAAGGGTGTATTTTAAATGAGGCGTGGCTGGGCAATTGTAGCGTGTTGCTGTTTTAAGGCAGCGAAATGACATTGTGCTCTTGACCAACAAAAACCACATCTAAAGTCAGTGGTGCATTATTAAACAGTATTTAAGTGGCGCGTTTTAGAAACGTGCAGGTCACGCAGCTCATTATGGACACAGGTACATCCTCAAAGTGCACTAATGGTTTTTTACTTATATGCGTTTTATTATAGAGTACAACTGGTCCTTTTACGTAATCAATACTGTTCAATGAAATACCATACAATAAAACACATATATATTAAGTAAATTATAAAGCATATCATAAAAAAGCATTCGAGTTAATTATCAGAATTAAGCATGTACCATAATGTAAAGCCCTCAGCGGCATTCTTTGAGGCATGTTGCGTAACATTGCCATGCGTGATGGATGTTTGGTGAACATAAATGAGGACACATTACAACATAAATGAGGACTTTAGAAGGCGTGATATGCTGAACTGCATCTGCCAATACCAACAAAGGAGTGTACGTCGGCGGCTGCACGGGCAAGGAGGGATCAGCTGGCAGGAGAGCTGAATCATCTGTAGCCTGGTAAGGAATCTAAATTGTGAGATGTAGGAAAAAAACAACCCTATTGCCTTTTATTTGAACATGCTAAAACACCTTAACGGTAGGTTGTGTTTTGTCTGAACAAATAGTGCACTTTTATTTATATTTTGCGAACTGCAGACCCAAAATTAAAAAAATAATTTTCCAGCCGCTGTGTTCGTCAGCAGCGAAATTCTGTTTTCTCCGTCTTCCGACACTATTATACCGCTTTCAGCACTTTGCGGATGATCTGTGATGCCGTTAAACGAGGACGAACTCGCTAATACCTCATCCCAAGTCTGCTTCACCTCGAAAGTTTCAGGAGCAGTGGTGCTCCCGTAGATGATGTCACCTTGTGCACAATACATTCGTTTTCTCGGGAAAAAAGCGATCTGGTTTGACGGGCAAGCGCGCCATTTACAGAGTTAGGACAACCTTTTTGCACCTTTCCCGCGTCAAAATAGCGAAATGGATTTGGGCACGCCCATAAATGTTAGTTCCACTGCACTAGATCATTAAAATAGAGCCCTTTGAGGAAGTCAATAATTCAGGGGATATGCTCTGTGATTCGGAGGCAGTGTTGGAAAGTTCTCAGGAATCAAACTCAGCCACTGCAGTTGAAGTCACTATGGAGGTGGAAGTCATGGATTACACTCATCACCTCAAAATCTGAGGATATGGTACTCTCTCAAAAAAGAGTGATTTGCCCCATTCAGATGAGGGTGAGAGAGTACACCCTCAGTGAAGGAGTTTACCTTGGGCGATGGGAAAGAGGAAACATGACAGTGACCAGTGGATTTGTTCGGTTACTACAGTTTTGGTGGTTAAGTGGGAGTTAAGTTGCAAGACAAGGATCACAGGTTACTGGTCGGTCTACGTTCATAATGACCCAAAAGTAATTAGCCAAAGTACAAGGGTGCAAGTATAAGAGGTAGTGAGATTTCTGCACTCACTCTTGACAACAGGATGAGGAGTTCAAAGATCCAGATGGACCTCAAGATAAAGTTGTTGCTCCATCAGCTTGAGACAGGCAAACTGATTTGAGTGATATCACTGGGCAACTCCCAAGGAAGCTGTTCTGGGCACATCCCACTAAGCAAAGGTCCCAAGTAAGACCCAGGATATGCTAGAGGCATTATATTTTCCAGCTGGCTTGGAAATGAGCAGAGATCCTCCAGAACAAGCTAGAGTCTGTGGCTATGGAAACAAAGGCTTGGTCTGGCCCGTTCAACATACTGCCACTATGACCCTCACCAGAAAAGTGCTGGGAAGATCAGATTATATTAGATAGGATAAACAAACAAACAAACAGAATTCAGGACCTTGTTAAATAAACAAGCTGAGAACGCACCTGAGAGTAGATTTATCTTAAAAATTATGGCATTTTAAATGTATATTTTTTTACACTATACAGACACCACTGGTTTGGTCAAAGGCTGCAATATTGTATTTTGCCAAGTGACAATGGAAAAATAAAATTTTTCAGAGTACATAGTTTTTGTTAGCTCATACTGTACCTCAGTAAAAAACACACAAGAGACCTCCAGATGTGCATGGGACATAACATAACATAACATGCATTTCTTTTTCAGTTTCCATAATGAAACTCCCATATGTTTTGCTAGCACAGTAATCCATGCAGATATGAAACTATGTTGAAGAAAATTTTAAGCATGTGATTTTTACGCTATTCATAGTAGAAACTGTGCCTAACCAAAATGATGGGTTTCATGGCAAGCTGAAGGAGAACTTCCCAGTAGGCAAGCAGGCCAACAAAAACAGAATCGTGTTTGAACACCTTTTCCCACTGGAAGCAGATAAACAGAAGTTTAATCGGGATCTTAAAACAAACTATTTCTCTAAGGTTTATGATGGGCATTTATCTTTGTAGTCTGGTCACAATGACTTATGTCATCCCCTTTGAACTGCAATTCAAGGTCCTAATGTGACAAAAAACACATCACCCCTTCAAAGGTTCCGCAGATAACATAATCCAGAGCCTGTGATATAGTCCTAAAAACCGTTGTTGTGAGTCCTCATCTGAGAGCTGCATTTGATATCTCCTTTTTCTGTAAATGTCACAAACCTTATAGTGTATCTAATGAGACACTGTGAAACAGCAGAAAATGTCTGTAAAGTAGCCCTGTGAAATACAGGGAAAACAATATTTGACTTGGATGGATTCCCGGTGATGTGGCTATTGCTGTTAGAAACACCCTTTCTGGCAGGTGTCATGAGGAATTTCTTTAGTTAGAATAATAATAATACAGTATGTTGACACATTGGGACTAGCATGATGGTAAGATTACTTGCAACAATTTAAGAAGTGCAGCAAACCATTTTTTTAAACTAATATCTTGGTGGAATGAAAAAAGTGTCTATTTTCTATCATTATACTTCATAAAATTTTATAAAAAAAAAATAGAATTTTATCAATCATGTAACACTTAGAATCATACCTACAAGCTCAACAGGAAAACATTAGGAAGGTCTACAATGCATGTGCATTTGATTTCCAGCTGCATATCCTGGTCAGGGATCAGGGGCCCTATAGCCTATCCCAGGCAGCATCAGGCTCAAGGCTGGGGTACCCCTAAGATAGAATGCCAGTCGCTCACAGGCCACAATCTCATACACACTCCATCATATGTATAAGGCAATTTAAGGATATTTCTAGCAGTTTAACTGAATGTCTTTGGACTGCCTGCGAAACCAATTATACCCAGTGGAAACATGCACACTTCTCGCACCCTTAGCACTGGAGGCAGGAGTCCATGATGCTACCCTAATGCCTGTCAGCCTATAAAACATAATTCTAAAAACAGGTATAAATGTAATACTTATATTTCTGTTATTCCAGTACAAAATTTCACAGATTTAGCAAGAAAATGTTTAAACCGTCAATTGAATAAAACATAAATTTGAAGTGTTACTTTTGGGTAGACTTCTGCAGAGACTTGCTGGGGTTGTGTTTGCATGAAAATGATGATTGTTGTTAGAAATTTCTAATATATATTTATATATTTTGCCCTGTGACACATCAAGCTGCACTTACTTGAACTGGCCCCAATGCTGCTTGCTTCAGGTTTGTGGATCACAAACTGTTCATTAAAAAGGCCCTCTAAGTGAATTTACGATAATGGGTTGTAAACCAACTGTCAAATTACAGGGAGTGACGGGAATTCTGTTTTGTATCCAGGCACACTGGTCATCGTGTTTCTCAGCTTTTACTGCCAGCACATGCAATATGCTTTGCAAAGATATCTGCTTTTCTTAACCCTCAGTTTTACCACTTATTCCTGCTTCCCATTCAACACATTTTCTTGCAATTAATTTGCAGTAGTTTATATTTCCATTCACTCTCTAATGGCTTCCAAATGTCTGTCAAACAGTAGTGTGCACATGCTTGTAACTCCTCAGATATCATACTTAAAGCTAAGTATGTCTTTATGTTTTGTTCATTTAGTGCACAGTCCAGAAACATGCAGGCAGGTGAACTGGCATTTCTAAATTGCATATAGTATACGATTGTGTGTGTTCTTGCGTTCCAAAGGCATAGATTTGGGTATGAGTGGGAGGGATGTTTCCCTACCAATATTGTTTGTGTTACTGTGTACCGTGTGTGTTAGGGGGAGGGGAGTTCCTTATTTGGTCCCTACCAATGTTGAAACCAAACCTATGCCCTTTTTGTGTTCCCAGCAATGGACAGGAATCCCAGCGGTTTGCCCCTACCTTGTAAACTGTATTTGCAAGATGATGATGAAAGCATTGCTCACACTGAAAGTGACCAAATGGAAGGAGCTTTTAACTCTAAATAAATAAGGAAAGGCAAACTTGTCTACTGCTTTCCTGAGTGAGGCCAGTATACAGAATATGCCAGTGGATGAAATATTTTTACCGTGATAGAAAGTGTTTACAGTGAATGAGGCAGCTACAGCTGTTGGCACAGGACCTTGTCACCACTGACCATTGACATTTCTTTTTGTTGTACTGATTACATTAAATTGGTTCAGTGTTTTAGGTACAATTTTCAGTTTCTGATTTATATTTTACACAAAAAGGGTATTTACAGCATCACGTGATAGACTGGTAGGTGTAGTTGATAAAGATACATAATATCAGAAATGGTTTCACACATTAATGTAAATCTAATGTATTTTAATGTAGGCAAACAGGTTTATAATTGTTTATTTTTTCAATTCTTTCTAAATTTATCTCAAATCTAATAACATTGCAAACTGAAACACAAATATGTTCCTTTCTTGTATTCTTGCCATTTTCATTTTGAGTAAAATATATAAGAAAATTGTCCAGTGGTCAAATATTCTTATTCTGAAATTGCTTGGAAGTGGCCAAACACTGAGTATCGAAGTTTTAAATATTATAAACCATTTAGCGCCCCCTAAAGGGTTGGCGCCCACATCTTAAAAAAAAAAAAAAAAAAACTTTTGAATGTGTAAACTAACAGTTTACATTAATGTTTAGTCTTCTGTTTTAAAACACACACATTTTGATTAGTGAATCAAATCTATGAGCTTCCTGGAGACACAACTGCTGTCACCTTCATCTGTGTATCTGTCAGTGCTATATTTTGAGCGTAAGCAAGACGGATAAGGATGGCTTTTAAAAAGCAAACTCTAGCATGCCTTAATATTAGCAAATTCAGTGATCTGAAGGAAAAGTCATACTGTTGTCAAAGACCATGGCAAGTTTAAAAAGTGTACAGTAGCCAAAAAGGCTGTCAGTACAACTCAAGCAGACAAATGGAAGTACTTAAACTGTAATGCTTTAAACAGTGACATCCAAAGGGGGCACTGTTTAAAGCATTAAATCTTAATGTTTGATCGCCATCATAAAGTAACTTGACCTATTATGTGTTGTGTTTCCACGCATCCTGATGCCAAGCTCAAGAAAGGGGTGGGAAATCCACAGTAAAGAAGCTATCATTACTACATCTTCCTAAAAGAACAGGAAACCTCCATACATGTGTACATTTCGACTGGATCTGACAAACATTTCTGTGCATTTTATGTTTCCCTTGAAGCTGTTTAATATGGTTCACTTTGCACTAATTTCTAAGGGAGGGTCCAGAAAGGAGGAAGAGATTCCTTATCAAAACAAAGAGGGATAATTGGTCTTTCCTTTTTTCAGCTGCTGATAAAATTGTAACTACTCTGAACAGGGCAAATTTAATACATATTCCTTTTTTCTATTTACCAAGTTCTACAGCTTCTTAGAATCTTTATACATAATCTGCAGACACACGACAGGTGTTTGCTGTTTTCTCAACACAACCATACTTTGATAATAAGGAAATTAATACTAATAAATACTTGGAGCAAAGAAAAATAGTTGGTGAATGCCTTCAAGCCAAGGTTCACAAGTCAGCTAATTGCATGCTCAAACATGTATTAAAGAGAGTTCATTACTTTCAAAAAGAGAAGACACGAACTCTAAGAGTTGAATTTTCACCATTCATTCACTTGTCCTGATACTTTTCAGGTCCACAATCCAGCTAAGTACTTAAACAGAACAGCCACTTGTCATTTAAAATTATTTACATTCTTTGTCAGCTTTCAGTGTTAGTGTTGTCTTTTCAGAGCCAACAAAAGGGGTTTCAAGGTTTCTGTTAAAAGGCAGAAATGCCTTATAATTTCAAGTAGGCTTCTTTCAGGTCAAAAGAATTAACCTTGTATGGTGTGCACAGTTAAAGTGGGATAAAAACCTTGCAGAAAGCATGATATTCAGGATTTTCAAGCCATGTTTTAGGTTATTCATTGCTACAAATGAACCATTTTACAAGGTCGTTCTTTTGTATATGTAAAACACTCAGGAACTACCGTTAAACTTGGGTAATTGTGAATAGGTACATTTGAACAGCAATGTGTAAGATCCGAAAGGTGAAATATTTAATAGACTGTGCTGATACTGAACCTTAAGAAAGCTTTGGATGAAAACGCAAACAATTAATTAAATAATATTCTTAATAATAACCGAATGAAAGAGGCATCTTCAGTTCCATATATAAAATAAATCTTCATAAATCCTGGACCAATAGTTGGTTATGTTAAAGCCCATATAGTAAAAAGCAATAACCTACTTCCTCCTCTATCATGAACACAGGCCATATTTTTGTGTTACTTTATATAGTTCTTCAAAGGTCTAATCATGACGTTTTCTGTGCAGTGTTTATTTTTGCCAGTATAACCCTTAATGATCAAACTAAGAGTAAGGCTTTCAGTGGTCTTTAATTTGTTACATAGTTTTCAACCACTTGAATTACTGTCTTTACTTAGCTTCTCTTAAAATAATACCACATTTGCAAACACTGAACAATTTCCATTCACATACAGACTTCTGTTTTTCTACTCGTCAGAAATAATTTATGAAGATCTGTAAACCATAGAGTGACTGAGTGGCATATTTAACACATATGGAGCTGCTGTGATTAAAATTACAAATGAGAAGGACTGGGCAGAGTGATGTAAAAGCAATGCACATTGGCAGGGAGATTTCAGAGGATGTGGGAGTTTTCTGTTCCACTGAACAAGGCTGATGTATCGTTGGAATTGCATAACCCAGGACCAGATATGACTAAAACCATTATTGGGGCATTACTTTACATTATCTTTTTATGCTTGAATGGGAAATTTATAAAATAAAATGTAAATCAAGAAGTCAGAAAATCAGTGGTGTATTTTTAGATTAACACATGAGTATCCTTGTGTGGGTCTGGTCATGTTAAGCCACCTGCGTGAAATGTGTGTGGGTTAGGGTTAGGGCAGTCACACTTGAGCGGAGGTCAGATAATGGAGATTTGCCCAGGTGTGCTTATTTAAGTACCTTTTCTTCTTTAGTAGCTGCCCGCAACTGGGTCATATGTCTGAGGCAGTGTGAGTGTGAGACCCACAATAACAATGAAATCAAGAGGAAGAAAATTTGGTCCATTTTTTACCTGGATTGTTTGTTAGTTTGTTTTTGTTTTGTAGTTTCAGAAAATGAACATTATTAAGTTTATCAAGAATTGTGTCGTATTAAATTTACGTGCATAGAATCTTTTTACAAAAGCACGTGTCTAAGAGAATTGCATTTCATTTATTGACAAATAAGGTTTATAGAAGTATTCAGGTTCCGTGTCCTTTTAGAGGACACAACAAAAGGTCACATTCCAAAAGTTACCATGTTTCACCTTCGAAAAAACAAAAACTCATTTTAATTTTCATTAACCATTTCATTAACTAACCAAAAACTGCACTGGGGTGTCAAAATTCAATTGCTGAAATCTAGAGCATTTTATTCAATAATCTTCCAATCACTTATCCTGGTCAGGGCTGCATTGCTCTACTGAACTGCAATCTTCAGCAAATCAGCAAATCGTTATACAGTATAATACAATAGTACATTTTGTTCCACAAACTGTTGCCACATGTGACATGGTAAAAAGTCATTAATTTATCAATGGTTAATGATCTGGAGGTATATGTTAAGAAACTTCTATAAATCTGAATGCGGAGCTATGAAAAACACAAGAAAATCTGTCAGTGTTTAAGTGCTTTTTTGAATTATTGTGGATCCTATATTTCATTCTTTTCTCCCAAACATTCAAGAAGCATAAGAAGAAAAACTTTCCACTTGCTGTATATTTCCAGTTAACGATCAGGTAAAGAGTACATAAATTATATATTTTCCACACTATACAGATAAGTGGCTTATAAACAAGGATATGGATTAGGCAGTGAGCAATACAGTCCTATTGTATCCTATCTCTCAGGATGCATTAAGTTTTCTTTTTATTTTCGTTGCTGTGTTTAATTTATGCCGGGCACTGCGCCTTTGTCCAGAGGATTGTGGGTTTACATCCTGTGGTTGGCAGAGTAATAATATCGGCGTTAGGCCCTTGGACGAGGCCCTTAACCCTAACTGCTGCGGGCGGGCTGGGTGCCGGCTGACCCCAGGTGCCCCAAAACTTGTAGTCACCTGGATATTCATGTGTGTCTGTGCCTCTCATGGGGAGCCAGGTGGGATATGTGAAAACTACCCAATTTCCCCACGGCAATGGATAGTATCACTATTCATAACAGCTCAAATGTTGACGCTTTACCAGGCATGACAAGTAGCAATTGGATAACTGCAGTTCTTTATATTTGAGTGCAAAAAAAATAAAACTTTTCAATGAAACAAATAAAAACAAAATGAAATTTATATTAATTATATATAATTTACATTACATTTAATATAAAATAATTCATGTTCTACTTTAGCACCGGCTAGACACTAAGCTTTCAAATAAAATATACACTGTACAAAGATGATGAAAGACATACTGTAATTTGTATTGCATGTATTTCAATGCAGGAAAGTTTTGAGGTTATTTAAATGAGAGGTTAATGTAGAGGTTAAAGTAAACAAGAGCAAAAACCAGAGCAAATGCCCTTCCCTCAAATCCACTGGGAGACTTTAACAGCCGTGTGTGTGCGCGTGTGTGTGCGCGTGTGTGCACATGTGTGTGCGTATGTGTGTGTGTATTTTAAAACTCCCTGTAGATGGTCTCAGTTCTGTGCAAAATTTTCTCTGTCAATGCAATGTCATGGCAGACAAAGTCTTTTTTACGTATAATACAAGACAACAGATTTAGTATTGCAATGACAAGTTATAACAAATATTATGATGACATAAGAACAGACATACTGTGTTATATGGATGCATTTGCTTGGAAAGGAGCATCTCCAAAAATAGCAGTTTCCTATAGAACAGTTACCTCAAAAATACTGCTGCCGGAAAAACAGACAAACGCACCACATGCCAGGCCTGCATCCACCTCAGTACAGGGCCCATCCGCTAAAGAACTTATTTCTTGTCGCAGAAAATCCCTGCTCCTTTTATCAAAAGGAACCTCATGTGGGGACCTATATGACGCAAGCCAAAAAGGGATAATGCTAAAACGGGTCTGTTTTGCCTGGTGTGTTATATGGATTGCCATGGAAATGTTGTAGTTCTTTAACAGTGGGAAATGAAACATGATTGAAAATAGTCACATTCAGATTTAAACATAATTCTTATATTTCATGTTTGATTCTTGAATAATGATGTTTTATTATCAGTTTTTACACCCTTATAATTTATTTCTACCATACAATTTAACGTAATACATGACGAGCAATAAATGTCAAAAGAGTGCTTTAAAAAGTAGTAAGTTATAACCTATCCATTAAAATCCCAGGCAACACAAGGCTGAGGTACACCCTGGATGGGATGCCCATCCATCGGAGGGAACATACATTCACATAGTCACACATACATCATGCACTAAGGGCAATTTAAAGATGCCAGTTAGCCTAACTCTTTGGGCTTGAGTAGGAAAAGAGAGTTACTCTGAGAATCCCACATAAGCCTGGGAGAATTTGAAAACTTACAAAGAGCATACGTGTTATTTTTGCCTCCCCCCAACACGGTGAAGTGTGAGGCGGCTATGCTGCCCACTGAACCACCGTACCGAAGCTAAAGTAACTTATTAAGAATATATATTAGCAATTATATGGTTTGGAATTCAAAATGTGTCTGTGATACATTTTCCTCAGCTTACAGCACTGTCTTTAATTTAATTTGTTAGAATGGATTAGTTAAACCTCAACAAAAGGGCTGCTTGATAATATACTTATAAGGTATTTGTGCTAGCAAAGATCCATCACAGAATTGCATTTCATTATGTGGTGGCTTTAGAAGTTTCTGGATTTCATGTGTTTGGCAAAGACTCACCTGCGTGTTCATGCGTGTTGGGGAGCTGAGGGTTCTGGGAATGATATGGGTAAAAGTCTTAAATACAGCAAAACTTCTTAAAGCAGTGTTTGAGAAGGACTCTGGGACTGTTTAAAGGAACAATTCAATTTTGGGAAAAAAAAATGAAAAAGGAGGACAATTTTATCTTGATGCCTTCTGATAAAAAATGCTGGCACATTATGCCTCATTTCAGTCCAACATACAACATTTCCATTACAAGATAGCAATGACAACTTCAAAGTCACTTTTTAATCTCTGAATTTTTGTTAGGTTCTTTAAAAACACCGTAGAAATAATATTTAGCCAACCATCACTGTTCTTTTTTAATGCATATAGTTATTGCTATTGCTAGTTATAGCTATTGCTAGTGAATTGCTGTCAACATAACGGTAGTGTCACCTACTAATCTTTCCTGAACGTAATATACCAGTTTATTATCATTATTATTATTAAGAAGTCATTTATTCATGTTCACTGCCATAATCAACAGTACAACAGTAATCTCCCATTAGACTTAGACTAAGAAATGAATCATTTTAATAAATTGACCATATTTTAGAACCTAAAATACATAGTAAACCTAAAAATACATAAAAATATGATAAAGTACTAAAATTAATTAGTAGAACAATTCGTGACGAAATCTATTTAGGTAGAGCTTTCATTTTGTGTAACCAACAGATGACCTCATAGCTGATTATAACAAAGCAGGTCATACTATCTGATTACTGGAGTTATTAGGGGTTTGTGGTAATTATGGTCGCATACAAGAACTCATTTAATGTTTTTGCATTACGTGTATTTGTTCAGTGTCCAGCAACATGTCTATGAACCAAAATCTGACCAAGATTGAAAACCTGAGATAGCATTGACTGTAATCAAATAAGATAATTTCAAAATAAATTATATAACTGTGATTTCGGGGTATTCTGCGTGGTAGTACATTACAATAATTTCTGTTTATTGAAGTGGTATTTTGGTTGACTTACAAAGATCAGAATACATGCAAATATTTTAGGCTAGAAACTGAACTCCACCCTATAGGGTAATCCAAGCTTTGTTTAGTTTTTGGTTGGTGATTTCAAAACAAACACAAACACCATCACCGTAAATGCGAATGCCCTTTCATATAAGGTGGAAATGGAAGATAAGGTGCTCAACATCCTCCAAGCAGGAATGTGTTTGTGACCCACTGCGGACTTTCACGTCCAGGCCACCCGCAGATGCTGGATCAGCGTTGAATTTGGTGTGGCAGGCTTGCAAACCATGCAACCACAACTCCTGAATCTGGAAAGAAAAAAAAATGAGAGGCTTTTCTTTTTAGCTGTTGCTCTCTTGGGGACAGAATGGTCACATTGTTAAGTCATAGCAGAACTCAGCTAAAATGCTGCAGTTCTGGCTCATAGGATTAGAAAAGATTTAAAGACCTTTATGGAGGAGAGGATAAGTAAATGGAAGAAAGGCAAGATTACGAGGCCAGGTCTTACCCCCAGCTGTTGCTCCCCACAGGTTGGCGAAGGAGAGTCGAGGCCCCAGTTGATCTGAGTGAGAAATGGGAAGTTGACATAATCCAATTAGGCGGTGGTAACTGGATGTCTCTCTGCCATCACTAAAAGATTGAAAACTCACACATGCCCAGTTGTTATTACTAAACTTTGAGCAGCAAAGATGTCACAAAGAGACCCCTGTCAGAAAAAAAACATCCAGACACCTTAACACCAAATATTAAAAAAATATCAATAAAGAATTTATTAGTAGAAATTTTTATAAAGTATTTCTTCATGCAGATAACATTTTTATATCTACATGCAAATGAAGTGCATAACTGAAGGTTTGCCTTTGAAAAATGGAATCTCTAGATAATTATCACTGGCTAATTTGAAAAAATTACCTCATGTGCATGTAGAGCCAGCAAATCGTACATTACTCAGTCATGCAATGATGACCTCATATGTATGTAGATGCATTAAATCATACATTACCTGTTCATGCAGTGATGAGCGCATCTGCTTGTAGAGCCAGTAAATTACACATTACCTGGTCATGCAGTGATGAGCGCATCTGCATGTAGAGCCAGTAAATTACACATTACCTGGTCATGCAGTGATGACCGCATCTTCATGTAGAGCCAGTAAATTACACATTACCTAGTCATGCAGTGATGTTATTTGCTTAAATCAAAAGCCACATGTTTTTCTGAATGCCGGATTTTATGAATAAGGCGATACAAGACTCTTAAATGTCTACAGAATATTGCCACTTTTACATAAATTTTAATTAAATGAAAACTGAAATGGTTTATTTATCATGTATGACGTGCAAGTAAATTCAAACACACAAATGGTTAATTATAGAGAGAAGTCATGCATGTAATGAATGAAAAGTGATACTTGATCAGAAGGGTTTGTCAAGTCAATACCAGTCTAAGAAATGTTTTCCTTTAAGCCTTGGAATAAGGGAACAACACAAATGAATATATTCTTGATTGACATAATTTTAACCCTGAAAAGCATGTCACCATTGCATTAATCGGTGCTCACCTGATATGATGAAATGTGATGCACAGAGGTGTGGGTGGGGTGCTGATCGCTTTATGACCAGCCAAACAGATATGATACTATATGCTGGCCTGCTTATGCGGGTGATCAGCTGCGCCCAAGCACTCTTTCAGAAGAGACGCGGCCCTACTCAGTTTACGGGAGTGTTTCCCCCCTATTCCAATAACAGAGGTTTAACTGGCTGAAAATTCTGCATCTGCCTTGGGACATAGAAGAGGTCATATGAGTTCTTTATTTGTTCAGATTTTCTCCACGTTTATTGGACAGTGAAATCTATGTATTTCCTTTCATGCTATTCAGCATGGTATTCAAAAATGTATCAGTTGCAGTTAGGAATATATAAAATTTCAATTCATAATACACATGTATTGACATGTAACTTTTTTATGTTAGATAGCATTACTCACAGCATAGTCATGTTGTCAAAACTGATTATTCCAGTGTTGATTGTTTTAGAAAAAAATATTTGAATTTTGGACCTCAAAAATGATCAGTGATATTTGATATTTGTTATTTGTTATCCAGTGTCATTTGTTTGAGTTTATAGTGACCTTTTACGATTTTTATGTTTTATTTCTCAATTAATATATCTATATATTAACTGTCTCTTCATTTTAATTGGTTAAATGCTTAATTGCTTTTAAGTGCTCTTATATCTACGATCTTTCAACAATGGACGCATTTCATGAGGAAGTCTGGTTATGTGTAACTCTCTACAGTTGTTGGACAAATCAACAAAGCACAGATTCTGGGTTTAATTTTTTTTAAATTCAGTCCATAAATGCCATAATGGTGAAAATAGCTAAAGCTTAGAGCAGCAGTCTATCAGGGGTCACCCCTGCAAAATAGGAAATCCAGTCAGACTGAGAGATACGTTTTGTGTCTCAGATCAGATTTATCACTTAAACAGCTTAATGGATTTGTAAATGTAAATATTGTTTCTGCATTGCATTCAAACTACATCCCGTCCATCAACACATTTTGAACCAATATATAGAACATATATAGAAGCTCTATTAATTAACTTAACCTAAAAAAAAAACACTTTCGATTTGCCAAGCAGCTCATAGCATTCCTATATACACGCCATATATATCAGCTGCAAGAATCCTGAACCTTTGGCATTACTTTTACCCACACTGTGAAAAAATCATTGGAATAAGATTTTAGTAAGTACATTTAAATAATTTGGGAATTTTTCTAATGATTAAATCGAGAGATACAGAAATGTAACAATAAAGGTCAATCAATATCAGCAGAAATCACATAGCTAATTGACTGAAACGCAGATCACGATCATGAGAAAAATTCATAAGCAGATAACATCAAGCTGAATGTTTTCAGTTGGTTTGAAAACAAAGTACAATGGCCTGGTGTCTGAGAAAAAAGGATACTTAGTAATCGCCTCTCAAGGACCTTTAATGTACATTCAGAGGAAGTTAATTTAGTGGGAACCTCCCTCTCCATTTATCGTGTCACTATACTATTTCCCTAACTATTTTCATTTTGTGAAGGCAGGCTGTACCTCTGCAGCTTCTCTGACACTTATCATGCCATTTGATAGTTCTTTCCTTTGTCCAAGGTCCAGATTTTTGCAATTTTTTTCTTCTTCATCCCGAAACAATGTCCCTCAGTCTGTTCTCCCATTTGTGCCGAGAACAATGAGTGGCCGCTGTTATTCAACCCGTGCAGAACAGTTGGAAGCCATCAGCATAAACACCCGGAGTGCACTGCCGTAAAGAGCCGTGGAGACACCGCCTCCTCCTCGTCCTCTTTGTCGGACCACCTGGCAATGCTGGCAAGCCCTTTGAATTGGATTAATTGAGGGAGATTATGAAAAAAACATGTTAAGACTTCTAAAAAAGAAGAGGGCTAATTATAGTAGAGTTAGTTACAGTGGGGTCGGGCCATTGCTTCCAGCCTCTGGAATACGGCTACTGAGCATTCACAGCTTTATAGTGGATCTTGAACAGATTTTAGGTATTGAGATTGCCAGACAACCTTTCATTCACACTAAAAGAAATACAAACCCCGTAGCTATCATTTTTGCGGAGGGTTATTATAGTGAAGCTCTTTCATTACAGGAATGCGAACATTTTACCAGTCTTGAATGCTTTTATTTTGAATGCTTTTACTTTGAATGCTTTTACCCCTCCTTCTCCTCAGGTCCTCAGGTTAATTGTAACTGCAATTTTCTGTACAATTATTGCATGCAAAATATTGTATAATATTATGTATAATTTTCTCAATATTCCATTCATATCCATTTTTATTTGGCCACATTTAGTACCTAATCCTTGCCTAATTAAACAATAACTGCAACAAGATAGGATAACGTCAGTTCATAGTAGAAACCTAGAACAGTGAATTCAGTCTGACCAAACTTTGAGGATTTATGTTTTTAGGACAATTTCTAAGGAGTGTTGCTCATCCATACTCTTCATGTTCTTTTACTTTTAGTAGCCTGTTATGTCAACTGCTTTGGTGAAAAACACGGGATATGTGCCCCTGTAGTGGAAAACCAAATTCTCTTTTTTCCAAAAACATGATTTTGAGAGCCGTTTTCTAAAAGGGAAATTATTGGTATGATTTTAATACAAGGTCCTGTGGGTATATGGTGCCTGTGCCATATGGCAAGTAACATAAACGACATTGTGAAAGTCAGGAATGGTGAAGTGCGAGGGGTGTTGGCTCAGTGAGATTCATGGATATGTACCATTGTTGGCCACGGCAAGATATCGGCAGTGAGAGTGCAAGAGAAGGATTATGCTGGAGTTAGAAAGCAGCTGACCTTACTAATGGTGACTGAGAGCGTGCAAGTTTCCAGTCAAAGCTGAGAGCCGTGGGCCTGTGACTAAAGAGGGTACAGAGGACACAACTGTCAAAAGCTGACAGAAAACGAAGGGCAGGAATGGAGGAAATAAAGAAGGTGGAGGGAAGTCAGAAGGTCGCACAAAAACATAAGTTTGTTTCACGTTAAACATAGAGGGATTTTCATGGGTTTTACATATGAAGTATAATATAAAGCATCTGAAAGATGAAACAGCATTTAAGAAAGTGTACTTGGTCTTTCCTAATTACGTGGAAATATGATCTTGATAAAAACAATTCATGATGTTTTGAAAATGCTTCTACTAATGTTATTTTATGTTCAATTAAGACTTCAAAAGAATATGACCCCAATTCTAAAGCATAACAAGTGTTACAATGCCATAAAAATTCCATAAACCTAATATACATCAGTGCATTATTATTCTGTGTATAAATACTATAATATTAAGATTTATTTTTTGCTTCTTAATCTGGGACCAATTTAACAATTTAGCAATTCATTGTATTTTATTAGCAGAATAGTTCACTTTTTTGCAGGAGAGAATTACTTTGTGGAATTTATATATCCTTTTCTAATTAATGTACAGCAAACTTAAGACTAACATACTGATAAATTAACAAAAATTTTGCACAGTAACATACGGTCCATTTAAAAACAATGTTTTGGTACAATATATAGTATAACCTGGGTGGAATTCGGAAAATTTTACAAGAACCTTCATGGCCTTGCTATTTGTACATGTTGGGTCACGTGCAGTTGTCCTCAGCCTTTGTAGGTCTTCTCTGTGTTGCAGGTGTTGATGTCCTTTAATAATGGCAGGCTTTGCAAACACAACATTGTTTTCCTGGATGGCTTAGGGGAGAGAACCTCATCTGACTGCAAACTGCAGAGAGCAGGCCTTAGCTCCTGGTTTACTAAATAAAACCTGGCCCACAGAGGCATTCTTTAAAGCTCTCTGTCCTCCAGACCTTTGGAATACGTTCAGGTTTTGTGGTTTTTCTCTGAAAAAAGTCAAGCATATAAAATATAAATCTCCTCTTCAGCCACTAAGGGAAATTTGCCAAGATCTCAAGTCAGTTTATGGTCTACCAGCTGCTTTAGGACATTTAAGATAAGAGTGTATAAATTAAAGTTTAAGAGGCAGTATTATTTTATGTACTATGTTTTTTAATACAGTATACTGACACATTGATTTCTCAGATTATCCTATTGAGATATGAACAATAGCAGCAAAAAAGATTTCATGATGCACTTATTTTGATATTTAAAGTAGAACTAGAATCAAGATTTATTTACGTCACTTCTGCTCTGTCAGGTGTAGGTATCGGCCTTGCATAGAGTTATCGCTCATTAATCAGATCAGTTGTACATATGCTTAAAAGGTCATGCTTGAACATTTTATCAGTTACACTTCTGTATTATTCATGCCCTTTTAGCTAAAGTAATGAAGCATACATAAGCTCCTTAGCCTTGTTTCAAGAGACAACACAACGCTAAAATCGCTGCTGTTAGAGTATCTATTAACCTCCTGCAGGCTTTTGCAGGCAATCATCAGAAGTCTGTTAACCGCAGCACACGTTTGAGAGCCTTGAATTGCTCATTGATCTCTCTGGCCTTGTTATGTCCTGGTTCATATCAAAGCATAGCATCACAAACCTTTTTTGTGCTTTTGATGCTCTCCATTTTGACACTATCACTGATCTTCACTGTTTTCCTCAGACATATGACTTTGGAGGAAGTTCTATTTTGAATGAGTATATACTTCCTACAGGACATATCATGTGGAGGAATAGCTTCAGCTAACATCTGAACACACAATACTCAGTTCTTCATCAGAAATAAATTCTTTTGCCTTTTTTAACTGACTAGAGCAAAGTATCATATCGTGCATTTTTATATGTCTTGCAAAAAATGCAAAGGCGACACTCATGGCTAAACCACCACAAATATGGTAAATCCAATGATCTTCTAACCACATATCCTAGCCAGGGTTGTGAGAGGAGCTGGAGGTCGTCCCAGGTAGCATAAGGCACGAGATTCACACACAGTCATAAACTATGGGCAATCCAGAGATGCCCGTTAGCCTAACTGCATGTCTTTGAACTATGGGAGTGAACTGGAGTACCTGGGGAAACCCTGAGTGCCACACACCCAACATGCACACCCCACACACACAGCACGGAGGCAGGATTCCAGCCCCCAACCTTGGAGGTGTGACACAAACATGCTACCCACTGAGCCGCCCTTTTAAAAGTATACATATATGTAAAACACTTGTGGTTTATCATATTAACATCTGGAGGTTGATTAATTCCTTGCTTTAGTTTCAGCTTTACTGTTTTGTGATGTCATTAACGATAACCTGGTATATTCCTGAAAAATTGCATGCAGCACAGTTTTATCCAATTAATTGTTTGTGTTGCAGTATTTTATACTGTTATTAGTATGTAACCATTAACCATAGATAATCTAATGATGATATTTAAATTTTAGATAACACATCCCATTAATATAAATATGGATTAGTGTTATTTTGGATACTTAATACTTAAATAAATCTGCATTTAGTGCATCTAAAGTAACTCCAAAATGAGTGACTAATTTAACATGTGACAAGAAATTGCATCTGCCACTTTTTGATTTATCCCATAATCCATGGTTTACTTGCTTTGGTCAGATGCTAGTAAATTTATAACTATAGTTCCTCTGTCCCTTAGGGTACACCACTGCACAGATGTTGACTGCTAAACTTAACTTTTCCTTCCCGCAAGTAATTTAAAACCAAAAGAATGTAGAAAATTAGCATAGGAGAGCAGCTTGAAGAAAAGATATCTCTGTACTTGTTCGCTCCAGAGTTGGAAATATATACCTTTGATTCCTTAGACTCGTGCATATCCGACACCTGCCAAATGCTGCCTTTTCTTTCATCTCCCACCTTAACCGTATCCGATATGTGTCTTTGACTCATTTCCACCTTGTCTTCCCATTACCCTGAACTTAAAGTTTCCAGATTTATTCCAGGCCATCTTCACAGTCAATATAAGAGCAAGCAATAGTTACATATTTCCTAGACTTTCACATACACATTATTATCTGTATAGTAAATGTCTACCTCACAGGATTTGAAGACCCCCTAATTTACGGTATTTCAGATACAAAAGTAATATGACTGTGTTCCGTAACCATTTGAACATTTATATGAATGCAGCTGTTTCACATTTCTCCTAATTCTTTCACGCATCTGTACAACAGAGCACATCACACCGGAAACCGGCAAAAAAAAAGTGTGATGAAAACATCAGCATTTACTGAAGTTTTAAAAGATCTCTCGAATCAGAGGCCAGCCTTTTCTGATGTCAAGCTCACTGTAATTTGAAGTATGTGGGTTGTAGCCACCTATATTTGGTGTTGGTTTTGCTGGTCACGTCCGTGAAAAACCCAAGTCCAAGAGCATTCCTCTTCTCAGCAAGACTGCTTGGCAGCTCACTTCCACTCTGCTGCCCGCGGTCGTCTGGCCCTCATGGTTAACCTCAGGGTGTAACTCTCTTATTGGTGTTTGGACGTGGGGTCACCAAGCACCTGGCCTCCATTTATTTATTTCCATATATAAACACCAGAGCACTGTTTATAAATAAAGATGCAGATGCAGAACCCATATAAAAATGTACAACCATTCACTATTTCACTGTTTTCTTATTCTTGTAAATATATTTGCATAAAATGCCTGCCCAGTTAAGAATAATATTGAAAAAACAGACAATGATCTTACAAAAACATAAATATTACATCACATGCCATGTTTTTTCACTTTTATTTGTTTGTTTGTTTGTTTAGGCGCAGGAGGGGAAAGCTTATAGTGTTCAAACACATGCAGCCAATACCCAGAGGTTTGGTTTATCTATGGACTACAGCAAGCAGCACTTCATTATAGTTAGTTAACCTTGTTCCAGTGCTCAATACACTGTACTTTTCCCCCACAGTATGTGAACCTACCATCAACTCTTTTAAACATTACAAAACCTGCGGGCCATTGTACCCCAGTTGTAAATTTAGCAACAATGACAATCTAACCTTAAATGTCTTTACTGGTTACATTTAAGGTAATAATAGACCTTTTCAGTGTAAGCGTACACAGTTGGTGGACAACAGTTATGGAATGTTCTGAGAGGTTTCGCATCACAGTTCATTACACCTCCTATTTGCTGTATAAATATTGCCTATTGATACAGTGTATTCAGGTGCAGTCAAAATGGAAACAGATTAAATGGAACTGCATATAGGAGGGCATTGATTGTCCACCCTAAGTCCTTTTGTTTGGGAGCTCTTTTCTGAGAACTACTCCCACCATGCCTGATGCTCTGTGAATGCTTTGCCCTAAACATCCCACTAGAAACAAACACTGCTTCTATTAATCTATCATTATACTTTTTTAGATAAATGGTCATACATACAAATTTGTATCAAACAAGTTAACATTTAACAAGATCCATTCATAGGTCTACAGAGCTCCATCTGTGTACATTCCCAAAGGTATACAATAAGAGTGTTGAATAGATGCTTAACACATTCAATGAAAACATCTGGGGGACTCCTGACTGCAGAATGACTCAGTATAGAAATATGTAATAAAATGTCTTCTTCCATAAGTGCAGTTATGTATTGATTTGTGTACAAATGGGCTTGATGGAGAATGATGTTTGAAAACGATGGAAAACCCTTTTTTTCTTCCATTTTTCTATCATTTAGATTGTTTGCGTTCAATGACATTTTTATGAATTTAGCTAGTTACAGTTTTATTAAGATCGTAAGTTCATGGCCTGCTGTGGAACTCTCGTCTCCTCTGATGTAGGTTACTCTGTTGATTCTACTATGTACACATACGCCATTCCTGTCAGCAAACTGTGTATCAGATATCCAGAGGAAGTGTAAGACTGGTAGATCCCAAACAAGCAGCACACCTCAACACATCTGGTTTCCCACTGCTGCATCTCCTACACAAGCTTTGCTTTGTGAAGTGACTTCCAAGACAAACAAGCGAGCTCCCTTTTTCATCAAGGAAAACTCAGAAAGGAACCAAGCCTAGGGTGCCACAAAAGGCCCTCAAACATTCCTTTCAACCAGGCCATGTTTTCATTGCCCAAACGTTTTACAGTTATTACTGATGGGCCAGGATACCTCCCATAGAACAGCTCGCCCAAAATAAACACAGGCCAGCTGACATCCAATGACACCTGCAGGCTCCCTGACACTGAGAGCTCACTCAAAGATAAGTGTATAGAAAACCTTGCAGTAAAAAATATATTTTCCCTCTTTGGGGGGGGGGGTCCACTACAACGAAACAAGTCCCTTCCTCTACTATGCTTCATTTGTTTGAGAAGTGATGCGGTGTCTTCATCAGCTTTTTACTGGATACCCACTGTTTCCATCAGACCTGCCTAATTTACATATCGGGTGGCGCCGCAGCTGAATAAGGAGCACTGTAACCTTGCACCTCCAGGGTTGAGGCCTTGAATCACACTCTCTGTGTGTGGTGTTTTGTATGTTCTCCCTGTGTGCATACAGGTCTCCTCCCACAGTCCAAAAATACGAGGTTAAGTGAATTGATCTCTGAATTTCCCATAGTATTTGGTTATGTGTGTGTGTGTGTGTGGGTCATGTATATATTACATGGTCCCCAGAATGTGAAGAAAACCTGTTATTTTAATGATGTGAGGACCACTTTTTCGGTTACCACTAGGGGAAACTCAATCTTATAAAATTGTGTGACTAGAATCAAAAAAACTAAAAATGCCCAAAGTCTTCTGTTTTGTTTGGTTATTTATGTCATAGTTGGGATTAAGGTTTTGCCCATGAATGAGCGGTCCCCATAAAGATATGTTTACCCGACATGTGTGTGTGTGAGACCCATCCAGGGTGTTCCCCTGCTTTTTGCCCTGTATTTTTCAGGCTAACAATTAGACCCTGTATTGGGTCAGTGGCTATAGAATATGGATAATCTCCTTATAGAGGGCACCCACTGTAAAATGCATTTCCTGTTTATGTAAGGAACTCACTTTAAAAGATACAGCATATCTCAGTTTTAAATATTGGGCAGTACAAAGAGCTTTCTGGGCCCTGGATGTTGACGTTCTTCTGTTTCTTAACCACTGAACAGCAAAGTCTTTTTATGGTTTGACGAAACAAGAGAACCTGGTGTCAAGAGTGACTTAAGGGTGGCTGATGTCTGCAGTTTTAGACATATCTCTGCTAAGGATGTGACCATTTCTTTTGAAATTATTATGAAGATGAACTTCTGAGAGTAGAACTGTGGACCAAGATACCTATTAACCACTGTGTGGCACGGGGTCGCAAAAGCCCACATGAATGCTGTTTTTCTTGGTCTTTTTATGTATTGTGGCTGGCTCAGCCCTTGCCCAGCTGTGAAAGTGATAGCATCTGTTTTAAGAAATATAAAGAGATCTCCTCCTTTGAACTCTGATGTGCACGAGGTGCAAGCTGTCTCACCTTTATTAGTAAGTAAAAAATTCACCAGTTCAAACTCCAGGTGGATCCTTCAGTTTTTACAAAAATTGAGTCTATAGACAGGAAGGAAATGTTATCATTTTTCGGAAGGAAACCTGGTGGAAATTTCCGAGACACAGGGAGACCCTGCAAACACATTATTAGTGTTAAGAATATGAAGACTTCCCAATGGCACCATGGCTTAGAAGACAGGCGTATTGCCTCGTATCATAAAGGTCAGACTATTTGGCATCTCTCAGTTGTATGATTCAAGTGTATGATTTTGTATGTGTGTGTGTGGTCCAGGTATACCTTACCTTGTGGGGACCAAATGTCCCCACAACGTGACGAATACCCGTTTTTTTGTTTTACCTCATGGGGACCATATGGGAAAACTCTATTTTATGAAAATCTGTGACTGCAATAAAAAAACTAAAAATGCAAATGTATATTGTTTGGTTACTTACGGTTATGGGGCTGGGGAGGGGAGAGGTTGTCATAGTTAGCATTAGCATTTCTCCCATAGAAATTAATGAGCTTTCCCCAAAAAGATATGACTACACGACTGTGTGTGTGTGTGTGTGTGTGTTTGCAGAGGTGTAGGGACAGGACAGGCAAGGCAGGCAATTGTCTTGGGCCCCTTGAGCTGAGCCGATTATATAGTACATTGCAACAACAAATCAGCTTTATTTGTATATTCTGTTTTTCACAGTAAAGTGAAAATAAAGGAATTGTGTTTATGTCACCTGTGCGTGTGTCTCTGTGTGCGTGCCTGTGTGCATGTCTGTGTGTGTGCCTGTGTGCGTGTCTGTGTGCGTGTCTGTGTGTGTGCCTGTCTGTGTGCATGCCTGTGTGCGTGTCTGTGTCTGTGTGCATGCCTGTGTGCGTGTCTGTGTCTGTGTGCGTGTCTGTGTGTGTGCCTGTGTCTGTATGCGTGCCTGTCTGCGTGTCTGTGTGTGTGCCTGTGTCTGTGCGTGTGCCTGTGTGCGTGTCTGTGTGTGTGTGTGCCTGTGTGCGTGTCTGTGTGTGTGCCTGTGTGCGTGTCTGTGTGTGTGTCTGTGTGTGCCTCTGTGCATGTGTGTGTCTGTGTGTGTGCCTGTGTGCGTGTCTGTGTGTGTGTCTGTGTGTGTGCGTGTCTGTGTGCATGCCTGTGTGCGTGTCTGTGTGTGCGCGTGTCTGTGTGTGTGTCTGTGTGTGTGCCTGTGTGTCTGCCTGTGTGCATGTCTGTGTCTGTGTGCGTGCCTGTGTGCGTGTCTGTGTGTGTGCCTGTATGCGTGTCTGTGTGTGTGTCTGTGTGTGTGCCTGTGTGCATGTCTGTGTGCCTGTGTGTCTGTGTGCGTGTCTGTGTGTGTGCCTGTGTGCATGTCTGTGTGCATGTCTGTGCCTGTGTGCATGTCTGTGTGTGTGCCTGTGTGCGTGTGTGCCTGTGTCTGTGTGTCTGCCTGTGTGCGTGTCTGTGTGTGTGCCTGTGTCTGTGTGCATGCCTTTGTGCGTGTCTGTGTGCGTGCCTGTGTCTGTGTGCATGCCTGTGTGCGTGTCTGTGTGTGTGCCTGTGTGCGTGCCTGTGTGCGTGTCTGTGTGTGTGCCTGTGTGCATGTCTGTGTGTGTGCCTCTGTGCATGTCTGTGTGTGTGTGTGCCTGTGTGCGTGTCTGTGCATGTGTCTGTGTGTGTGCCTGTGTGCATGTCTGTGCGTGTGCCTGTGTGCGTGTCTGTGTGTGTGCCTGTGTGTGTGCCTGTGTGCATGTCTGCGCATGCCTGTGTGCATGTCTGTGCGTGTGCCTGTGCATGTCTGTGTGCGTGCCTGTGTGTGTGCCTGTGTGCATGTCTGTGTCTGTGCGTGTGTCTGTGTGCATGTCTGTGTCTGTGTGCGTGCCTGTGTACATGTCTGTGTCTGTGTGCGTGTCTGTGTGTGTGCCTGTGTGTGTGCTTGTGTCTGTGTGTGCCTGTGTGCATGTCTGTGTCTGTGCGCGTGCCTGTGTGCATGTCTGTGTCTGTGTGCGTGCCTGTGTGCATGTCTGTGTCTGTGTGCGTGCCTGTGTGCATGTCTGTGTCTGTGTGCGTGTCTGTGTGTGTGCCTGTGTGCGTGTCTGTGTGCGTGCCTGTGTCTGTGTGCGTGCCTGTGACTGTGTGCGTGCCTGTGTGTGTGCCTGTGTCTGTGTGTGTGCCTGTGTGCGTGCCTGTGTCTGTGCCTGCCCTGTGATACATGAACATCCCATCCAGGGTATACCCCAACTTTGTGTCCTGCACTGCCTGGGATAGGCTCCACCTCCCCATGATGGATGAATAGATGAAAAGTCAGCTACATGCAAAGATGGATGGATGGATACGAGGAATATTTTAGAAAATGTAAACCATTCGATTTACTTGACGTAAGTTAATTGAAGATGTTTCATTGAGGAAAGACACTGAAAAGCACCATTCCTTCCCCTTTTTGTGAGCAGACCTTTGTTGCACATTTATTTAAAAAGCAAACACCTTTATCTTATTAAGTTGAATTAAAAATGCTGAATGCTGAAACGGCCATTATATCAAGCCAAAAGTAATTATTTGTTTTCTCTTTCAGATAAGAAAAAGTATACAGCAGCTGTATGGTCGGTCCTCATAAATCGATTCTTCAACTCCTTTATGTGTCTCTGATTGTATTTATAGAACTTACAGTCACACCCGACTCTCTCCAAAACTACTGCATTTTGTGAGAAAGGAGACACCACTGACAGAAAAATATTTTAGAACAGAGAAATAAAATAAAAACTTTTTTTTTAAACAAAAATTCCATTTCCAAATCTGCAAATGAGTTTCCTTTAAGAAAGTAGAACAGGATGCTGACTACATTAAGAATTTGTAACACAAGAGATTTCTTCAGGTTGTGTGTGTGAGGCTGTGTTCTTGTGATTGCATGAAGAATGTGACTTGAAGGATTTCTTCTCAAGAAAAATACAGGTTGCTTCTTTTGGCCATAATCACATTGCTCCCATGCGTGGCTCCTGGAAGGCACCTGTGTCTTTGGCTCCTTTTGCCTGCTGTAAAAATATTTGCTTTACTGACTTGCTTTATTAACTTCTAATATGAAAAGAAATTATTTCAGCCCCTGATGTAGATTAGCGGGTCCCCTGAAGCTCCACTCATATGGGGGGGTTGTATGATATCTTATCTTAAATAAACAGCAAATTGATGGGCATAGTGTATAATCGTAGGGACGCCAAAAAAAATTCTGTGTTGCGTGCAGACATTCACACATGGTGACCATACTTTTTAAAATTCCATTTTTATTTTTTTTTTGTTTATTGGGAAAATACGTTTCGGATATGTGATAAATTATGAGTTGTGAGACACGAAGGACACACACATTTAATAAAATGCATTATGGTGACTCAGTGGCCAGCACTGTTGCCTTGAATCCCACCCCTGTTCTGTATGTGCAGTATTTGCAGGCTCCTTCTGAGCCACCTGGGTCTCCTCTAAGGTCCTGGGTTTCCTCCTGCAGTCCAAAGACAGCTTGGCTAATTTGTGCCTCCTAAATGTGTAAAGATCTATAACTATGTCCAGAAGTTTGTGGAGCCAAATCTTATAGCCTTATCTTATATGACATCCCATCCAGGGTGTACTACTGTTGTGCCATATGCTACCTTGTATGGGCGCCTGGTATAAACAACCCTGTCCAGGGTAAGCAAATGATATTCCCGTACAGAAGAATATTACGGCTTCTGTGTGCTTGTTTTGTATAATTCAGCAAGCTCTATGTATGTAGATATTGTGCTAATTTGGGCACACATCTTTTTATCTTAACTATGCCAAATCATATTTTATTCTAAGAAATTCTAAGAAATCCAACTCATAACTCATATGACAAAAATATATTAATTTATATTTTTCCTTTTTTTCCTTTTAAGAAATACCTCACAGCTGAGTTATTCTCTTCTGGTAGTTTGTGGCTTACAATAACATAAAAGCGGTTAGCCAAAAAATGCTAATTGGCTTTAAATGGGCACTTAAAATACGACTAGGCCTAATCCTAAATAAGGTTTACACTGTTTACCGTACAAAATGTTTTTCTCTTTTGTCTTGAAAATAATTTCACTTTATCACAGCCTAAAGATAATGTGCAAAAGTATACAAAACATGATTTTTCTGTTCTGCAATCCATACTATATTACTTTAATGCAGCGTATTTGACTTTCTCAGCTGTTTAAATGGTGTCTTAATCCTAATTTTCAGCAATATAAATCCTTCAACATTGCCCACTAGTACAAGGCTGGTTCATATCTCTTTCATCAAATTCTATGAACATTTATATGCAGAGATTTTAGGTGTCTGGTCAGAATAATTAATTGCGTTGGCTCTTGACAGGGAAAATGTGTCACCTAAAAAGTAACAATGTGTGGGCTTAAGAAAGCAAAATTATTAAAAAGTTGAAAAAGTAAGTATCAACAGTATTAAAGAACAAAACAGATGTGTGATACTGTATTTACTCATTAATTTACCCATGGATTTCCTGTAGAAAGGAAACATTTTTAAATATAACGTTGAAATTTGCTATGCTTTTATATTTTACTATATACTTGCATAGTAATTAAGTGCAAGACAAATTATTCATAAATTAATAAATTAATAAATTTATTCGAATCCATAACCTGTTATGAATTTACAGTTAGGATGATTCTCGGCCCTGGCAACATCTGCGCCAGCCGACTCTATCCCCACAGCCATCCATTATTCCCGGGCACAAACATATAATGGAAATCAGCGCATAACATCAATCATTCCCTGTAAATGGGTGATATGCGTAAGGGATGTGGCTGCTTTGAATGACAATTTCACTGAAATGTTAAAAAGCATTACTTCAACAGCCCCTCATGCCCCCCCAGATTGTACACCTGTGTTTGATAGTCACATATGGATTATGGAGTTCATTGAGGATTAGAGAGTATATTATGAGGTAGATTCCCTGTGTTAGAAACTTCTACTGCACTAATCCTTTTGGATGGTTGTAGCAATGTGGTTTGAAGATCTAGCTGTGTGGCAGTGCTTTTTAAAAGATTTACATCATTGTTTAAAATTGAATACACTTTTGTTATAAATCTGACAAGCATGTTTCCTACAGTAATTTCACAAAGATCCCACTAACTGATTCCTTAATGATGCAAGTAATTTTCACATCTTAAATCTCACAAGCTTACACATATATCTTTGTACCTTTAGGTCATAAGCAGCCGCAATGTTCTGTCTCCCTTTCAGAGATCCCAACCTTTAGCAGCACAGAGAGAAAGATGCCATTTCAGACAACAAGAAATCCATCATATGCATTAATACGACCCTGAGATACCTCCATCCATGGTGTGTTTCTTCTGTACATTTACACACCAGGATCTATAAAAAGCACATAAAATCTTTTTGATGAGGTGGGTTTACGCAGCCTGCGGTAAGCACACGATTGCCCATTAAACACCAGATGGGGAAGGTTAACCTCCAGCACATGCGAGAAAGATGGCAACTCTTGCTTTAATCATACCTGAGTGCCCATTCATTTTGCCTGCTGCGGCAATATAATGGGCTGCCCACAATTAATTTTTGGTCTATTTCGAAACATCAAAAAGTCTACAAACATAAGAATGAAGAATTTCCACATATCAGGATAACTTGGGTTGGCCATAAGCAAGGAAATATTACTAAATCTTACCCCCCCACACACACACACACGTTCCTCGACGGTCTTGAAAGGTATTCCCTTCCGTTCAGGCTGTTCATTCATCAAGTGCTCCTCTGTTACCAAAAAGGACAACATTACAGTGTCTGAGCTCCAGATGTTAAAAATGTTGATGGTGGCCTTATGTATGAAGTTTTTTTTTTCTTGAACACTTCAGTTGCATGCCATTTCTGTCTGTCATGAAAAACAAAACAGGTGTCAAGGCTGTTTTTTCTATGTAGAGCATTTCATACATTTGGAGAAAGTTAGATTTATGTGCTTGTTTGGGGTTATGGTAATACACATTACTGTCTGCTGTTTATAATTATCACCATGCCATATAAATAAGCTAAAATAATCGTATATATGATTTTTTTTTCATTGTAAAACTTGACATTCCTGTCATCCTCAATAACATATAATTAGTTTTCTCCCTATACAACCATAAACCACTTCATGTCATATTCCATAATGCTATTGAGCGCCCTTTCGAAAACTATTGTCTGCCGTCTGTAGGCCGAATGGAATTAGGTGAAACTTATGATTATTGTAGTTGTTTTGCAGATGTATTTACATCAGTAATCATAGTTCTCATTGCTTGTGGTTTTGGTCTTTTATTCATTAAAAATAGTTTGGGGAACAAACAATATTGAGAACATTGGAGCCCGAGGAAAAAAAAATCAATCCAGAAGATTCTGATGAAAATTTTAAAGTCGCTGCAACATGAAAATAATAAGTTGCACATTATTCTGTGCATCTGTGTATCATCTCTAAACGCTTTAACCTAAATAAGAATTAAATGGTTAATGTCGAAATATACGTATAATCACAGTATATTGTTTGAGTGAAATGCCTTAAGATTATCACAAAAATGTCAAAAACTATATAGGCCTAAAGAAACATAGTATCTAAAGACAGTGAAGGTGACAGGGGTTTAGTGCCACTTAACAGGTCACTTAACCAGTAGCATAACTAGATATGGAGTTTCTATATGTTGTGAGAATTGACTTTTATTAGTACTGATACTCTTGGATGAATAAACTTCCTCTCCCGACATCCGCGATCTGTGAATGGGTGCTTCAGAAATCAGCTGAAGGCTGATAACTTTAGAGTAAAAACGAATTTTATTCACGTGTGACCTTCACCATTTAAAGTCTGAGGATATATCTGAGATTATAATCCCCTATTTTGCAGTTCACTCACACACTAAGGGCACTTCAGAGATACCAAGTCACCTAAGCCACGTTTTTCGGACAGCAGGAGGAAACCAGTGCAAAAAAAGTGGAGAACATGTGAGCTCCACATGCACACCATGCCATGGGAAAAGGAACATCAGTTGTCCAGGCCATTTTAAGGTAATGTAAATATGAATCAATACTTTCTGTTAAATATTATTACTAATTATTAAATATGATTGACAACCGAGGTGGTGTGGTGGTGCAGTGGGTAGTACTGTTGTCTCACACATCTGGACCTGGGTCTCTGCCATGGCTCCATGTGTGTGGAGTTTGCATGTTCTCCGCGTGTCGTCCTGGGGTTTCCTCTGGGTACTCAGGTATCTCCCATGTTCCAAAGACATGCTGAGGTGAAGCTGCCACATTGCCTTTAGGTGTGAATGGTGTGTGCCCCATCCTGGGTTGTTCCCTGCCTTGTGCCCATAGGTTCCAGAAACTTCCCATGACTCTGAATAGGACAAGCAGGTACAGAAAATGGATAGATCAAAAGCTGAATGACATGATATTTAATAATGACATTATTTAGCTGCATTTCTTCAGAAACTCTTCACAGATTTGAAAGTTAAGCAAATGCCTGGACTAGAGTATTAATGCCTTTGAACTTACTTGCAAAGAGTTTTAAGAATACCACAGACCGCAAGGACAACAAACAAGCAGATTCTTGATCAAAATGACTAAATTCTCACATGAAGCACAATCCTACTTTGGTTTTTTTCTTAAAGACCATGATGCTTGCAAAAGTTGACGGTCGAAAGAGGACGAGGACAACTACCAGGAAGATAGATGGCCTCAAGCATCACATTAATGGACATGCCACTGAGAAGCCATTAGACCGGAAGTGCCATCACTATGGTCACAGACACTTGACTTTGACTTGTGGGAACCGAATAATACACAGAAAACTATAGATTTCAACCTTACACTTCATTTGCATATGCAGCATCTTCCAAGGTGATTTCCTAAAGTTTAGGTGCATGGCTCAGTACTAGCCCTTCTTCAGTCTTATTTGTTAAGTCTAATCTTTTCTTTAGCTTGTCTAACAAAAACTCCACTTGCTGTCACTTTCCTGAGAGGGCAGAAGTTTCTCAGCGACCTGGAAGATTGCTGCTGGTCTCAGAAGGAGGAGGACGCTAAGCCATAGACACAGCTGTCAAGCATATTCACTTCAAAGCGCAGGACTATTTACATATCAGTCCCTCGATGGCTTTTTGCAGTCCTGTATAACTGAAAATAATCTACACAGATCATTTTCATTACAGGCACAAAGCACTGTCATTAGCACACCAGTCCAATTAGTCTCTCTCACTCTTTTGGCAAACAACTGATGTTGAATCTGCTTAACTCGGATACACTGAGAGTGTAGCCTGGTTAAATCTGGATGCTAAGCAGATAAACTGTATAGTTTCTCAAAGCATTTCCATATGATCATTTCATTGATCTGGTTCCTTTGTATCAATATTTGTTAACTCAAGTGTCTGAAATACCAGCTTCAGTTGGACCCAGTCTATTTCAACATAACCATTTGCTCACAAGGAAGTTCTACACAAGCAGGAGACGAAAGAGCTTCTCATCCACATTAGAAATTGTTTTTCTTTGGTCGCTTTTCGAGCTATAATACATTCATGTGGTCTATGGCAGCAATTTCCTATTACACACATGAAGGAACTGTGCTCTATGAGAGGAACAAAATCTACTCTGATACCCACAAATGAAACAACAGATGTTCATATCAAAGCAGAGGAAGACGGCAACATGATTAATTAAATCTGAATATACTTAAGCAAACTTTGCTCTTAAATGAGGCTGCCTTTGCTTGTATTCAACTGCTAAAACACATTTCTATGTTTAGTAGCCCTGTTCTCAAACGTTGATGCAGCCCTCTAACTCAAAGCTGTACAATGGAAAAGCTAAACGTGCTGAGATTCCCCAAATATATTATACACATTAAAAACTGAAGTTATTACATCAAAAACAGCCCTATGTGGTTTAATGAAACGTGCTCCTCTTCATGCTTTACACAACAGGTTCAAACACATATTGATTACATCTGACACAAAACATGCGAAAGCTGTCTTTGTGGTCCTTCTTATACTTTACTTGACTTTTTCAGACAGCCCAAAAAATTAATTTTTTGTGGTTTTGACAAACGGACAGAGAGAGAGACATCCACTCTAATCCAGAAGGAAAATATATACATGTAAATGTGAAGCAAGAGTATACACTTGGTATTTAAAAGACCTAGCAGAAGGTATATAATGGCAAAAGTAGTATAAAACAGATACAGCAAAATATATAATAAAATCAATGGGTAATTTTCACGGAGTCATTCCTTAAGATCCTTTGTTTATGATATGATATTCAAATGCTACTTCCCATTAATCTACTCCCTACAGTTACTGGTATCATTTTATTTACATATCATTTATCCAAGATGATGTTGCTTGTGTAGTAATTTTGCATTGGAGCAGAATACTGATTAAATTTAGTACAAATGTAATCAATATTTGCATTGTGTCAGTACTGGGTTCTTTGCAATATGTGTGGTCATTAGATGGGAAAGTAAGGAGGAATTGCGTTTTGTTCTACATTTTTAACAGCAGTCTGACAAAATTTGTATAGGACACTGAAAAATGGAAGCCAATACCAAACACCATACCTAGTACCTTACATCAAAAATATAATATGATCTTCTTGACTTGAAACGTAAATCCTATATTTCTCTGAATATCCTCCTTAATTACTGCACATACTGAAACGTAACGTCTACAAATTCAAGGCATATTTCTTTTATTTTCAGTTATTTCCACTGAAGTGGCCATAAGAATAACGTAAAGCAGGTATTTAATGTGCATTTTTCAGAAACCATTGTGACAGAATAAATTAAATGTATTAACAAATATAAAACCTGCTTTATGTTTACGCGGTACCAGTGAAAAGTCTGGACAAACTGCCTATTAAGGGGAGCGATAGTGTTGCATCACATGACCAGGCCACCTGATCTAAACACAGTACAGTATAGTAAAGAGGTTTTGCAGGAGTTTGACCAGAGAGCGAAGGAGAAGCAGCCAATGAGTGCTCATCATATGTGGGACCTCCTTCAGGACAGCTGGAAAAGCATCCCAGGAGGCCACCTTATGAAACTGGCGCAGAGGAGACAGTGGGGTCAGCCAGTCCCTGGACAACTGGGGTTAAGGACCTTGCTCAAGGGACCAATGGTGGCATCACTCAGGTGCCTGACCTCAGAACTTGAACCAGCAATCTTCTAAGTCCTAAGCCACAAAGCCATTATTTTTTCACAATACTTTTTTGGTCAGTGCATAATCCCATATGTTATTTTATAGTTTTTTATGTCTTTATAATTATTCTAAAACGTAGAGAATGGTACTACACTAAAATACCGTTATTGTGGACTTGCTTATAACGGAATATCGTCTTTATAACGGACGAGGTCCGCTGGTCCCGGCCGTGCGCCTTTAAGAACATGCAGAAAAAGCATTGGATATAGCAGACTCGCATATAATGTAATTTCGCTGATAATGGACAAACAATTTGGTCCCCAGGACCGCTTTTGGCTGTAGTTTTGTTCGGCTACAACGGTCATGCAGGCTCCGGTGATATCCAGCGCAGATACGTAGTCGGGATTATTAATAGTCAGGTAAAGTTGGATTACTACATGTACAATATAATAATCTATACCACAAGTCTGTCTGCCGGGGTGTGGCATGAGTAAATGGTGTCCTGTAGTTGTGTTCTGGGCATACAGCAACTATGGATATAACTGACCTTGGATATAACGGACTGTTTTGCCAGGTCCCTTGAAGTCCGTTATAACGGGATTTTACTGTAATAAGCATTTCTATGGGTGGGTGTTTCCAAACTTTTGACTGGTACAGTATTTCATTGATTTTGTTGTATTTTAAAATATATATATATATCACAAATTAGACCTGTGAAATAAATTTTGCATGTTGCCAACAAGAAATCACTGACCTGCCTTTGGGAACTAATGATACCCTGTTTTGATGATCCTTCGACCTTGACGACGATAAGCGGTTGGAAGATGGATGATGTTTTGATGAGGCTTGGCTGCCTTAAGGAGGTTAGCATTGACCAAATATTAAACATGTAACGCTGTTAAATTGGAAAATAATTAAGCATGAGCGGTATGTGTACGGCATTTGATTTTCTCTCTCTCTCTCTTTTCTCCATTTCGGAGTGTTTAAAGGATTTCAGCGGTAAATAAAAATCAAAAACCTCAACAATATGCGTTGACGGGTCTTTTTGAAGAGCACATTGCTCTGAAAGCACAGCTGAATCTAAATGTTTGTGCAGAGCTGTAGTACCTGATAGGTCGGTGCAGCGGAGAAGGTTTCGGTGCCCTTATTGAATATTTACCAAAAGTGCGGTGTGGACCGGAGTACCTCGTTCACATGTTACCGTGCGCAACGTGGTTTTACCTCGGTAAGCTAAGAAGGGCTGCCATTGGCTGGCGATGCGGAGATCAGCCCTGCTCGCACATACAAAACCAAGCGAACTTCCTTCCCGAAGTGAAACGGCTGAGAGTAAAGAGAGGAGGATAGGGGCTAAATGCACGGCAATACCAGCCTTCCCAGGTGTTATTATTATTTGAGAGATAAGAACTGAAAGCTTGCGTAGAAGTCTGACTGATTCCATTACGTTCAGATCGGTACTGGGATTTAACATGGCACCTTGTCAAAATTTACTTGTCATTTTTTTGGGATGGATCTATATCTGCAGTGGATATCGCTTTATGTTGGACGAACATCTCCCCGGACTGAAAAGAAAGGCGGAAATGGGGCAGTTTGAAGAGAACAGGGATGATGATCGCTTCGCTAAGGACGAGGGCGACCTTGTCTTACAGGAGACCGTATCAGAGCACATGCAGATGCTGTATGAGAAATACAATAGTGCTGGATTTCATTTCAATGATGGAAATACGGTTCGCAGCTTCAAAGCACACTGGGGTATGTAGCGATCGTTTTTTGCGAATATAATTACCGTTATTTACCGTCTATAATATATTCTGTAATTACTTCTAATTTACTGCAAAACCAGAGTTTCAGGGTTGTCATGCAACACAGAGACACCTGTTGGGGCAGCTACTGTTGGATGACAGTGGATTTGTGAAAAGAGAGACTAAAGCAGAGCGGTATCTGCGCTAGCAAGATAGTATTATACGTGGTGTTTTACTGTAAAATTTTAAGATTTAATATATATTTGTTTTTAATGTTTAAACATATTTCCTTAAGACTTGCATGACATTTAAATAATTGATATCATTTGGATACTTTAAAATGTACTTATTAGAATATTGTCTAGGCTATTTGTATCCTGAACTGTAAAATATTTACGTTGCCTGTCTTTTATGTTCTTTGTGCGCATTTAGCTGGTGGAAATTCCAGTTTAAAGTAATCAGTTTAAAGTTTTACCAGAAAGTCTTACATGGATCTTTTGGACAGCGAAATCTCTATAGCCTATGGAACTCACCAGTATATTTATTTATGTTTATCGAAGTCCATTATAACTTTAAGAGCTTCTAACGAAGATAAAGGGACCTGATAAAATTTAAAAAAAAAAAAAAAAACTGTCCCTCTTGAAATCAGAATTAGAAACGTTATGCTGGAATTTAGTTTGAAACCTTTGCTGGAATTTCCGCCAGGTCTTGGGTTCCTCCTACTGGTATATTTTAGAAATTCCAGGTCCGCGTCACGTAAGTTAATTTTAGTAAAAGTATATCTTTTCTGGTCTTTGAAAATATAATTTTCATATCGCCACTGAAATAACGAATTATGTGGTCATTTTTAACACTAATTCATAAGTACATTTTCAGCTATTAATTGTTAGTCAAAATGCAATTGCTGTGTGCTAGTTTGTAAGTGGAATTTGTTACTTCTGCATTTAGGTACAGTTAACAGCATCCAGATGCAGATCTTTAATCTAACTTCATTAACCAAATCAGAGGACATCATTTCTGCCACGTTACACTACTTCATTGGTGGCTTGCAGAATAGCTCCTCCAGATGTACAAGGCCCCAAAGTTGCAGTCAACGCAGTTTTAAGCAAACCCACATTCAGCTGGGGATCTGGAGTTCTGCTTCTTTGGATAATGACACCAGGACTCTGGGCCATGTTCGTATCAGGATCCCCGCAGCCCACAGAGACGTGACGTCCTGGCAATGGAAAGATATAACATCCTTTACGAAGAAGGCGAAACATCACAATGAACTCCTCATTGGCATCAAAGTCCCATCAGATGGACACAAGCTGTGGAATGAGCTTCTGCTCGGCCCTCCCCCTTATATCCTGGTGTATGCCAATGACTCCGACATCTCTGGTCCAGAAAATGTGGTGTCCGCCCTGCAGGGGGGGCACAAAGACCCCGTGCGTCCAGGCCTTCACCGGCTAGGAGTACACCTGAGTGCCAGCACAACGCCACATCGGTCCAGGCGCTCAGCCGACACCCTGCTCCCGCTCCAGAACAACGAGCTCCCGGGGAACGAGTACCCATACGAGGTGCCGCGCTGGGATGAGACGGATCCGTACAACCCCATAGACAACAGACCGGCGAAACAGCCCAAAAAGAAACCCCGGAAGAACCACCGCCACAAGGTGCCATTGCTGCAATTTGATGATCAGACTATACAGCGGGCACACAAGAAGCAGTGGAGCGAGCCTCGCAACTGTGCCCGCCGGTACCTGAAGGTGGACTTCGCTGACATTGGGTGGAGTGAGTGGATTATCTCCCCGAAATCCTTTGATGCGTACTACTGCTCAGGATCTTGCCAGTTTCCCATGCCAAAGGTAAGTTCATTCCTGGTTTATGCTCAAAAGTGAATCTAATAAGAAAATGAATGGAAATGAGTCCTGGATTAGAAAAGTACTGCTTCCCCTCAGTAACCAGGGAGGTCATATGTAACCTGAGTTCTTGCTGTTTGCTATACTGATTTCATTTATAGACACTCCTGAAAACAGAAAGATAGACGTGAATGTCATCTCTATCATATATCTGGATATTTCAAGGGAGATTTATCAAGTTTATAATCTTTAAAATGACTTCTACTTAAATTCTGCTATACTAGGTTAATGGTCAAATTCAGTTTTGTTTACCCGGTGTCAGATCTGGACATCTCTTAATTTGTTAGGCAGGCCAAACCACAAAAACTAACTTTTTATGTTTTATGCTTGCACAAAATGGTACGCAATCTTACACTGTTTATTTTAGTAATTGCAAGAAACATCACTTAATGTGAATTTCTTATGTTATTTAGGACACTTTTGGTTTTGATTACTAAATGTAAAACATAAGCCGTACCAAGTAATTAATGTCATACAGGATATAGTTTTAATTTTAAAAATGACAGTATTGCTAGGACGATAGACATTCCTCTGAACATTCTGTGCCAGGACCTTGTCTAATGTATTTATGTGAGTCTCCAGTGAGAGAATCATTGTTGCTACATGGTCACTCTGGAGAGTGTAACAATCACAGCTACATTGCTGAGCTGCCAGTCCTATACTATTAATAGCTGTGAAAATTTTTTTTTTATAATTTTTATCATTTTATATTGTCCACGTTTCTTTAAAAATAATCATCCTCACATTATTTATAAATATCTGTTCTTGTATTTGAAGCTATTGGCTAACTGTTGGCTATCTTATAGTCTTCTGTTTATTAGTGTTAGTAATTTATGAAAGACTGTGTAATTTTTCTAAAGTATCACATAATAATGAATATAAATTGAATTATGTTTCTCTGTATTTACTGCCAGTCTGTGCATTTCACACACATTCTCAAGCCAGCTGAGACACAACTAATTTTTTATGTCCAGCTCGCATAGAATCAAGCTGTAGAATAAGTTTTCTTATGCAAAACTTACTAGAGTACATTGATGGACTTTGCACTGGATTACGTTGCAGTGTTTCCCAACCTTTTTCCTGCCAATGGGACACTTTCCATAAGGCAGCGTTTTTCAGCCAGTGTGCAGAAGCACACTAGTTTGTTGTGGCACACCGAAAACGCTGCATTATTGAATGTTGGTCTTTCCTCTGGATCAACAGTAGTAGTGGTAATAAACTGACAACAGAAGAACTGTAGAAAAAGAAGCTGATTGTGTGTGGTTGTGGTTTAACTCTGAGAGTTCTCAGTATTATACAGATGCCAGCACAATGTGTCTCAGTGAACACTTTAACAACAAAGAAGAAAATAAAGAGTCCAAACTAGCTATTGGCCTGGACGTTTGAGATTTATGTTGACAGGGCAGTAGGAAGTACAGTAGATATGGCACTGGGTTTGAGAAGCTGGCCAGTTAAGATTTCAGAAAGGGCTTGGTATGCTATACCTTTGAGCTGCAAACTGGAGTTGAATTACTGGAGTAAACACATATTTGGCTGTTGAGTCAGTCGTAACGAATGCAAGTGCCTGCTTATCAGCTGATTGACAGTCAAGTAAATACAGCTTTGGATATTGTGGGTCTTTGGAGTCATTGAGAGGCACCATCGTCATCGTAGCAGGTTGATCACAGAGCTGTCTGCTTAGAGAGCTATCTGACTTCTTTCTCTCTCTATCTCTCTGTTCAGTCCCTGAAGCCCTCGAACCATGCTACCATCCAGAGCATTGTGCGGGCGGTGGGCGTGGTGCCCGGCATTCCGGAACCCTGCTGTGTGCCTGAAAGGATGTCACCCCTCAGCATCCTCTTCTTTGACCAGGACAAGAATGTAGTGCTCAAAGTTTACCCCAATATGACCGTGGACTCCTGCGTTTGCAGATGATGTCGCAATTGCATTTTGCACTGAAAGAGAAACTAAACCCTGATATATAACTAATTAAGAATTGGTTCCCGCAGCATTTAACAAATTTTTGAAGACTTTATCTTTTTGTTGTGGAAGCTTGAAAGAAACATAACCTAAAATAATATATTTTTGTAAGATATGTAATCTCTTTTCTGCCCCTACCAAAGGAGGTTTTGCATTAATATGCCTCAGAAATAAAACTTAAATTTCTAACTTTATGACATAACACTGTTTATCTTTGTAACACAGGAGGATGAACAACCATTGGATAATTTCCCTTTTCAGCCAAGAGGTCAAAGACTGAATCACTTGCAGCAAAGGACTTTATTTGATTTATACGCATTTAGGATTGCAGTACATGCAATAGAATGCTACGGTCTCGTATAACAGCTCAGTAAAAAATTGCATGCTTTATACCAAAGTATAAAGTATACAATGTGTTGAACTGTGGGTTTATACTGTATTTTTTATGTCATGATTATGCTCCATAATCGTCCGGAAAGAGACCAGTCTACCCTGTTTTTTACCCAACCCCAGTACTACACTTTTTCACCTAATGTACATCTCTGTGGTCACCATACATCAGTGCATTTTTTAAATATAATTTGAATGTTCAGTATATATTAAAATTGATGATGTTTAAAATTTCATATGATCACTGTATCGAGATACCTATTATATATGGATTCCAAAGTCAAAATATTTAAAGTGCCTTTTGGAAAATCACTAATGGTTCTCATTACTATTTGATAAAGGATTATTGCTGTTTGTAGCTAACATTCTCAAATATACAGATATTAGCCAATCACATATTAGCAATTATTAAATGAAGTAACGCAGTACCATGCTTTTACACAACTGTATATACATAATTATATCTATGAATGCTTTGAAGCTCATATTCAAACAGTGGCCAGACACACTTTCATGCATTAATAAGGTAATTCTTTTGTGCTTACAAAAGGTGTACAGGGACCAGAATTTCCCATGTTCTCCAGTTTTCTGTCTCTGTACATTAAAATCCAGATGCAAGTGGCTTTAAAGATAACAGATTATTGGATTCATTAGCCATAAGTGTCTTCGTCTAATCGTTAGCCTGAAATAAACTTTTATGCTGCTTTATACAGAAAAAAATCTGCTTTCAAATTGAAGGCAAAGGTTTATCTTCTTTCATTTTATATACTAAGAATTTTCTCATTAAGGGTAAATTTAAATTAATATTTGTAATTGTACTAGGGCTTAACTCATGTAAAAAAGGATTTTTTATCTTCATCTCTATCATCTAGGGAGCTATGCTAAAACAGTGAGCAAAGATTTCAACACAGAATCTTATTGTATGAAATATTAAATAGTACAGTATTTTTTCTTTTATACATATATAGTTTATTTAATACAGAATTAATAGAAATTTTAACAATGGATTTTGATAAGCATCTTGATGCATTTGACTGGGCTGTAGAAGAAGTTTTGTTTCGTTGTCTCATTATTTTATTTTTATTCACATTAAATCTTTTGAAAACAACCTTTGAGTAGAAGCTGGACTTGGGCTTGCTTTGCGAATCAACAACCTGAACTTCACAGCTACAACGTCTCAAACTGCTGTCGGTGTTTGAATGACCACTTCTTAGAAGCGCTCAGACCCGTTGATAACTGCCTGTGGGGAAGGCACACATGCTGTCAACAGGTATAATTCTGTTTCATGCAGCTGCAAAATGACATCATGTGTCCGTTGGCATGGTTGCTCTAGCTACCTGATCAATCTTACCTGTAAACATACCAACTTGCTATAGTGTTTTTTTCTGTAAGTGGCAAGTAATTATATTGTAGCTCATACTACATTTATAAACATACGCTCTGCATAAATATCTACGTGTATGGTAAATGTTGTACCTAAATACTATGATGCCTAGAAATGCTTATATCTGTTAATCAAATTCAGTTATTGTTCCTTTTTTTTTAACAAAACCAATCTCAGCTCTATAGTAGTTTCAAAGTGCAAAGAGAACATCATAACACAAATCTTGCCTTGTCAAAATCTCGACAATGACTGTTACCTATGAGCAATATTTAGGTGGAAAAAGGAGGCAGTTTAGTGCATGTCACTGGTGTTAGATATAATGGAACACTTACATGATATTAAAAGCAGTTCAGCTTATTGTTTAAACCATTTAAAACGAAGCATGGGATCATTCTAAATGCAAACCCATTTTCAGAATGTTGCCGTTTTCATAGAATGCTGCCCGTAGAGAATTTACCTGCGCATTTTATACAAAGTTTAACTTTTGCGAGTGTTCTTGTGTGGGGATGTTTCTGAACGATGAAGTCTCATATGAGCATTGAGAGCTTCATCTCAGAAAAATGTATTGATTTAAATGTACGGTGATTTACTTTTCTTAGGTTTCCAAGAAAACTATTACTACTCGCAGTGCTTTAAATAAATTTAGATTGTAACTGCGTTGTAATGTATTGTATGGGTGCTATACCAATATGAGACATTTTTAGTATCTGTAGTAACTGTGTTAATGGAAAAGTTCTTATATAATTAATATTTTGTATTGCTATTTTTTTCTTCCATGCATGGAAATGAACATCACTTTTGTTTGCTTTGGCAGCCACTGCAGTATGTCAGAGAATGCTATGAACGGAGCTTCCCCATACCACTCTGTAAAGTCTGTAAATATATAGCATTAAGAGAAAATGGTATTCTTGCACAATAAGCTTAATGACATTATATTTGTATATGGAATTTAATGTTTAATGATGTTTTATTTATATTCTGTGTATTGTTTTAATTTTTTTCTCTGCTGAGCGGCTATTTTTAAGACGTGGTTGCTGATTGGCAGGGAGTGTGGAAGAAAGGGTGGGGACGATGCGGAGAGGGAAACATCACATGACCTGTCAAGCTGTGAATGGCACTCATTACTACTGATGTATACACTCACCTCTATGTGAGGACTCCCCTGCTTTGAGAACAAACCTTTCCTTATGAACCATTCAAGCAAACAATAAAGCTACATATGCCACCTTTTACCAAATAAAATGTTGTGGAATTTTGTTTAGCCCTAAACGGCAGCTAGATGGATTTAGTAGCTGTAGATGTATTTGCATATATGCCTTGTCAGCATCATTTATAGGCCTAAGACTTTTAAAAAGTTCTTAAGAAGAAAACATCTCCATCTGTACAAATCATGCATTCATTCAACTACCAATACATTTCCCATGACTTAACCAAGGTAAACATACTAATTATGACCAAATTAAAGTCAATTCAAGACAGTACCATCATCACCAATAGATGTGTGACATCAATATATGTAAGAAGCAAAAACAAATCAGGAACAGGTTTCAGAGACAAGTAAAGTATGTCAATGTGTACACAACAAATTGAGTCCTTTATGTTAACACAGAGATTTGCATTCTAAAATAGCTGTTATTGGGACTGTCTCCAGCCTTTACTATTTCATTAAATAATCTCATTATAACTACAACCATGACCAGGATAAGTAATTGGAAGATGGATAGATGCATACATGGATTTAGTTGTATTGTTTGTTGCAACACCAGAAATAGAATTCGATGCACAGAATTTACAGGTAAGGACCATGAATTGTTTAATATATGTACTACACATGATCTTTCTACTGAAAGATGAAAATACAATGTAAATCTTTGCCTGACTTTTTACGGATTTATCCTTCAAATAATTCTCCAAGTATTTTATTATTGTCCACTCTCCCTAATATTTCAAACAAATCACCCGGGAACATATTTTTCAGAACAGCCCTCCGTGCAGAATTCCTTTCTACGTTCTGTTTAATGATTGAACTCGAAGGTATCCGGAATATTCTGTTGAAACATCTGGGCTATGATTGGGTTACAAATTCCATCTCTCACCCAGGGAGGTATTTATTTGATGACAGAAATCTCCAAACAGAAATCAGCATTTATGAAGTTTGTTTAAAGTACGATCCTGAATTGAAAAGGAGCAAGTATGAGGTCATTTCTGAACTGTTTCCCTAGGTTGATGTGTGGGGGCAGGAATGTGTTGGTCCCTGCGATTTGATTGCCTTGTAGCGTTCTCTGAAGGGTAAGGCTTAAAGGTGTGGGAGTTCTGGAAAATGCTTAGTTTCAGTTGTAACGTCAATTATTTTCTATATGATCCAGTTAAGATTTGTTTAACATTTCCTGGCCCCTTAAAATGAAGTAAATAAATAAAGAGGAAATTAAATACTAATGTATATAATTTAATGAGAAAATGCACATATGGGCCAAATAAAATCAAAAGATAATGCATTATTACAAGTACAAAAATTAGTACAAAAATCTCACACTTTGGTTTAGGTGTTTATGAACTTTAACCATTCATGCATACAGCATAAATCGTTGAACTAAAATGGGCTAATGAAGTAAAGTTTATGAGAAGAAAGGTCAAAAGTGAAATAAAATAAAGAAATACGAGCCTATGTACCCTGTGGGTCCCACAAAAAACAGATACACTGACACACAGCTGGACAGGATGAGCATATGTAGACAGGTTTATTGCTTGGGTTGAGAGCAAATAATGGTTCTCAAACAGTAGATTTATCAGGTTTGCATAGGTGCAGCAGGACAAAGGTGAATAGATGTCAGTTCAGGTCTCTATAGTCAATGTATGTTTTCATTTCAAGCCAGGGCCATAATGGAACAGATATAATAGTTGTGTGCTTACCAAGGAATTCGTTCTGTGTCACACAATGTTCTGGCATTGCATTGCAGTGATGGATCAGGTACTAAGGTCAGCTTGCCACTCGGCAGGGGGTTAGTGGAACACACCACTCTGACATTGGAGTACTTACCACGTTCCTGAAAGACGTGTTTACACCTCAAGAAAAATACGTGCTTAAGTTGTGAGCTCCTTTCATGGTTGCATCATCTTTTATTTTCTCCAAGGCGTACAGGCAAGGATCTGAAAGGAGAAATTGTTCCACACTGGAAGGTAACCAAGTCTGAAATATTGTTTTTATTTAATCATTTTAAAGTGGCTATTAATTCTGTAAAGGGAATATGTCGTGTAAAGGCAGCCGTGTGTTGCAGTGGTGTACATATTTAAAAGTTCGATTGTCCTAGATCTTCCACTAGCTTCTGCACATCAGGTGCTTGCTGACAGCTACATAAAAAGGAAAAAATATTACTTTGTTTTTGTTCTGTCTTTTACTAATCTTGCTTTCCACTGACAGTTTCATATTGGACGCAACCCCTTAAATGTGTTTCCTTAGTGATGAGGTCACATACAAGCAAACAAGTGAGTAAGAAAAAAGAGGGTCACTCAGTGGGTAGCACTGTTGCCTCATACTTCCAGGGCTGGGAGGTTTAAATGCTAACTCCGCTGTGTGTGTGGAGTTCACATTTCCTCCCTGTGTCATGCTGGTTTCCGCCTGCAGCCTCATTATGCGGGAGATCCCCAGCTTGGGCTGCCTGGGATAGACTTCAGGTCCCCTGTGACCCTGACCATGACAAGTGCTTGGAAGATGGATGGAGAAATAAAGCATGTTTGGATGAACTGATGTGTGAGGGTCATGAGGAACTAACAGAAAATAGGCCTATCAAAATTTACAGAGAGCAACATATAAAGTAATGACACACAGCCCCATTCTATATTTCCAGTGCATTTATCCAGTTAATTTACCATTTACACATTAAGAGCAGTTTAATGTCAAAGGTTCACCTAAATCCCGTATACTTAGACTGTGAGAGGAAACTGGATTTCCCACAGGAAACAGCAATACGGGGCCAAATAGAACATATCACCTAATGCTCCCTTTTGCCACTTATAAGTGGTGTTATAACTTGTTTATAATTGTCTATAAATGATGTACAAAGTGACACAACCTAATTAATAACCTGATTAAAAAACCATGCATAAACCCTTCACAAGGGTAGACTAATTGTGAAGTGGTACCCATTAGAGCAGTTATACCTGTTCAGCAATCTTTCCAGAACAAATCAAGAATATGTAGACATGACCAATTAAAGTACATATTAATACCAGAGATTTAACCAAGTCCATAGTAGATATGGTTTTAAAATGGAGCAGGGAAATAAGAAGATAACAAAAACGTCCTTGTGTTTTCAAATGTCAATTAAATTAACTAAATGTGTAAAAATATTAGTAAAAAAAAATACATTCAATATTTGGTAACATTTTACTTAACAGGGCACAAATATAGTATTATTCTATCACTTATGTATTAACTAACCACAAACATGTAAGTCATATATATACTGATCCCATGTTAATTCATCATGAATGAATTGTGACATGTTTTGTCTCAAGCAGTTACTCCTATATTTGTTACTATATCTGTTAATTCTGTAAACCTTTCTGTAAACTACTGAAGGAACTACTGAAAAAACAAATCATGAATAACAAAAATGAAATACTGATCTCATGTTTGTTCATCATTAATGAATCGTGGAATATAAGTAGCGACTACATTTGTTCATGATTTGTACTTCAGTAGTAACTTAGTTAATACTAAGAATTTGTGCCCCTTCAGGTAAAGTACTACCAAACATTCTACTAACTGAGGGATCGTAATTGCAAAATATATATAGATATAGTGTAATATACAAAGCTTACGGGGCGGCGTGGTGGTGCAGTAGTGAGCACTTTTGCCGCACACCTTTGGGACCATGTTTCAGATCTCCGCCATGGCTCCGTGTGTGGAGTTCGCATGTCCTCCCCGTGTCGTCGCGGGTTTCCTCCGGGAACTACGGTTTCCCCTACAGTCCGAAAACATGCCGAAGTACATCGAAGTTACTAAAGTGCCCGTAAGTGTGCATGTGTGAATGAATGGTGTGTCAGTGTGCCCTGCGCGGGGTTGGCGCCCCATCTTGCGTTGTTCGCTGCCTTGCACCCATAGGCTCCAGACCTCCAAAGTCCCTGTATAGGATAAGCGGTTAGAGAAAATGGACACAGTGCTCACAGAAACTCCCTGTATAGGATAAGCGGTTAGAGGAAATGGATACAGTGCTCACAGAAAGTCCCTGAATAGGATAAGCGGTTAGAGAAAATGGACACAGTGCTCACAGAAACTCCCTGTTTAGGATAAGCGGTTAGAGAAAAATTTATGGATACAGTACTCACAGAAAGTCTTGGGACGATTGTAATATATGTAAATTTCATTTTCCAAAGTGCTGTAGAAACATAGCACAAACAAAACATAAATAAGGCAACCCCATAAATAGTCACAATACAATACAACCAACGAGGACTAAAATAATAAAATAAAAACTGTCAACAATCAGAACTAAAAGGCAATCTATAAAAATAGGTTTTTACTCGTGATTTTAAAAGATAGACTGAAAGGATCGCGTAATTCAGTCAAAATGTTGCAGATTTATTGATTTTATAACAGAAATCATTACTTCATTTGTTTACAAAAATAATTCCGAATAGCACCATGTTATTGTTTCAACGTTGAATTATAGTTAAATGCGTTGAACTATGGTCAGTGTTAAATTATCAACGTCGAAACTGAATTGATTGGTCAGATTTTCAATATTGAAAACTGATGGTGGCAAAACCTTGATTCAATGTTGATATAAAGTGAAAGATTGAAGATCAACGTTGTTTCAACCTTTTTGAATGTGATATGGAATCAGTGTCATTTCAACGTATAATATATATATATATACATTAGAAACAACCGGAAGTTATAAAGTAAAACATTCGTTTCAAGTACTAATAAAACGAAACCCAAATTACAGTTCTAAAAGAGCTGTTCTGAGTTAAAAAGTTCATTGACAAGCATTATTGGGCGATTTGTCATTAGTGGCACCTTTGAAATAACTTAAAATTTGTGTTTAGTATCCCTTTTGGGGGCCAATAACTACAATTGAAATTAATAGCAAAATTGCAAGAACGGCACTGAATATATAAATCAGTAAAAAAAAAATTACCCTTAATAAAAAGAAAACGTCTGCGCGGAAGACGTGTAGATATGTTAAAAATTGCTTGTCAATAGGCTTTTGTTATTAAGCCAATAAATTCGCAACATTGTTACAGAACTAGGTAACCGTCCCAAGACATTCTATGAGCTCTGTATACGACTTTAACAGTAAACGATTTTCGTTTGTACGGATGGATCAGTGTTGGTCAAGGGTTTCCTGCCCTAGTCCAAACAGCTAATTGCTGTCTCTAAATAGTCCACAGAATGTGATTGTGTGTATGTGTGTGCGTATCACTCCCATCTATGTGCCTGGGATAAGGACAAGGTAGTACATTCTAAAAAGCTGACTGGATGGATGGGTGGGTGGGTGGATTCAATTCAATTCAAATTCAATTCAAATCACTTTATTTATCCCCAAGGAGCAATTAAAAGGCACGTGGAGTAGCACAGCAAGCAGTCACACACAACAATAAATGTAGAATATAACGACATGCACACATAAAAAGCATTAATGTTACATGTTCTAATAAAGTTCCTTTAGTTTGACGCCAAATCACCGATGTTGAAAGTTGAGGAGCTGGACAGCTCGGGAACAAAGGTTGCACTTATCCTCTGTCTCCTGCAACCTGGACAGCGAAGCCTGCACCCTGAAAGGATGGATGGATCAATGGATGGATGGATGATTTTGTTGAATGTAGAATTATTACATTCAAAAGTCGCCAGCAGATGGCGGCAAATAATCGTATCACAGAACCTCAACTTCCATTTCATTTGAGGCTCCCATCCATTATGTTAACCAAGATGTAGAATTTTAATGTTCCCATTGCACAAAATGAAGTGAAAGTCCATATTGCGTTTTGAGCATTTAATTATATGTATTAGCAAGGTCATCGATTTTTTAAATGTCACGTGTATGTGTTTGTATATCGAACTGTATAATCGGTCAGGGCTAAGGGGGGCAGCGAGGTCTGAGGTCCATTGTCCCCTCACCTAGAATTTCCTCATGTCCCTCCTGGAAATGTTCAGCTAATCAAATAAACATGTTTCCCTTATTTCATTTTGGAAGTGCCAGTTCGGTCTCGCAAGACTCTATACTCTATGTAAAAATATACAGCTAGCATATTTATTTGATAATCATATACCAATATAATTACTTAAAAAGGTCCTGCCATGTAACCAAAATCTCTGAATGACATATTACCTGGGGGAAATTATAGAATGAACACAAAATAAATAACCAACTGAAGTCATAGAAATAGTAATATTGTTTTAACTAGATTAGATTCTTTAAAACTGAATACCTAATGTATATTCCTGTTTTAAATAACACTTCATGTGTACTCCCTAAGAATGTATTTTGGTGGATTTCATTTTTGAATAGGTGAATTTTATTTTCAGTTTGAATTGCATTGAACTTTGCATCATTCACATCAATTGAAAAGGGACTGGACACTTAGGCAGATTCTAAAACATTTTATTAATAGTCTTGCATGTTTTTTTTAAGGTACTAAATTTCCCATTATAAAGAAATCACTGAAATGGGATAATGTAAACGTATAAATTATTTACACAGGATACCAACACGTCATTGGTTTTGTATTTGACAAAGGACATGAGCCAGTGCATTTCACTCCAAGTACCCTAAAAATTGTCACTGTCAATAAAAACACATAAGATCTTTGCAACATACAACTACAGAAAGTGAAGCCTGATAAAAATCACCTAATAAAAATTAAATAGAAGCAAAAACACAAAAACCTGTAAATATCTAGTTTGCACATAAATATTAAACAAAAGAGCAATGAAATGAATAAAAACAAGAGAGTTCCACCCCATTAACAGAAATTAGTCATGGTGAAGAGACTGGAAAATACTGAATCACATCTTTTATATTCAAAATTTATGCATACAAAATGCTACTCTGCTAATTCACTGTAAACTCTTGCTGCCACCTGACCATCATAAAGTAGGATTATATGGCCACTTGCGCTATTTTGGTAATCTGTGGAGGAAGAGGGGGCAGGTAGGTTGTGGGAAAGAGAAAAGCCTCTTCTTCAAATGTGGATAATCTCAAGTGCTTGAAGCTAAATGCGCTCCAATGAGATCTTCTCTCTACAGGCAACAGCCTGAATAATAGCGAACATTAGGTACATGGATCTTAGGTGAAAATGCATCCAGTCCCTGGATTTTGAGATACATTCCGCATAAATACTGGTGAAATTAGGTCAAGTAGCGTCGGGAAAGTGGGAGCATAATTCTAGCTACAGTATAAGGAGTTTACATGGTTTCACAAAGAATAACAATAAACTGTTAAATGTACTCAGTGCATTTAACGTACGTTCAAAACCTCACCCAAAAAAACCACATTGGGTTAGATAACACTGTACTCATTTTTACAAATAGAAAAAAGTATAACAAAACTATAACCGTTAGCTTAATTAATATTTCACAGTACTGTATACACAGTACACACAATGCTGTATTCTAGAGTAAGCCAACCAGCAGCAAACTCAAACTTTTTCAAAGATGTATTTCAAAAACTTGAAGCCTGTAGCTGTTAGCCATGCATGAAAGAGCACCCCTTACATGTCATTCAACGGGCATTTTTATTTTATTAATACATTTTTCAAATGATGAAAAAGAAATGTCCTGAAATCTTCAGTCTGAGCAGCAGAAAAATCCTGACAGTCTTTGATGTTACTGTTGAGTACTTCAGTCCTTTTCGATACGGTCAGCCAGGCTCTGCAATTTAGGATATTTCACACTGTTCTGGTGTAACAGGACATTTTAAATGTTTTGTTTCAGGATTTATACTCTACCTAGTAGAGCAGACCTGCAAAAAAGGAACAAACTGTTAAAGGAATTGCAGATTCAACATAGGTACATACATTTAAATGCACGCTATAGGCTACAGGCTTTGCAACATCATTATCATACCATAAATGATTAATTTACATGTAATTTGTGGTAAAAAAAAAAAAAGAAGAAAAAAAAACACATTCTAATACTGAACATGCACTTCTGATGCATTTTATATCAGTTAAGGGGCATACAATTTGAAAAAATAAATTAAATACTAAGCAAGTATCTTTTTTGTGAAATAATCACAAGACCTTGCAATTAACCTGTGCAGCAGGTTAATTGCAAATGTGAAAAATTTGATAGTATGTACAGGTAACTAGCATGCAACTAAATTAATATATATTGACTTAAGGATTAATTTTACACTGTTCATACAACACAGAGGTAGGCCAACAAGCAAATGATTGATTAACAGCTTACTGAAGGAATATGGAGGGTTATATGCTAAATTGATGAATGGGTTTGACCTTGATACACACCTAAGAGACTTCCAGCTGTCCTTCTCCATGTTGTTCTCTGGACCCTCGCTCTCATAGGAGGCCAGATACAAGGCTGCGGAAAGGGGGGGGGGGGGGCATAAGTGTCACTATGACATCCGTCCATCCATCCATCATAACACGTTAGCTCCTTCCAGGTTATATCGACATGAAAAGGTGGATGTTTTAGTACAGGAGGAGAACACTGTTGTTTTACAGGGACTGTGTGTAGTACTTTCACTTTCACAGGAAAAAGATCACTGACAAGATTTAAAAAAGAAAAAAAAAGTTCAGGATTGTGATCCAAAAATATATGGGTTTCGAAAGCATTATTATAATTGAGCAAATGGCAGCGTATATTCAAGTGATAAATACTATGTGCAATTAATGACTGAACAAAATTCTCATTAGCAAATGACTAGCCCAGCTTGAGTGGGGAAAAAAAGTATCTTGTCTTGATACATTTTTTGGTTGCTCATTTGCATTGTGATGCACAAATTCAAAGCTGTGAAGAAGGCAAGCATGGGATAAGGAAGTCAGGGTAAAGGATAGCTAAATTTTACAGCCAAGGGTCACATGCTAGACTCAAATCCATGGATCCTACATTAGTGGGGCAATTTTAATAATTTACCCTTGACCAGTATGAAGGTACATACCATCCTCACTGAAGACTGGTGCAGTCAGCAGGTACTGGAGGATCTTGCGATCCCTCTCAAAAGGACACTCGACCTGCTTCCACGTCATAAACTCACTGACCTGCTTGGCTAATTCCCAGAATTTCTGAAATGACAGCAGAAAGATTTAGAAACACAGATGAAATTTGCTATCTGAATGTCACACTTTATTGCAGTGTGTAGTCATTGGCTGTTAAAATGGAATGCCGGTGATTTAGGGAAAATATTTGTTCCCTTGAATGACATTACCATTCCAAAGCAATGTATTTTCTACAACAAAACATTTCATTTTGATGGAACAATAGTGCTTATTCTGTATTTTTCATGCCTGCTCATTTAAAGTGTGTGGTTCAATGCGGGCATATTATAAATGTATTTATATAGTAATTACCTCAAAGTTAACATGCCCATTGGGCAGCAGGTTGGAACATCCTTCATTAAGGAAGTAGATATCCTTAATTAGCAGGCTGAAGAAGGGAATCACAATCTACAAAGAAAACAGTGGCAGAAATTTTCATTATAAATAGTATTTAAGAGAGACATATACAAGCTTGACATTATTATAGCAGTAGTGACACTGGAGACTAACAATGCATAACTCACAGTAAATAGTGACCGCTGGTTTGCAATAATGACCTTCAATGTGTAGAATGACAATTTGGATCAGGAAAATCCATCATTTGTTGTGTGTCATAAAGGTGCGTGAACCGAGAGGTACATGTGGATTGGCTGCTGAAGCTCAACCACATGACAGAAGATGTGGGCCTGTAGTCCTAACATAGCCCTAACACTGGATAAAAGGGAACATTTTAGTGAAGTTACAAAACCTATCAACAGCTCAAAAAGACTGCATTCTAACTGTGCAAGAACCTTCACTCCTCATACATGTACAATGAAAAAAAGCTCCTTGAGATGTGTCTTTACATGGTGTTAAGCTAGTACCTGGAGCTGATCCCTAATTGGCCAAATTTGGTCTTCTAATGCACTTTGTTATACAGGTTTTTAGATTTAGATTGAAATGCTACAAGAAGGGCATTCCCTTCCTCTGCTACTTAAGCTGGCTAAGTGATAGTAGGGAAAAAGGATAGAAAATAACTTAGGTAGTATAGAAGAGGCTCAAATCTTTGCTTTAGTAGAGGAACCAACCTTGTGAAGAACCAAGGGAGCAAAACAGTTTAATCAAATAAACTGAAATGCCATTTTTTTAAGCCTTACAATACTCCCACAAAGTCTATTATAACAGACAATGTATTTATTGTACTGAGAAACAGATGCCTGCGCGATCTTACCAGAAACAGAGAACATTTCAGCTAGCCTAGGGATACTGTCTCATGACTAGAACACAATTCAGAATTCAGTGGTGGTGATTTTCTTAAATAACGCTGATATTTTAATGACCTGTGTTGCATAACACTGTTAATGTCAGGCCAATTTCCATGGGAGAAAAACATATCTAAAACAGGAAATGGCTTTTTATACACCAGTCCCCTTTTGTTGACCCATGAAAGTCCTAACCTCGGTTTAAAAAACAGTTATGTAACGAAAATGCCACTATTTAGTTTGGAGCCTTTAGCATAGTGCGGCTTTTATCTTGATCTTACACATTTAACGGTCAGAAAAAATACACACATTTTCTTGGAAGTTGCCATGGTACATAGCGCACTGACATCAAAAAAGTGCCTGAAGTTGCTGGTTTTCCCTCCATAATTAATCTGCCTTGATCGTTTCAAAATGTGAGAGAATGCGTCTTTTTCCACATAATTTCAAATAATGAACGGCAAAATGGAGATACCCGATCCTAAAAAGGAAAATAAACCAGAACTTTCCAGCTTGTTTTTGAAAAGCATGCTTACCATCACAGAAACTAAAATGTTGCACAACAAGCTTGTTGGTCTACACAAGGAGGCTTGTGAGACGCTTGCGGAAACATGGGGGGGGGGGGGGCAGGCACAAAGAACGGTCCAGTCAGAAGCAGCTACTGGATTTACCTTTTCTCTGCTGGTATGCGCCGTTATGGACCTCTGCATGGCACCACGCAATGCCGTTCGGTAGTTGTAGAAATTGCTGGTTGGGTCCATTTGGTGCTGCATAGCAAAAATGGAACATCAATCTTGTGAGGATATTGATTGTGTCATGTATACTGCACCTAAAACCACACTGACTTTGAATCACCCTGCAAGTTATACGACTTAACGTTTTCTGATTTAACAGAATTATTACCAAATTACAATTATGGGTTCCCACTAAAGTAGTGTATGCTACTACCGGGAGTTGGGAGGGAGCAAACACCTAGACTGTCTGGGGGTCCTCAAGGACCAGATCGGGAAACACTGCTGTAATCTACTGACTCCCAGTGTTAGAAAAGAAAGTCACCCACTCTGTTCTCCCATCCCTTGCACCATCTGCACAAGCACACAGAGGGGATTTAATGGGCTTCACACAGATTTCATTAGCATAGGAAGTACATCTTCTCCCTGAACCAGCTCCTCCCCTCTAGAGCCCACTGCCAAGCCACAGTCCAGCAGCCTGGCTCCGCACACGGGAAATTTACATTTCAAAACACTGCCGGTCCTGTGAGGAGCATAACTCTCCAGACAGCAGAGAAGTGTGGGCTACAAAGGCAACTGAAGACAGTGCCCTGATACCACAACTTGTCAATTGCCACCTCTTTGAAGAAATTACAGATAATATCTTCCCACAATCACTTGGACGAATCCATCCATGTTGTGCCGCAGGTGCCTCTGCATGCTGCAGTCTACACCTCATAAAAGCATTATCCAGAAAGTTATTTTCTGCCTTGCCTTTAAAATACAAACCTTCATCTTTACTAATATATAAAAGAGAGGTTTAGGATATACATGAAAATGAATGAAGTAATACACACACCTTACAGGAAGGCTTACGAAGAGAAAAAAGAAAACACACAAACAGACAAGTACTCATTTTAATTAGCATAGTTAAAACTTCAATAATTCTGCTCACATCAATGTAATCCAACCACTGATAGATGCTTAGTCATCATCCATTACAATAAGGCCTGCTGAATACACAGTCCTCACCTCTAGGATATCGAATTTGGCCGTTTTGACTTTGGCCCAGGTTTTCTTCAGCCGGGAAACCGGGCTCATGTTCATCCCAGCTGAGGAGAGAGATGAGAGCACATGTCAGCATGTGCAGGACAACAGGTTCCTCTTCCTCTTGTCCCAGCCAGCTGCAACCCCTCAAACTGCCCTTTGTCTGGCATCTCTCAAGTTCCCTCCAGGGAAGTAGCCCGGGATGGGACAATGGAATCAGGGCCTGAGTCACATCTTCCCGAAGCAGCATTTAACATATGGTAATAGGATGCAGAAGGAACGGCAGCACAAAACCAGCCCAGTTATCAAAGATGTGACCTCCCAGTCCCCGTGGACTCAGGGAAACAGCTTTGGGGTGCCGGCAGCTCTCCAACACCTGCACGGCTCATTAAAGCAGGCTTGCTGAAGAATGCCCACACCCAGCAGATTCCGATAAGACTTTATTACTGTCTATAAAGGAGATCAGATTTTATATTCATGAGTTGCGCTTCTGTCTACTGGAAGATGCAGCTTTAGGTCAGCTTCAGAATTGGCACAGGAAAAAGCCATAGATTGAATGAATGCTTAGAGTCTCTTCTTTTATGCAAAAACTATACAACGGATGTGATTCTCAACAGCTTGGTTAAAAAAGAATAATAAAATTATACAATTTTATCAATGCATGCCTAAAACAACAACTTATCAGAAGAGGATTTTTCAGTACTAACGGGTGTTAGGAACAACAGAAATTAACATCCACTGAAACAGGATGACGTGCGAGTCTTTCATTATGTGTGTGCGAATGCCTGGACAGGGACATCAGCCATAAGCCTATTCACAGCACACAATGGCTAAGCAGTGCGCTGTAAAACAAACGCAGACAACCAGCCCTTCTCATGACTCGTCTGTTCTTTTTGAGGATACTAATTTCTCCTCTCTGTCTCTCAGGAGAGGACCCTCTGTACGGCCTTGCCTCTGGTTGTATCCCCAGGGAGGGGTCAGAATAGGGACAGCTGCCCGCCTCTTCTGGCTTCTCCTCCAGGCCTGACTGGCCCTTTCCCTGACCATCTGCCTGCAGGAAGGTCCACCCGGCACATTCCGCCCACCCCCCCACCCTTTGCTGGCCAGCCAGCTGCCTCTCCCACCATCTCCATGCAGCCCCCTCCTCCACCCCCATAAAGGTCCACCATCAAGAACATGCTGGGCCAGAGCCCAACACCAGAGCTGAAATTGCGAGCTGGGAAACATTTACTACAAGTATCCCTGTTCCTATACATCCCATGATCACTTCATTATGTTTGCTATGTTCTGCTTTCGTTTAACTTCAGCACTTTATTCCAAAGTGATCAGTTGTGCAGAGCACTTGAAACTATTTAGATTACTGCAGCTTTTACTCCTTAACAGCTCTAGGTGGAGATCAGAATGCCTATATTATTATTATTATTATTATTATTATTATTATTATTATTCTTTTCTGAAAATATGCGGATTTGGATTTGTAGGAAGAGCTAGTTATACAACCTCCGTAACTCGCTGAAGCCTTTAAATCTCCCGCAGTAATGACAAAAACAGAACCCCGTCATCACAAACCTGAGACGAACAACACAGTCTCAAATTTCACAAGAACAAAGCCCCCCACCCCCCTCCAGGCACAGCCACCGTGAGTCATTACAAACTTCAACATACTGCTCTACTCACAAATGATGGCCATCAAGGAGTTGAAGTTGCCGATGTTAAAGCACTCTCGGGCGACATCAATGAAGAACTCAATGACTCTGGCTCTCTGCTTCTTCTTTACGGGCTAGACAGAGGGAGTATCACAAAACATGTCAGATTTAATGAAGGCAGGTGACAAGAAAAAAAACCATAAGACAGAGAGAACAAGAAAGACAGAAGGCTTACCAAGCATATTTCTGTGGCCACCAGGTAACTGAGCCTGTTAAACCACTCCACATACACTTCTAGGTTGTTTGCCTTCTTGCGGCCACTGAAACGGCTCTGTGAAAAGAAAGGCATGAGAAAGGTTAATACACAACGGACAACACAATTGCCTTGTTTGCCCTCCTTGGTGCTGCAGATCAGAGCGCGTAAAAATCGCGTCCAAAGTCGTGCCGCTGTTGACCGAGTGGACGGGGACTTCCCTAGAATTTACTTTGCTTTTTGGGCAATTCCAGCATTATGGATGTGACAATTGAACTCATATTGGCAAAGAAAATGGCTCAGAGCATGGGCAAGCTTAGTATCAATGAGCCAATTAGCGCAAACTTTTCTTGTACCCTCTTGGGTTAAATATAATATTATTCATATTAAATTTATATGCTAGAAATGTAAATTTAATATGGTAAAATAGAAAGTTCAGGTTAAGAAAGTACAAATCCAGACCAAGATTTTGTTTCAAACAACCAGGTCTGTTTGAAACACTGTCACTGGGACTCTTTATACTCAGCTGGTTGGTTGACATGAAATCTTGCTCTGGATTTTTACTTTCTGATCCTGACCTTCCCAGTGCTGAGAAATGCATACCATTTTATAAGTGTTAGAGATGTGACATCAAATGGGCCTTTGCATTGAAATGCCCTTTAACATTTAATGCAAGACAAGTTTTCGTCAAGAAAGGTTTTCCTCCTCCTTCCCAGTGTCTACATTCAGGCCGTTTCTCCCACAATACCCGTCCGCAGCATTCCACTCTGGAACCACCGATGGTTTCCCCCGCTTAGGGGGGCAGAAGTGGCTCTCCCTGAATATCCACATTCAGCCCGAGACCAAAGGTTCGGTCTGCTGAACAACATGGCTCTTCAGGCCCTGGCTTTTTTCTCAGCTGCGCTTCTTCCCGCCACTGTGTGGCCCCCGCCGCACAACAAAGGGTCATACTTCACAAGGCATGTTGACGGGCCCAGCAACGTGCAATTACACCCAGAGCATTGCTCTTAAAAGACGGGGGGTGGGGGGCTCTGAGCCGGCCATTAATGAAGACTGCAGACGGTGAAAAGTGAAGCGTGTCAAAAGACAAAAGCTCTGGTGGCCTAGCAGGCCGAGCAATCAGCATTTGGGAGGAATGCACGGCTTGGTGCTTGGGTGTGCGGCTGAGTGGCAACAAAGCTATTATTAACAAATATGTTATTTGCAATTTTAAGCATTTAAGTTCTTTGTATGATTTAATGAAGAGACTTAGCCACTAAAAACGACATTTATTACCAAATTCATTCATTGAATTCATTCAATTCCCAAAAAACTTTCACGGTGCAACTTATCCAAAATTAGCTGAGATTCACCCTCACTTTGTTCCGAATACGCAAAAAAGGTTCTTTTAAAACGCATGCATATTTCAAATTAAACATATATTACCTTATTATTAACCAAGGGGTCTTTCTGAACAAAGGCTTGTACAAATTCCTCAGGTCCAATGTAACTGAGTCTCTCCTAAACGGAACAAAAATCAAAACATGTTTATGTCAGAAACATATGGAGTTCGTTTGTGCCCCCCAGTAGACTAACCACCTTGCATTGATGGATCACGAAACAAGTGTAAAGTGACTTTTGCATGAAATTGCACTTAAGCATCATTTAGAATCAAACTCCATGTGTAACCCAAAGGAAAGCATGTGGTTCACTCACCAGCTCAATGTGGGTAAGCTGCTGAGCCAAACTGAAGGCGTCATTGCAGACAGTCAGGACATCCCGCTGGATGGACTGCGGCTTCGTTTTCAACACAGTCAGCCTCTCTGCCACTGTGGCGTTGATCTTCACCAGTAGCTCCTCATACTGGCTGAGCGCAGCCAGCTTGCGGATTAGACCCTGCATCATCTGCTGCACGGCTTTCCTGCAAACCTGCGGGGGGGGGGGGGCAAAATATTTTACACCCATAGTGCTTCAACCCCCCCACAAAAAATAAATGACAGCACAATTGCAGGGTGGGGCAACATGCACATTCCACACCATCAGACCTCCCCAGCAGCTGCAGCAGGATGGAGGCAGAGGGTGGAGTGTGGAGAGTTGTAAGACTACAGTTTCTTTAGGTTTTCTCGAGTGATTAATACAGCAGGCATCCTCTTTATCTGGAGCGGTTCGAGTGATGCCAAAAAACCCGGGGAAGTTAATTGTCCCCCATCAATCAGAAGGGTAACAGCAAGGATACTGCCAAAGGCAGACAAGTTCTGAAAGGATCTCAATGACAGCCCAACCCCTCCCCCACACACTGAATTAAAACGTGGTTAATGGGTGGGCAGAAAAAGCTTTATTCAGGATGCATAATGAGATGTTACGTCATACCCTAACAGCAGGTTATCGTAGGCAGAATCTTAGCAATCTTTTTTTTTTTTTTTAAACCAATATGTGTTCTTGACATTACACTACTTGTCTTTCAAGGCACAGACTACTGGGCCAACCGGAAATCAAAGAAATCCAACTTTCAAAAGATAACCATCTGTTGATGTATTAGGTCCAGTTGCCAAGAGAGGGTGTAAATTTAGAAACATATTCCTGGGGATTAGTTGTCAAAATTTCTGGGCCACATGGTGCAGAGTTGATACAGAATGCTGACGTGTGCCAATTCTGGCCTTCTTGAACAGTTAACCCTAGAGCCAGACTGCATCAGGAGCTAGCAGGACAGCAGGGCTCGCTGCGTGACCCCAAGCAGGCTGCCCGGTGAACTCCCCCACTCAGTGTTTTCCTGGAACTGCACCACCTCATTCTGGTAGACCAGCTTGAAGCACTTCGGAAGGCCAGCTCTGCGGAAGGGGTGCTGATAGATCGCTCATGACTGTGCGTGTGAACCATGGGGGTGGAGTCCCGAGAGCCACCCTTGTTTAGGATCCCCGGTGCCTACTCCAGAAAGCCGACCACCTCCGTAATGAAAGCCTCTGCAAATTAAGGGCTGTGAAGCAAAGGGTGGTTTGGAAGTCACTGAAAACAGATGCTGATCTATTACAGGCTTCTGCCATCCTGCCCAAAATTTGCGGGCCATCAAGAGCTGTAGTGGTCAACCAGGATGCCAAATCCAAAAACCAATCCCTTTCAGAAGTTGCAGTGGCCCATCTGGGAGCTAAATTTATAGCGGCACCCAAAACGCGAAACTGGTGCACTTGTGTAAATGCACAGTGCCTTTAACAAAACATCAGAAGGAACCATGGTATAATTATTCAATATTGATGATCAAACTAACTTATTTGTGTAAGCACATATGCCACCAATACAACAGAGAAATTTCAAACAATTCTTGTTTACTATTACAGTAAAGAACTGACTACATTTGCAATCAACACCCTTATAATGTACCATAACAGATATGTGCAGGACTTCATCCTCCAAACACAAGGCTACAGATACAGAGCGAGATCTGACAGGCACCAGAAAGCCAGTTTGCAGTGCACCATCTCATCTGAAGCAATGTTGTGCCTTGGAGAGTACATAGAGTTCACAGTGTACGGAAAACAACCAGTGCTAAACATAGACCAGCTGTCCTGTAAACACACAAATTTAACATCATTCTGGCTTCTGTCAAAATATGCAGCCAAAGTAAACAGAAGTATGATTCTCAAAATAGTCTAAATAGCAAAGCAAGGACATCACCACATGATAAGCAGCACATTAAATACTCGCAGTTTGTATAACCAGATTTTTGTAAAATTAGATGAATTCTGATCATTAACAAGCTCCCTTTGCCCACTGGCACTATTGCTCAGTCTATGCACTATTATCCTATACAGTTACGTTTTTCCCTGAGAGTTAATCCTATACACTCATCCAGCTATAAGTGTGACACGTGGCTGAAGTTTGGTTCTGATGATGAAGCAAAGTCCAGCACAATTAAGAAGACCACAGACACCAGCGGAGCACACGTGAGCTGAGCCAGCATTAGGCAGACAATCCAAAGGCTGCCTAGAGCTGACAAAAGCTGCCAGAATCCTGGACAATGTGCCTTTTCTGTTTATGCAGTCAGGCTCAACAAACTGCTTCGAGGTTGGAGAAGCGAAAAAAATAATATATATATATATATATATATATATATATATATATATAAAATAGATCCACCCTCTTCATTCCCCCCCCCATTCCAACTACTGAGGCACGTCTGACTCGCAAGCCATGTGCAGTTTATCATTTTAAACAAATATTGCCCTTTCGGCATTGTGGGAATCCACGAGTCGCCAAGGCTTGTGACAAGTGCCTGCTGGGAGTCACAAGAGCAACTCCAAAGGCAAACAGGAAATGTTACTGTCCTATAACGTTCTCAACATATTTCATGTGTCAGGCTCATGATGCCCAAAAGAACACAACTAGATTGTCCGATTCCTTGTATATTTCCAGTCTCAAAGGTAAAAGTTGTATTAAAAAATAAAAAGCACAGGGCTGTAATAATGTTTGAATGAGGTGAAAAGATTCCTCAAAGGCAAGACAAGGAATCTCAACTCCTCTGCCTGCAGCTGGAAAAAAGTAGTGGATTACTTCTTGCTCCAGCATAGCATGGTAACCAACCTCATCTCCAATGGTTAAGCGGTGGGTCAGCTCCTTCAGGCCTCGCATCATGCGGTCGTCTCTGAAGTCGTAGGGGAAAGTCTCTGTCCACTCGGTCAACAGCTGCACAATCTTGGGCGCGATCTTACGCACTCTGACCTGCGGAACCAAGGAGAACAACCTCAGCATCGTATGTGGTATTTATGGTCAGAATGTCATTAAAGTAAAAATAAACAATGAGATAATGCACTGTGACAGAGACTTGTAGCACCGATTTACAGATAAGCATAACGGGGTTTCCCAATCACCAAAACTTAAACGATGGATGCAGATACTGCAACATACATTCAAAATTACAGTGCAAACAGGCTCATGCTAAAGCAAGTGACTGGGGAGTTTCACATGCAGTTTCTGAGCACCTTGTCAGCATGGGGGTCGCTGAGTCTTTGGTGCTCCACAAACATTTGGTACACCTTAGACATGAGCTCATAAGGGTGCAAGAATAACCGGGAGCTCAGCAGGAAGGTGAAGATGTACGTCCTCTGGAAGATGGGAAGGGGGGGGAAAAAAAAACAGCATTTTTTTAACAGCATTTTAAAGATTCCTATGACCATCCATTTCAGAATCTCTTTCAAATTGATAAGGAGGAGCTGAAAGGGTACTCACATCAGGATAGTGGTCCACACTGGGCACCAAATGCTGAATGAGAGCCTCCAGAGATCCCGATACAAGATTGTTGTCATGGTAACGCAGGCCCCCACAACCCTCCTCCTTTGACTGGTAGACGTTGTTGTTATAACCAGCGGGGCCAAACATACTGCCAAACGGTGGCGTCTGTGGCATATTTCCCTGCTCAAAAGAAATATATATTATACATGCACAAATGTCAACATTGTGTTTTAAAGAGCATTTTAAACAGAACGTGGTAAACTGAAAGTTAAGAACAACACAGCAAAAAAGTTCTACATTATAATCTTAAAATAAGACTACACAATAAATTTTTAGTAAGTTTAACACCACAACAGGTATTCAAAGTTATTGTAACTACTACTTACAATTCTGAATCACCGAATGCATAATATATCTACTGATAATGAATATCTGATTACTCAAAGGTTGCTAATTCACATGGACATGTACACAAAAGGGCTATTTATATTCAAAACATAGGCATGTCTCTCTCTAAAGGCCATGTGACAGAAACAATGCATGATCCACAAGCCCACCACAGTGAAAGATGTGGCTTGCTCCCCAGAACGTAAACAACTTACTCTGGAGATCAAATGCCCGTCGGCCGACCATTAATCCCACCTCACTGCCAAAGACGCACACCCACACCCACAAGAAAGTAGGAGGGAAGGCAGCCCTTTTAATGAGTTACATCAGAGGGTGTGAGCCACTGCGAAATCCAGTCACCTAGGCCGCCTTTCTCTCCCACCCTTTCTGGTTGCTGCATTGAGAATGCTATCCACTAAGCAACCAAAAAAAAATAAATCCCCGGACTGGCATTAGCAGTCGCTATTGGGGGCCACGATGAGGGACAATGGAAAAATTCAATGCTCCTGGCGTGGGGTGAAAGGGACCTCAAAACAATTGGCAAATCTTCAGCCACCACGAGTCCATTGAGGAAGCAATTTGGGCGATTACACAAGGGCTGTGATCAAAAAAAAATAATAATAAAAAGGCGGCCGGGGGGTAAGGTTGCCAGAAGCCATCCAACAGTACCATCAATCGCAGGCCCTCCCAAATTCAGCACAGTCGTGGAAATTAGCATGAGAAGGAAGGACTGTTGGCATGTCTGAAATCACTTCAGCACCCATCACATCTGTTCCAGCATGCGTGTCCCTATTCCATTGTGACAATGGAGTCAATGGCGTGAAAAAAAATTGTCGTGTCAAAAGGATCCAGTTATCCAGGAAAACTGAAAATATTCATATGAGCGTCACAATATAACTATCAGAATAGTATCTAAACAGGATAGAGCAAAGTTTAAAGGGCAATACATGTAATTTACAAGATGCTGAATTAGAAAGATCTTAAGCCAAGTGCAGCACAATTTTCAGCCTGCTTCCGCAATATTGCTGAGCAGTAAATGCCAAAAGAATCCCAGAAAAGCTCCATGGATTCTCCCTTCCAGGAAGGAATTAATGCAAACAAACCTTGTGATTGTTTTTTTTTTTTTTGGGGGG
>JAODKC010000117.1:12527811-12544404 GCA_026777985.1 Mormyrops attenuatus | reverse complement strand
CCCCCCCCCCCCCCCCCCCCCCCCCCCCCCCCCCCCCCCCCCCCCCCCCCCCCCCCCCCCCCCCCCCCGCCACGTGTGTGTGCCATTTTCCGTAACCATAGACATCAGCTCCAACTTAACTTCATCTGTGGAGTGTGTAGAAGTGGCCCATTTGAAGCTTAAAATGTTGGTTGCAAAGGTCATGCAAGCAGGTGTAGGAGAGAATTGAAAATTCACAGAAAAATGGCAAGATAATAAGCCTTTACATCAACAGCCATTTTGTCTGATTACGTGTGGAACATGTTTACAGCCAAAAAGAAACAACATAGGAGTCTCGCAACATAACGTATTCAAGAAAAGTCAATACTTTGCAAAACCTTTAACAGAAATGCTGAAGCACTGAAATAATACAAAACCCCAACTCCAACCTCAATACACAGACTATTCTCACTATGGAAAACTAGTTTAAGCTTAGTGAACTTTGCTTACACATGGAAATGACTCACTGAGAAAAGTAGAAAAAGTAACCAAAGCAAAACTAGTGATACACAAGTTCATATTTCTGTTTATTGAAATCAAGGTAGCGGGTTGGGGTTTTTTGCGTTTCTATGGAAATGTGCTTAATCGGTCTCCCTCCATTTGTAAACTGATATCTAACACAAGCATTAAAAAATATTAAGAGCAATGGGAGATGTTGACAGCCAGCACTGTTGAGAAACTACATAAAAATAGACCCAAACTGACGTGACTTTGACTCGGAGGAGTATGACTCATCTGCACAATGTGAAAAGATCACTGGAAGCACTGTGTATCCTGACTGGCTGCACATCAGCTACAGATGAGTAATGTTAGACACCCAAATAATAATAAACACATGACTGGAAAACAATTCAGCCCCCTGGTTCATCACGTATTTAACCTACAACCAAAACATTGGAAACAAAAATCATATTAATAAAGGAGACATCAACAAGGAAATAATACAAAGAATTTCAAAATCTATATGATTTAATCTAAATCTTAATATCTTGAACCCCAACTTGCTATGGGAATTAGATTTCCTAGGCTTGGAAACAGAGAGGTCAAAGTCTCAAGCAAAATAGGTGGAATATCAGCAAAAAGTAGTGTATCATCCCAAGCCATCACAGAACAAACTGCTTAGAAACTGAAGAAGCCCGTGAGATAACGTTAATCTCTACGAAAGAAAGCAAGAAACAAACCTGACCACATCAATAAAATAAACAAATATCCCAGGAAACTATTGCAACACAGGTTAAAACATGGTGACAACCATGTGAATCTTACTAGATAACATTTCTAATCAAGTTACAATCGTTCAAATAACAATGAACAGACATCATGTGCTGTTCACAAATACTAAGCCTCTTTAAACGCAGCATCTAATTTAAGCTACTACCGCAGGTGGAATAGATCGTCTAGGAGTGAAACATCGCGCCTCATATAACGTGGTTTTAGTTATAATAACTATCCGTTAAATATCTATATAAATAGCGCGGAAGTACTCTACGGTCGCATTATCATTGGAATCACAAGTCTCCGTTCCATCTTTTTCGAGCCCAGGTGTCAAGCAATAGGCGCTTTTTCGCAAGACCGTGACCGTAACCATTCAATATATATCCAAAAAGCATAATATGCAAAAAGAATTAGTACATAATGTTTTGCTAAATCTTATCGACATCAAAGTTGTTGACAAAAAAACAACATGCCTCTAGTTTAATTTTTGTCTTTTTTAAAATAGCCAGACGTGAATGACGACGTAAGATGCAGCCTATAGAAACTTACCGTAAAGGAAAAAATGTATGTAAAAATCCCTTTAGATGAGACACGGGGTCAAGTGAAGACCACCAGTGAGTACATAAGCAGTATAAATCCTCAATCCTTTTTGGAAAGCACTTTGACAAAATTTCAGAGCAGGGAGTTACCCTCCCCGGCGTTTAGCAACTAGCGTTTGCACTTAACGGAGCAGCGAAACAACAGCTTTTTGAAAAGTGTAATCGCTGCAGATCAGGAGCAGCCCGCACGATGCCCGCCCACCAATTGAACTGAGAGCAAGAGCGCGGCGCAGCACCATTCAAATGCATTAACGGGAAGGCCGGGAATGGCTGGCCCCCGCGAGCCTGCCCGGTACTCAAGACCGCGGCCCGTCAGCCAATCAGAGAGACGCGAGGAGAAACTGCGAAACTCTGCGTCTGTCCTTATAGGCCAATAGTCCCGCCCAGTTAACTAACGGGAAATAGCAGTGATGCGCTGGACATTAAGAATAGACACGTATTTATATTTATTATGTTTTACTATAAATATGTTTTTCTGTTAGGCATTAATTTTGGAGTCTTCATCCATATATGTAGTAGCTGGTATATGTACTCATATTTCTCAATAAAAAGTTGCTGTTCGTTTAAAAAATAAACCAAGAAAAGAAGGTGAATTATGGGAATATGAACATTTTTCGTTTGCTTGCACGCAGACTAAGCTTTGGTTATTTTAATTATGTTTATTGTTTTATTATATTACTTTAAAATATTTACATGCGAACTTTCATTTTTAGGCAAAGGAATTTTTGAACTTTTACAGAATGTGAAATTCTTCAAATATAAAGATATTTCAGTAAAGGGACACAGGTAAATGTCTTCATTTTGGACAGCACAGCTGCGGGGTCACAATAAGAGTTACAAGGTGCGCTGCCAAACTACAGCTGTCATGGTCAGTAACATTTGCCCTTTTCTGAAAAGGTCTGGCAGTCTCTGAAGCAATCAAAGGGTTTTAACAATGGATATATGCAGTATTTGGGAACCCACGTCAGCTGAAAAGATTTAAAATATAAGTATGCTTAACACTCTATCTAACCAGACACAATATCTGAATGTGGTGGATCCAGTAATAGGAACTATGATTATGAAATTGTCTGGGTGTAGCATAAATGCTTAACATATCTGTGCTGATACTTTTAATAAATCGAGACCTTTTAGTACAATTGTATTTCTTAGTAACGTAAGTGTTTAAATATTGTTCAAGTCCATCTCTTTTCGTGAAAACTTCAGTAAGACTAAGGTTAGTGAGTACAAAACTTAATTTTTAAACATGATAGGCTACACTACAAGATCTGAGGGGCAGTCAAAATCAGAATCCTTTGATTGTCACTGAGGAAATTGCTTGACCTTGTGTAGCTACATTAACTCCATAGCAAACCTATGCTCTTTCATGTGCAGCCTGGGAAGCAAGGTTTTATGGCTGCTTCCATTTCTTGGGGGGAAATGGCAATACTTGCCTAAACACACTAATTACACCTAAGTGAACTCCTCTGAATATCTGTAGCATGCAGGTTGTACACACCTGCAAGACTGCTGAATATATTCAATAGATCAAACAGAATGGGGGTTCATTTTAACCAGATATTTTGACCTCTAAGCAATACACTGTGTTCAGATAAGTAAAGCACTATTTAGCATTGTTTAATCCCCAATGATTCCAGACAGGAAAAATTCTCCTGTCAGTGCTTGGATGAAATAATGTTATGTTTAAATGCTGTGTCCATGTAAACCTACTGTCTAAAATAAATGACAGAAACTACATTTGAAATTTGACCTTATGGGTTTCTGAATCATTTTCACTGAAACTCTCTACATTATACAGACACATTTTCCAACAATAGTTCCTGAAAACATTCCGCTGGTTTCTCTTGTTATACAAGAAGGTGCTTATCAACACCCACATTTAGCATCTGAAAAGCCTTTCGTGATGATTTCCTGACTGCTTCAGCTCAGTAACAGTTATGTTCACACCTCCACCCTGAGCCCATAACACAGAGGTGCATCAAGCAGCTTTCGGGACATTTCGTCACAGCCATTGACACATAGCTTGAATCAACAGTCACCTTTGCACAGCAAACTGCATGTTTAAAAGTAACAAAATGAAAAGAAAAACATACTATTGCTGTTCAATATCTGGCCAGATAAAATATCACTCATAAATATCATGTGTATATGAGCAGGAGCTACAATGAAAGCACAAAATATGAGTGACATGCCAAACACATCACCTAGGAAGCATTCCATCTAAGGGTCAAAGGTAAAACTTCATACTGTACTGATTCTCATATTCATCTACCAATGTGGTTTTACTGGTCAAATTATGATCAGAACAAAGCAGCAGGCAGAATGTTTAAACTACACACATCAACAACAGTTCAGGGGTCAGCTGAGTGCTGTAGCACTAAAATCATCATAAATCATTCTACAATGTTTTTAATTTGCAGGTTTTTCTCAAAACCCTATATTTAAAAAAGGCCTGCTCCCTCCAATACTAATTAACATTTTCATAAGTCTTATCTGCTTTCATCATCAATACAGATGGGGGATTCCTGTCGCACCATCTTAAACTCATACTATAGAAGAGCACTGTCAAAGTGATTAAATTTAGCAACATATGGGAAATTGATTTATGTTGCTTTTAGTGCAGAGTTTTCATTGTATTACATATTATGACATTTATCATACACATTCTGAGATACAGTGCCTTTGCGCCTCCAGTGAGTGCATGTTCTTTAAGATGTGAGATCAAGCGGGGTGACTGGGGGTGGGAAACTCTGCAAAAAGGTTTTAGTGGGGTGGGGGGACACACACACTGTTTTGTGCCCCAAGGTACAAACAACATTAATATACCCCCAATGGTACATACATGTCCATTTCTGTATCTTAAAAGGTACATTTACCTACTGTTTGGGTACCATTGGTAGGCCCTTGCAGGTGTAGCCCCAGTGGCAAGTAGTTGTATCCTCAAAGGTATAAATTGGTAATTTTTTTTTGAAGGGGCTACAGCTTTTCTTGGGCTGTCCCTTTTCCTTGCATCCATTCCTGTTATTCTGACCATTTTATTTCTAGAAAACACTGTACGAAAAACAGAGGCTGCCTGGTATTACCTTGAGGTCGAGGAAATGTGTAGAAGATTATACTAAAACAATGTCTGACAATTTATTTTTATAGTCTGGTTTAATAAAGGGGTTTTCTGCCCTTAACTTTATTCTTTTATTGTAAAATAAAATTTTATTTTCAAATAATTGCTGGCATTGTATAACATTTAGTCATTTGACTTAAGGAAATTAAAATCTCTTAAAAGTTAGATCTGGTTTGCTCTGCATTCAGCTTTGGAATACTCAGCACTTTTGTGAAATTGGCGTAATTAAGTGTCAGATACCCTTTTCGGATGTGAAGGCATTCCGTGATTTTCCAGTGGCTGCTATTTCCTATGGGCCTATGTGGATTTTATGGGCCCTTGAATATTCATTGAATGGTAAGACAGAATGCTTCCTCAAACATGTTTGCTTCAGGAGGGTAAGTATTCTTTATGCTAGAAATCTTTATTGCAACAATTAATGCTTTTCATAAAATATCAAAATCATATGTATTTTAAGTTCCAGTTTACAGATTTTTAAAAAGATTTTGTTTCATTGGATTGTATTTTGCCCACAACAAGCTGCAATGACAATTTATGAAAATAAAAATGCAAAAAGTTTTGTATCATTACAAAAATTATGTAAATGTATGTAAGTTATGTATAATGCTATAAACATTCCATTTCCAGTGATTGCATGTAATAACCTGATTTGTTTAGCTAATTGGGATGTACTTATTTTACTACTTTGGAGGGATATTCAAAGTATTTTAAAGGAGTTCTGTAATGGCTTGTATTCATAATATTTACCCTGAATTTGCTGAGAATATAACCTCATGAACTGTCTAGTGACTCTAGTCTGTCTAGTCTGGTTCCTCAGCCATGACAGCACATGGCTGACATGAATTACATACCATATTCAGGTCAGTAAGCAAAAGAACAGAACTGCTATGATGACCATCTTTGTGCACCAGAAGAAGGGTTAGATATTGCTCAGAAGCTGCTGACCCTATAAATTTCAGACCTTCGGCATTTCTCCATTTTCTCCTTATGTTTGAAGGCTGCTGGCATCTTAATCTTGGTAATCTGGTCTTGTGTTGTGATGGCATTTTGGCCCTGCCCTTCATAAACCACAGTGAGAGCCTGACTGCCCCACACAATCATCAAACATTCCTTCAGAGATTTATGGTACCATGTGAACCAGGCAAAGCCCATCTGTAGCACTGAGGAAATCATGGCTGTAGTGCACCGCAGAGAGGACAGAAGCCTTAGACCATTATTCTTGTCTCATCCCACTTCAGACTTTTTGGAGACAATGTTGTATTGTTTCCAGTACAAATTTTTTCAATTAATGTTTGAATAGAGTCATTTTGTGGGGGGAGGATTATTCCCACACAATCAAGCAAGCGCAGACAAACTGCTCTTGTGTCACATGATCACATCATTCAAAGCCTTGATCAATCTATACCTCATTTTCCTGTTTATGATGCTGGTATGAGAAATCAGCAACTAATGACCAGATGCTTTTCCTTGTAGGGACCTTAAGCCAAAGGTAATGCTACACTCTGCATCAAGCTGCTTGTCAAATAAAAACAAACGTTCAAAAAACTTACATGTTATGAAAATTTAACTGGGATTGAAACTTGTAACTAACTAAATTTATTAGAATTTGCCCGCATAAATGACGTCGGAATGTATTACAACACATCCACAAAAAGCGCCGTGGGGCGACACTGTTGTGAGAAACAATAGTGACAAATCATTCAGTGGGAGTTTCCCCAGCCTTCAATACATTTAATTTCAAGACTCCTTCTTCTAAAATTCATATTTTGATCGATATCACACAATTTCAAAATTAAATCTATTGCAAGGAAACCAAAATGACTGATGAGCTTATCTGACAAGACAAGACTTTGCTGGAGACAAACTGTCTTCTCATTAGATCTCATTATAAAAAGACTCATGCAGTATGATCTTATCTTATTCAGTATAGCAAAGCTTCTGGCTGTCTATTTAAAATTGGTCTGAGCCACATTAATATAATTCCCATCATTTAGCTAATCATCAACAACCCAAGCCAGTGATCATTTTTCTTAAAAGCACAGTGTCAATATAAATCATCAAAGCAACTCAACCAAAACTATTAAAACTACAATGATGTAAGCTGGGTATAGGGTTTTAGGATAATGTGTGAATTTCACTCCATTAGTGCCATAAAAATGCAATTGTGTATATCCTACAGAAGACAATGTTTACATAAACTGAAACAAAGTGCTTCCTGGGATATGCACCATCCTCATCATAACCATATACTGGATCAACGGTTGTGGAAAATGGATTAATGGAGTGATGGATGGATGGATGGATGGATGGATGGAAGAATGAATGAGTAACTTTCATTAGCTAGATGTAAATAAAAATACTTGTGTTAGTTGTTCTTTGCTAAATTGTTGTGTTCAACCTCATCTAATGAAAAAGAACATAAAGATTCACAATATTCTATATCTTTTTTCCATATGTTCCATATTCCTTATGTGTTGTGGCCAGAGCTTTTGACCCACAATGACAAGATCATTTATACTTAATTTCTGACAGCAGAAGAAAAATGATTCAGTGCAGTGTTAGGATTACAAACTTCAGACCTTTATGTGTCATATCTATAGCCTTACCCTTATTAATTATGCATGCAAAAATTCATGTAAGATTACATTTCTTATATAGCTCAGATATTCAGCAAATATACAAGTTTCACTAATATATGCAGGTGGCTTTGTTTGTGGAGTTTTCCGTTGTTTTCTCTTTTGAAAGCCTCTGTAGTACCAGTCATTCACATTTCATCACAAACAATTTTGACAATATGTGGCTGCAGTGCCTCTGTGCTGTATTGTATGCATGATAAGCACAGCCCCCCCCCCCCAGTAAAAGAAAGTGTTCTTGCAGGTGTATGGACTTGTGCCAAAAAGGGAAGCTGCCTCAATGTACAGCATAAACAGGACAGAGCAAAGTGTTTTGTTCCCTCATGACGACACAAACGGTACAGTGCACCACCATGCTCAATGTTCCATCAGGAAGAACAAAGAGAACTCGCCTAAAAGATAAAGGATCTTGATGAAACGTTTTATCCTGTTCCACTCGTGCTGACCACAGATTAATGGGTAGAGGTCATTTAATGAGTACTTTAAGGATACATGTAATGGCATGTGAATATTTGAAGCCCTTGAATGAGCATTCTGTCACCATTTCTGAGCCTATATGTGGGGGTTCTGTACCAAAACCTGGGCCCCTAATACGTCAAGCATTGAAGACCTTATTTTCTATTCATCTGGCTGTTTTGTTGACAGTGTGTGTGACAATCAGTCATCATGGGAATTGTGTGGAAAGCCATCCAGCTGCCCCACCTCAGCCTTTCATCACCAGATGCATTTAACCTTCAGTCTGCAGTAAACAGCATTGATCTGCAGCAGCGTAAGTCATCTGGGGCTTTGCACTGACCAGCCTCCCCCTCCCCCCACCTCGACGGGTAGGTGGATTAAGGGCAGCCTGAGTGATTAGTGAGGACACCAGGCCCACTGCTTGCCTTTACATTTCTTGCACAGGGGCAGTTTTAACCAGCAAAACAGAGCTTAATTGAGGGGAAGAACTCAGGAGTCGTATGACGATGCATAATTAACGACGAGGAAAAAAGAAAACAAAGACTGGAAGGTCCATGCACATCACAGCTAAGAACTGTTTTAGCAACATTTAAACAAATAGAATAATGTATATAAAATATAGAATGAAACAAATACACACAGATGTCGGAATTTAAAGACAAAAGAGTTACTCGTGACAAAAATTCAATATGAAATAAAAATAACTTCACAGAAATTATTTTTTTAGAATAATGATACTTTTCCTTTTTCAATTCATTCATCTTCCAACCACTTATACCAGACAGGGTCTCTGGAGCCCATCCCAGGCAAAAAAGGGTAGGAGTCCACCCTGAATGGGACCTCAGTCCGTCACAGGGCACACACACTATGGGCAAGCTAGAGACACCAAGTAGCCTTACAGCATGTCTTTGGACTGTGGGAGGAACCTGCAGGAAACCTGTGCAACTTTCAGTTCGGTTCAGTTAAGTTCTATTCAATTCAATTCAGTTCAATTGAGTTTATTTTTATATAGCACCTTTTACAACAGAATCAGCCCAAAGTGTTTTCCATGGGTGTGTTGTGATACATTCCTACATAATTTTTACAGAATAATTCAAAAACGGGGAACTCTCAAGCAACTTTCAAGCTGAACAAAGACAGATTTCAAACCCCCAAAGCCTGGAAGTCTGAGGTAATAGTGCTATCCATTTGGAAAAGATTTGAGTTGTTGTACATATATCTTTTGCTGTTCTATGCGGCTAAGAGAGTATTTTCCCCGAAGGTTGAACTTTTATTAAACCTAAAAATCTAGTTGTCATTAAAATGTAAAGTATTCCTAAGAGAATGAAATCCAGCGTTATGTGAAACCCACTGGGACATATTGTCCTCACACTGCAAGTCACAGGATGTGAGCAGCAACATAGCCATCATTAAAACTGCCTTGTTTTAGTACCGGCAGAATCTGCATGCAGCAGGAGGGCAACATGCTCCCTGCCCTGGTGCAAGAGTGACGCAGATGCAATTAGTGACAGCAGCAGCTGGGAAACAGGGGAGGGTCTAGGAAGTAGAGGAAATTGAGGGCGACGCCCTCACTGGCCCTTTGGTTCCTCCCTGGCTCCCTTCCCTGCCACCCTTGGGAAAAGCCCAGTACAATGAAGAGCGTGTCACACATGTCACAACATGGACGGCCAGCCACCTGTAGAGCAGACTGTTACGGGATCGCCATTATTTGTTTATGTGAGTATGATCTCAGTCAAGCTAGAGCTTGCATCAGCCACATACTGTGGGGATCATATAACATTTCAGCTTGTCTAACTTTTATGCCTTTATGTATGCAATATAATAAAGAAGGTTTCAAAAATAATATAAAGAAGAGTTTCACATGGATCGTCTGCTGTAATATAAACTTGTTAGGCAACAATGAAAAGTAGATCAAAAACTACAAAAAAACTCCTGGTGTGAAGATTTTCTAATGTAAGATATCCAGTCTTCTACAATAGGTTGCTGCCTTGTCCTGGGTTATTTCCTGCCTTGCCCCTGTGACCCTACATAGGACAAATGGGTATGAAAATTGGATGGATGGACGGATGGATGGATGCATGGATGGATGGATGGATGGAGGGAGGGATGGACGGACGGATTACAGAGATATCAACTTTTGTAAGTGAACTGCCAGTGCAGTAATACTGTTGCTTTCCTTCCTCTCTTTTTTCAGTATGATCAGCGAGGGGATTTCACAGTTTAATAGCTGCGTTCAGTTTTTTTGGACAAGCTGCTAACATTGTCAATCAAGAAAAAAAACTGTTGCTCAAATCAAATTGTGTGCTGCATTAATAATGGAATCTCTCTCTCTTTTTTGTCCTTTTTCTTTGACTCTTTCATGACTGAGGACGTGCATTCATATGCGAGAGCTTATTCTATTCTTGCCCTCAGATCTCCTATTCACAGGCCTCTGCTGGATGTTAACAAAGAAGGGCCAGATTGCACCAAATGCACTTTATTATGTAAGGTCTCCTTTATGTAACACTGAGCAGTCAGTCAGCCAAGTGGGTTTCACATCTCACGACACGCTGGGCCTGTCCAACCCAACAGACGGTCAGCCCGGCTCCCAGCAGCGCTGGTACAGCCTCGCGGCATAGCTGACACAAACGGGCACAGATGGGGAGATGAGATAGACCTGGCACACCATCTAGATTAAAAAAATCATAATAAAATATACAATACACGGTGGGTCCAGATGGATCCAAGCTGGAAATCATGAGCTGGGTCGCGCCAGCTTTGTGAAATGCTATTACGTACCTTGCCCTGCAATGACAGCCCAGTGGTGGTGACAGTTAGAGGCAGTGATGGTCAGTTGTGGCCATGCCCTTTGCTGACATACGGAACAATGTCGGCTTTATCTGTGAGAAGGAGCAGGAAAAAATGAGGCTTCCTGTAGGAAGGGGCTGGTGATTTTACAATCACCCCCGCTCTTGTGATCATAGACCCACAGCAGAACAAATCTCGATGCTTGCCCTTAATTACGTCCAGTTCACCGGCTGAGCAAGTGAAGTAGGGAAGAAATTAATATTCGACTGCAGGACAAGAACACAATTGCTGACAAATCAATCTGTGTACTGCTGAGAACCTCATTCTGATCTTCTTCTGTGGACCTTAAAATTTGTGTTTGCATACATTGATTTCACAGAATGAAAGGCACCTTGCATGTAAGGCAAGTTGGGCATTTAAAGAGTGCAAAGAGGGTTGAACCGTAACCGAATGATGATCAGCAGAGCAATAAAACAGCTACATTGTTTTTCCACCCCCTCCACCCTTTTGGTCACAATTTTTCTGACTCATTAAAGAGAGCAGAGAACATGAGGGACGCGCTTTGATTAATAATCCTTATGCTGACCGAAGTGTAGAATTGTTCAAGGAGCTTTGAAATACAGTAATGTGGTTTATTATGTCAAGGGTTCTTCACAATTTTTTCAGTATAATAAATATAGTCAGACTCTTGTAATTCCTGTAGCTAAAAATAAGAATGCAAAAAAAGAAACATCTGACTAGAAAAATGAAGTAATGCTTTAATTAATGTGTCATCTGTTTTTTCTCCTTTGTGCCTCTTGCTATTTGACCTGTGTTTCATTTCTCTGGCACATTAATCGCTTTGACCCTTCAAATCAGTTTTCAGGAGGAACTTTGGTTCCAGTAAAATAAGTAAGCCTTGGAAGGCATACTGACTACAAAATATGTGCTATACAACCCTCATCTGTAGTTAAGACTTGAAGGTCAGTATTGAAACACAGACTCCCACACCATAGCTCTCTGATGTAGCGTCTGTTTCCTTAGCAAATCATGAAAACATTAAGACAAAAGAACTTTGTTCACTTTTCCTATATCGTGTTATCACAGCCCAAACATCTTTAGGCTAAAGACCCTCTTCCCAGAGTCCAGAATATAGGTAAAAAGCTACATCTCTCAGGATAGCTGTTAGTGTTGCTTAATTTTATCAAAATGGTCATCTACAGTTGCCATGACTTTTGTGTCTTGGATTGCCAGCAGCCTTCACTTATGTGCAGATTAGATACACTCCTTAAAAGTAAGGGGTGCATAATAGGGGTTGTAGGGAAACAGTAAGAAAAAGGGGAAGGGGGTCCTCAAACTGTGTTTACTCCACCTATGAAACACACTTTACAGTATGAAGCACATTATTTACATTAAGGTGATAGCTAAAAAAATAACAATCTAAGTCAGTCTCAAGAAAGTTCCTAATGTTAACTTACAGTATTAAATTGATTATTTCATGAAACATACTTAACATTCTTATAACTATAAGAGCATTTCTCAAAACAGTTTATGCATATAGTACAACACTGTAGTTTAGCTGCAAAAGCCTGTCACAAGGCCCAAAATAATAATCTTGTGTCTCAAAAGCAAATGATTCCACCAAAGAATTGATCAGTGCCACCAAAATGAAAAGTACAATCAGCATCGTTTTAACCATGAGAGTCAAAACGCTTAGATATATTGTCAAAATGTCAGTGTAAGTATGCTTCTGAGATCCACAATTCTGGATGATAGTCGGTTCACACTCTCTCATTGTCAGTGAATTATCATTTTTCATTAGCAAATATACTTCTTCATGTCAGACACCAGTTTCAACATTGCAAGGCTCTACATTAGACTATGTAAAGTTCACTGGCAAGAGAAAGCACTCACATGCACATATAACGTCTTCAGATCTCAAGACACAGTACAATAGCAAACAAAAAAAAGTCACACAGAACTGTATGACACAAACACAGCAAAATGGCAACACAATAACAACTAAATCATGCACTGAAACACAACAGTGCTGTATCACTGCAATTTATGGATTTCCTTTTTAAACATTTTGATGTCTATCAGTTACTATAGCACTAAATCTGTGAAAATGCTCTTTACTCAATGCTAGTACACTGTGTGCAGAATTATTAGGCAAGTACTATTTCCAGACATATTTTTTAGCAAAAGTTGTGCAGACTTATAAAAATAAATTCTAAAGTTTTCTTTTGCTCCAGGTAAATGCATTTGGAGAGAAAATGATACATTAGACTTTCACAAACAAAAATAAAAGAAAAGCAATTGATTTTCAGTGTGCAGAATGTCAAGAATATCATGGGATGGGGCACTGTCCTGCAAGAATATCATGGAGAGTGGCAGTGTCCTGCAAGAATATCATAAGATGGGGCACTGTCCTGCATGCATATCATGGGATGGGGCACTGTCCTGCATGCACATCATATCCTTTTTGAAAGCTGCTGACTTCTTCCTGTACCAGTGTTTGAAGAAGGTATCGTCTAGAAATTGGCAGTAGATCTTGTGGTTAATTTTTATACCATCTGGAAGTCTGAAAGATCCAACAAGTTCATCACTGATAACTGCAGCCCACACCATCACTCCTCCACCACCTTGTTGATGCTTGAAGAACATGACCATCCATGGGCCCGTCCATCAACTCCATCAAGAGTCACTCTCATCTCATCTGTTCACAAATGGTGGCATTTGATTCTAAAGAGTTTCTGTAAGTCTCCCCTTTAATTTGACACATAGCTATGGCAGTTAATTTATGTCTTCTTCTCACTACATGCTTATTCTGTCCTCTTTGTCTGTTGGCCACAAAACACTCGATTGTACAGTAATCATGTTTTAAAGGTTGATGAATTTTGATTGTTTTGCATCCTTCTGACTGGCACTTTACAATTTTGTTTTTTTCTGATCTCTGCAAGTTCTTCTCTGGCCCATTTTAATAGTCATAAAAATGTGCCTAATAATTCTTCACAGGAAAGTATCTATGTTACCAGTTTTTCTCCCAACAGAAAGTACTCAGACAAAATACTGAACATGTACTGCCTTTTAGGCAGTCCATTCTTAATTACAGATTCATCTGGACTGACAATATTGGTCAGAAGAGAAGATACAAATAAAAACACACTTGCCTAATAATTCTACACACAGTGTAGATAGCAGTGGTGTTTCAGCATTGACATTTTCCTGCTTTACTGTTAGAGTTAACGTAGCAGGGCTGCTAATTTGTCAGGGCATTAGGAAACAAATACTGCCCCTTGGAGCATAAAATTTGGATTTAGAGACAATGTAACTGCAGAGTTGGACAACGGAGGAATGCAGAAAAGGTGCTAATTTTGCCTTTCTTATCTGCTTCCACATCACTGACCTGCTGGCAGGTACTGACTGCCAGATTAGCATGACACCATGACATCACTTCTAACTCACCTTCAGCTCTCCGGCTTGTTTTTGCTCTGCTTGTGATTGACTTCATCTAGTGCATCAATACAATCCATCGAACAAGCAAAGTACAAGCTATGCAGAAATCGTAAAATCACCCACGCTAAAGAATCCAGTTGAGCCACAAATCAATAAGCTAGCTCAGCGCTATACATTTCTTGGTAACAATGATGAAATCACAGTTTAATGCCTTGAAGAAGACTTTCAGTAGATTTGGTGTGTATAGTCCTAGTGATAAGAAAACTGTGTTACTCCAGTGTTTATAGTAATATTCACTTCACACTTTACAGTTTTTCTCAATTGCTTTGGAGCATATCTCAAATGACAATGAACATTTGGAAAACAATAAATGAAATCCCCACACCAAAATGTCACTTCTGTACAGCAGAATATAATTTCTCATTGCTTCACACAAATTTCCAAATGTTTTAGTGCATATATACAAATGGTTTTGTACTATTGTCATCATTTGCCAGTTTTTCAGTTGCTTTAGTCTTCTTGGTCAAAATAGATTGTAGTCTCCCACTGTAATCATCATACACCCAAAACGATATATGTACGTGATCATTGCGTAAGCCGGCACAAGTCAAACAGTTAACCAAGCTTTCAAAATGATTTAAAAATACATCCCATAAAATGGCATTGTTGTGTTTTTGGTTCCCACAATACATGATTTTGTTGCCCTTTAGTTCTTCTTGTATTGCCATTTTGCTGTTTTGGTATTAAAGTTTTTCTTGATTGCTTTGACATGCTAAAGAAACTGGGATTCACTCAGTTTTCATCATCACTATCTCAGCTGAGCGGAAGACACCTCTTGCAAATGTGTTAACCCATTCTCATTGGATTGACACATTTTCCCAACCCCTTTGCAAAACAGTTAACACGGATGTCATTCAAGCAGTCCAGACTCCATTGTTTTAGCTATGGTAACCAAACAGAAATCGCCTATTCCTAACTATTAGAAAGTACCTAGATCAGTATGAAATCACTGAAGCACCTGTTTGACACTCCTTCACACAAATCTTCACTTAGCAATCAGTCTGCAGGCCTTAAAAGGTGCCACGTCTTCACCAGCATGGATGGAGGAGGTCTAAGGCAGATGAGAGTGAGAGTTAGAGGTAGGGGGGTCTGAGGAAGAGGAGTCGGTGTGCGAGGTGGAGGTGTAGTTGGAAGGACTCAAGTTTCAGAAGAAATTCGGGCAACTGTTATCGATCACGTTATCAGTCATGGCCTTTCACTCAGAGAGGGTGGACAAAGACTACAACCTGTTCTAAACAAAAACACAGAATTTTTCGACAGAAGAACAGATAATGTTGCTGTACAGTATATACAGAAATAAATATGTGATATGTAATTGTATCCTCATTCCCAATACATATATTCTTTATAGAATCCAAAGGCTGCCATTCTCTGGCAGTAGAGGGAAAATTTTTAGTGCTGAGCAGGAGGGCAGACGTTGTGAACATGGTTGTGGCAAACAATGCCATAGGGCTGGGTGAAATCAGGGCAGCAGTGCTCGCAGATCAGGGCATATTTAGGAACATCAACAACGTGAGCCTGACCACCATTGGCCGGGTCCTAAGACGCAACCATATGGCCATGAAGCAGCTCTACAGAGTTCCATTTCAAAGGAACTCTGATGTTGTGAAGGAGGCCAGATGCCAATATGTGAAGGTAAGGAAACATTACTATACTGTAATGCCTTGTCATATCATGCCGTTACAGTCAACTGGAGTCACTTTTCACTGTAATTTTGCCTTTTTTTACTTGGAGAATAATGGAACTTGAAGCTGAGGGGGCACATCATGTCTTCATTAATGTTGGTGAAGCCGGCTTCAATCTCGGTAAAGTGAGGAGACGTGGAAGGAACCTCACTGGGTACAGGGCCACTTGCACAGTTCCAGGACAGAGGGGCGCCAACATAACCATGTGTGCTGCCATCTCCAATGATGGTGTCCTATGCCATATCTCCACTATTGGCCCATACAACACCGAGCACCTCATAACATTCCTGAATGCACTTCATGAGAGGCTGATCCCACCTGAGGGGAGAGGGCTGTTGAAGCCTGGCATGCCACTCTTCATCATTATCTCCCAAAACTTAGGTTAACAATGAACACTGAAATAGCTATTTAAGCTGTAAAACAAGGTTTTGTGACTGAGATTATGAACCCCATGCTGGTAATATGATAAACAGTGTTTTCAGAAATGGTTTAAAATACGTTAACATTAACCTGTACTTCTTTTTTAACAATAGCCTACTCCTGATTTAGGTTTTTAAAGCCCTGTTTTTGAAGTGTGTGATGTA
>JAODKC010000117.1:12499818-12523610 GCA_026777985.1 Mormyrops attenuatus | reverse complement strand
CCCCCCCCCCCCCCCCCCCCCCCCCCCCCCCGCCCCCCCCCCCCCCCCCCCCCCCCCCCCCCCCCCCCCCCCCCCAATCAAGCCCCCTCTGGTTGGGTTTATAAATGCACACGCAGAGAGTTTCGGGAATAAAAGAAGTTTGATGTTTCTAACATTTTAGCAAGTGAAGATCTGCGTGTAAATAAAATGACTGTATGTAGATTTCCCATAGAATTTCAAGTCCTTTCACTTTGCACTAGTTCATCTATAATTTTGCAGCACATTGGTGTAAAAAGGGAGGGGTCAATAATGAAAATGTTTTAATCATGAGTTTCTACGCCTTTCATGAATTGATTTGAACAACGCAACATGAGAAGATATTGGTAGTTCAGACAATCATGAATTTGCTTCAGATACAAAATCCATCTTATCATTCTCTTTTCGATTTTCAACACTATTTTAGGAGTACAAGTTATATACTTTGTTACGGTGTCGTTTATAGAATTTCAGAGTCTCCTTGTTCTACGTAAAATTACATTTAAAAGAGTGTACTTCAGAATATATTCAAAACTACCACGAACATTTCAAGGTATCCTATAAAAAAACAATGTGCTATTATAGATCATTAGAATTTTCATTTTTGCATTTATTTCAATTTTTGAACTGTGTTCCAAATAATATGGACTCACTTGTTTGACATTTTCTCTTCACCAAATCCATGTATAAATGTATAAACCGGTAGGCAAAATAACTATCAGTGCATGGTTGCTGGAAACAGTGGCTCTAGTCGGCAATACCTTATATTCCATTTCTTCCTGCTTTCTTTGTGTTTCTGTTCTGTCACCTGCAGACACCAGGGTGATCCATTAATCTATGCATGCCACTGCAAAAAAAATAGTTCTATTCTTTTAAATGGAAGAGTCAGCAGTAAAAGTCAATTTACCAGGATGACAGCTGGTGTAGTTAGTATCCATTTGAGGGCTATTTGGCTTTACCTAATCCCCACACAGCTGCCCATACATTCAGAGAGAAGGAAAATCACCAGTCAATGCTGAAATGTTCATTGCAACCAAAAATATTACCTGGACTGGTAAATTGTATTGAAAATGAGACATTTTAAACTAATTTATATTAAGCTCGGTTTTTCTGTAGTTAAACTTTAGTAAAAGTAATGGATCTACACAAAACTTGCAGGTTACTGGTGTTTTGCTATACAAGACAAGGACAAAATAGAAAATAACTTCTCTGTATTTCTGTAGCACATTTTTCTCATTTTTAAATATTATTTAGGCAGCATGTTTGGTGAAACTAAGCCCAGGCATACAGTCTCATTCAATGGGGTTTAAGATCCTCCTTTATTTCTTTTAAAAATGTCTTCATGCTTGTCATGTTGTTTCTATTAGCCCAAACTGTGACACTCCCTCCCAGACTATTTCAGAGCTCTAGATTTACTGCCCACTTATGAAAGCATCTTAAAACATTTTTATTTAATATAGCATACAAAGTTTAGTAAATTTTATGTAGTTTTTTCTGCTTGTTGCATTTTTCTTATGTTCATTGTACTTCTGTTGTATCCTCTTTTGTGATCATTTAATTTCTAAAATTTTGTGTAATTTTTCAATGCAATTTGTTTGACCGTGTTGTTTTTTTCATGAGAACAAGCAACGAGAAGCAGCCAGTCATGCATTGCCTAGAGCCAGAAGTGTGAATATTCTACATTGGCCAATGACTATTTCACTACTGCTGTATCCCGTACTTGCTTACAAACCCAGTGCAGCAGTAGGATTGCTGTAACGAGTCATATAGCCCCATAATACTGCGAATGCTGACAGCAGGTGGAGATGGCTGGATTTTTTTTTTTGTTGGCTTGGTTACTTTGTTATACAGGCAGTGTTTCAGTGGCTGTGTGCGTCCACATGCATGTCCCCGTGTGCCTGTGCGTGGGATTATGCATTGGCATGAATATGCGTATCTGCCACCCTGCTGGAGAGGCGGAGGTGGATGCATGGTGGGGGGGCGCAGGCAGCTAGTGCCTTTGTCATCGCAGCTCCCCCACATTCCCTCATTAGTCATAATGCTGTCAGCCCTCTCTGCCTGCTACACCTGTCCCAACTAAAACTACCCCCTCTGGGACAATTAAAGCACAAGTGCCGGGCCTGGCTATCTTTGTAACCCCCACCCAAAAAAACAGAATTTTCCCTCATTATTGATAGCCACCATGGGAAATTTGATGGGAAAACTACTGGGATGGACATTGTCTCAGCTGGACCATGTGTAACTAATTGTCATATTTTCAGATGGTCATAATTTCATACTGTCAGACTACCACTTATAAGCATTTGCAGTATGAGACCTTCCAGAAGGGACCGACAGTCCCTTCTGGATTATAATTGTTATAATTGTGAATACTAGATAAATGAAATTGCAATATTTTTGTAGGAGAAAACATATGTTAATTATAAGCCTTGATCGTTTTGTATGATAGCTTACATTTCTTTTTCCATTGCAAAATTTAATCGCACATCAACCAAAGAATACAAATCAGCTGAAAAAATTTGTAAATGCTATTTGGCAAAAGGCATAGAATATCCTTAGAAAGTAGGATTTTCCTCAATAACTATGCAATTCAATAAACTTAATTGTCTGATTGAAACAAGTAGCTAGTTATGTGATGTAGCTGGATGGTAAATATGATTTATTGGATCTGAAAGATGTGGATAAACAGTGACACACCAGCCCACCCACAATGTCAGGATTTCTGCCCAATGGTCCCTAAGTCCACTGGGCAGAACACCATAGGAAACAGACAATTGCCATGATTCAGAGTTGCTGATTGGATGAACAGCTCCGGAATGAGGTGTCCAGGAAGAAGGTTCAAGTGCTGATGGCTTGTGGGGCCAGGAAACGGAGAGCAAGACACGAGCACCAGGAGAACTGGATTAGAACCAAAAGAATGGATTACAAAACCAAACCCAAAAAAAGACATGAACATAAAGTCTTGTGCTCCTAAAGAGGCATGACACTAAGCGGAACAGGACTTCCTGTCTCACCTGTGCTCATGAGGATAACTCATGACAAAACAAGGACAAAACAAGGCATGGAAATAACATTATGGCACTTAAACATTTTAACCACATTTAAGTGTAAAAAATAGATGGTCCTCTGGAGTAAAATAAACCTACACATTTTTAACAAAGAAGGATTCCATTACATCAGTGGTCCTTTACTTGTCTTTATAGCCCAGTGACAGAATGTTTAATTCCTCAAATTAATTATAATGGCTATTAATGCAGATTGATATTTGACATAAAATTTTTTATAGTCCATAGTCTGAGATATTGAAATTCTTTTAAATTTTTCAGTATGGTTGTTATCATGGTTGGCAAGGTATGTATAATTTATCATCTGAATATATTATGTCTTATCTAGGACTATTGCAAACAAAGTGTGTGTACATATTGCATTGTTTAGATTTCTTCCACATGACAGAATCAGGAAAGGACTTTCATGTAAGAAGACAAAAACTAGTCATCCAGAAGCACTTCACCAAATGAGGTCAACCCTGACCCTATCTGTATGGTACATATTTCAGAAATCCATTTCCCTAGGAAGGACAGTGAACCTGACTGTCACCTCCTCACCACTCTCAATCTAAGGAAAGCCCAAGGTGGCCTACTGCAAAGAGTTACACAATGAAGTGCACTCCAGATACCGGGACAAGCACAATGCCAAACGCCTACAGTTACACAACAGGCACTTCACCACTGTTCTGATTCAGGTAGAAGACCTGAATGTTGTCACATCAATGATTCAGCCACCTGCTGCTTGCTGAGGAGGCAATGACTAATGAAACACTGAATGACTATGGGTAGAGCATCTGAGAAGTCCAGCTTGGAGTGGGATGAGCTCCCACACTCCTTATGGAGGAAGCTGCTCATGAGGTCCTTTTTGAGAAAACCTTTGCTGGAGGAAACATTTGGAAAATGGAATTCTCTACAAAACCAAAGCAATTTTCTAGGGAGGGAATTCTTGATGTATGGAGTTAAAAAGAGATTCTATTTATTTCTGTAGAGGAAACTCCTACTGGAGGAAATCTTTAGGAAATGAGCTATTTTGATGCCGAGAACCCTCTGTTTATTGAAGGATAACACAGTGATAGTCTGACAGCATATGTGTGTACATGTGTATACACACATACACACACACACCTTTGTAATTATATCTTTGTGGGGACCGTCCATTCATTTCTATGGGCAAAATCCTAATCACAATGACAACCTTAACCTTAACCACAATGACTACCTTAACCTTACCCTGCCCTAACCTTAACCATAAATAACCAAACAAAACAGAAGTCTTTTGGCATTTTGAGTTTTTTGATTGCAGTCAGAGATTTTTATAAAACTGAATTTCCCCTTGTGGGGAACAAAAAACGTCAAAATAAAAGGTTTATATCACACTCTGAGGAAATTTGGTCCCCACAATGTAATGTGCCCTGGACCAATCAAACACACACACATTCACACTGGGTCATCACAGCACTCCACTTGCCTCTCATCACTACCCTCCTGATGTCATGACTCTGTGTGGCCTGAATCCTTCAGTCTCGTGACTCTGTCTGCCTCAGTCCTTCTGTGACTTTTTGTATCTCAAAGCTACTGTCATGACTCTGTGTGCCCCAATCCTTCTGTAGTGAGTCTGTGCCCCAATCCTTCTGTAGTGAATCTATGTGCCCCGATCCTTCTGTAGTGAATCTACGTGCCCCAATCCTTCTGTAGTGAGTCTGTGTGCTTCAATCCTTCTTTCTCATGACTGTTTGCCTCAGTCCTCATGTCGTGTGTATCTCTGTCCTTTTGTCATAACTCTGTGAACCTTAGTCCTTCAGTTTTCACTCTTTGTGCCTCAGTCCTTCTGTCATGTATCTGTGTATCTCAGTCCTTCTGCTGCCTTATGACCCTTTTACAAAGTGTGTTGTGGAAAATTTTCCAAGAATGTAAGAGCATATTTTGCATAGCAATAGTCAGCCAGCATTTCCCAGCCTAGATGAAATATGCATTCCTCCACTTTGACTTAGTCACATTTTTATCACATGCGTGGTTCAGGTGGATAGGTGTCTCTCAGTTGCCCATGGTGTGTAAATGTGTGCCCTGCGATGGCCCTGCATCCTGTCTTGTGCCTTCTGCCTCTTTCCTGGTGCTTCCTGGGATAGGCTCCATGTTCACTGTGGCCCTGCATTGGATAAGAGTTTATGAGAGAAGAGGGTTTGGAAAGTACTCAACAATGAAATATGAAGGTTGTCGTTTATAGGCTTTTATTAACATTATAAAAGGCAGTTTCATGGCTGAATTTAGAATGCAGTGCTGTGTACAATATTTGGAACATAACATTTAGACAATTAAAGATTCAAAGGTCTAGTTTTGGTGAAAATCAGTGCATCGTTATCATTTACCATTAAAAAATTCAGGTGCGGCTTTCAGGCTTGATACAGTTCTGCAGGTTTTGTTCTTTTGTTTGTTTTTAATGTCTGGTCCCTTGTACTTCCCTGTAATGCTAATTCTCTTTGTAGCATTCTTAGTGCTGTCATTAATCATTAAACCAGAAGGAGGTGTGTGTGTGTGTGTGTGTGTGTGTGCGCGTGTGTATATATTTAAATGTATAATGTTATTTTAACTGGGGTCATTGTTTACACAGATTCATTATTTAAAGTGCCTTTATGTCCTGGAGTCCATAGTCATCTTTAACATAATGGGCAAGAACATGCATAATATTTTGTGGAGATTCTGTTAAACTAGTCCTTCAATATAAGGGGAAAAAAAATGATCATTATGAAAGCTTTCAGTGGTGTTTCTGTTTTTCTTTTAGTGTTTGGGTGCCTGGGAAGCTGTCTTACAGGCTGCCCCGCCTAAGGACTTTCAAGATGGACTCAAACCTCCCTTTTTTTCAAAATGAATAAATATATGCATTAAGCCTCAATTTAGTTTCAGAGATTTTCCAGTTACCAATTCCTTTCATGCTGTGTTTGGGGGAATATTGTCTTTTTTATTTGTGGGGTTTGGGGGACACAGCCCCCACGAGACGGGCCTGTATTATTCAATGCTGCTTACAGAATGTCTCATAGAAATCTGTTCCGACCTCATTATGACTCGTATGTAAATTATTCTGCAAAGCAGTTCAAAACTCAATTTTTGATTCACACAACTTACAATATGTATTTGTTGTGAGCCTCATTGAGATTTTTATTTTTTTTTTTACCACAGGCTAACATGTCAGCTATATAAAACAAACGATGTTGGTTTAGCCCCGTATGTCAAATGAATTTAGATCAACGACTATTTATGTTACTTAATGAAATATGTTTCTCTTGGTTAACATTTAAGATTAGTTAATTTAGCTTTGTTTAAATTGAAATGTAGGTGAATACTTCCAATTATTTTGAGGAAAGACTAAAAATAAGGATGTGGATTTAGTAAAATGTATAGTATGTAATTGTTAGATCTTGGTTGTTCAACAATAACAATATTTAATAAGCACATGGAAAGTATAATATAGGAATTATTAGTATAGACGGATTGCTAAAAATAAAGAAGTTATTTTATATTTTAATATTTATAATAATTCTAGTAATAAAAATCTAAAAGTATTTTCAAACATCTGCCAAATACTGAGTGTTTCCAAGCAATTGGTAATTGACTGTTTTTAAAATATGGGCACAGCGGGCGTTAAACTTGACTTCATATATTTGTATCTATTTTGAAATTTTATGCGAATGTTTAATGCACACAGATGCTCCAGGCAGTGCCTTTCACAACGCTGCATGTCAGCTGAGGACAGCAGACCAAGCGTGATAATGTCTGCGTTGGTGCCCTAAACTGTGAATCCTCCCAAATTGTCCCTTGACCTAAATGCTCAGTGACACATCAGTCTGAATTAATCAAGGCTGCTAGTCACCTCTGCTCTATGACAGACACACCCCACAGTAGCTGTTGCTCCACTCGGGAAGGACCCATCCTGTGAGAGATGTGCTCGGAGGCTGGTGTGTACCACCGGCTCACAAATGAGGCCTGCTCTGAGAATTCACTCAGGACGGCCACAGACAAATCGCGTTTACTGACATTGCCACTGGTGGCATAATGCAAAAATGTCCACTCTACATTTAAGCTAAAGAAGGAGCCTTTGATTCCCAGGGGCGTTGTATAATTAACAACATGATATATTTCATTCTACCAATTAAAGGAAATTAAAATATAAGAAGAAATGATAGGGAAAATATACTCCCACAGTGCAAAACTTGTGTGTGTGTGTGTGTGTGTGTGTGTGTGAGAGAGTGAGAGAGAGACAGACAGACAGAGAGAGAGAGAAAGAGAGAGACTGTGCCCTGAGACTGAGAGAGACTGTGCCCTGCAAGAGACTTGAGGGTCAAGTCATATGCAGTTACAGAAGATGGATGGATGCATGGATGGATGGATGGATGGATGGATGGATGGACGGATGGATGGATAATTTGAATATTTTATTATGAAGGAAATCAGCAGAGGTTTGCAGTCTAGAAAACACCCTTAGTGAGATGCAAACATTGAAAGGTGACAGTAATGGTGTTACCACAGCTCATTGGTTTGTCTGCAGCTTGATGTGCTGCCTGCCTAATCTGTTTACTGCCTGATGAATATCAGTCCTGTGAAATGTATCGGTGACCTTACGTAATATGACACTTCAGGAGGTGAAACAGGACAGCACCAGCAAATCTGCTGACAAGCAACTTTGGTTCCAAAATCTATACTGAAAACTGTACCATTCATTGTTAAATGATTTAGAGACCAATATCCATGAGGGATATGATATAACCAATGCATTCCATTAACGCAGTCAATCGAAAATACAGCTAGATCCAGTCTACTGTTTCATAAAGGATTTTTTTGTCCATATTTACACATTATGGAGCTTTTGGTCATTAGAGGTCAAAGAAGGAGAAATCTGTAAAGACCCCACCCCCTCCCCACCCCCCAATTATGATCACCAGGCCATGGATTTAGCACACAGGATCATGTGATACTAGTTGATTGACATGTGCTGAGGGTTTCTGAGGTGCAAAGGCATGATGGGGTGGCAGTTTTCCAGTTTAATATCCACAATCCACACAACAATAAAATCAAATGAACCAAAGCCACTGTGACTGGGAGAAAACCACCAGTCTTTTATAGTTTCATGATGGATGGACAACCTTTATATCTGTAGGCTTCATTATTGGAGTGAGATAATTAGTTTAAGCTCCCTGCCAGCTGGCAAGCCAGAAAATTCAGTCCCCAGTCAGTTTGGCCATTACTCTCAAAGTGCAGCGAGGCCTAATAACTAACAGCACACCAATTTCCATTGACATTGTTAACGCGGTCAAGCTTTAACTTTGTTTTCTTCTTGAGGGACCAGTCTTGCAAGACACAGCAGGGAAAGTAATAGTTCATTGATTAGTTGCGGTCTTGGACTGAAAAGTATGGATCTGAAAAGTATGGGTCTGAATTTGTCTAATATACAAGAAACTAAAAAAACATTCAGGAGATCACAAGCAGGTACAAACTCACAGCTGAACTCACAGTCAATTTATATAGATTTATTCTCAGCCAGGCCACAGCATAAATAAGGAACCTGTGTGTCTGTGCTGTGTTACCAGTGGTTCTCTGTTTGTACTTTACTCAGAAACAGCAATAGAGCAATAAGCCAGTTGACTCTGGGTGTGGCAGATAAAAATCCAGACAGTGAGAACAGAAACAGAAACCACCGGTTTACTGAATACTTTCAAAAAGAAGAAAAAAAAAGAATAATGAAAACTGGGTCTAAGATACCAGCCGGACAGGTGGAGCTCTTTAAGAAAACAGACACTGCACAGTGTGTGTTGATCCCGCTGTTAGATCAGTTAAGGCAGTGGACGCTTCCCCTGTCAGAAAGGATATTGCCAGTTGCTGTAACCACACACACAGTCAGCACTTCCATGGAGACATTTTGTGCTGTGGTGCAGTTTGTGCAGTGATGGTTTCCTTCCTCTTTACACCTCGCCAGTTTCCCGAGCTCAGAACAAAATGTCTTTTCCCACACCCGGAGACTCCCGAGGGACCCCATGAGGGCCAAAGGAGCCACCCATACATACGCACTGAGTAAATAATGGATCCACCCACTGCAGCTGTCTGTCGTTACAAGCCTGTTTCAAAAATCTGCTAAATGTTTTGTATGCAAAATAAAATTGTAATTATGTATGGCTTCCGTAATATTAGGTCCTGGCTATGCCAGGCTACTGTAGCAGATTACACAATCTTGATTTTCCTATAAAAAGAAATATTTAATTCACACTCTTGTAAATTTTAATAATGATTCATATTTCAGCAGAACATAAAAGTGATAACCTGATGAACAGGAAATTATAGAAACTACATTGCAAATGTATTACTCCAAAAACATAAAAACTAGAATGTATTTCCAAGCACTATTAACCCTTTCAACAGAAAAAGCGCGTATCAGATGTTCCAATTATACAAAATCTGAGCTATAATATTAATCAAAGTCACTGTATACTTCCCAAAAAATACAACAGTTGATATTTATAAGTTAAATGAACCATTTATGTTATTATATTGGGTCTTGAAAGCTGGAGCTCCACTAGCATCTTCAACTGGAAAAACGATTGCTACCAGTATTCTATTTTCCATTAAAAAACGTGTTTGAGCTAAATATAGCTAATTATAATCAGCTCCAATTTTCAAAATAAATGCAGGTTCTATGCAGGTTCACATCATGCAAATCATACTGCTGGGCCACGAACCCTTACTTTCAGCACTCCATTAAGAAGTCAGATATGAATAGGAATAATAGCATGGAAGCTATAATTCATGGAATTATAGCATTATAGCATGGAAGCTTTTCTCAGCTGGCCAGATAGGCCAGGATCCAGGTGTGATTTGGTATTTCAACACATTTTCCCTCTCATTTGTGAAAGGAGATCAGCTGATTGCTCTACATGTTACATTATGCATTTTGTTAAGCACTGGGTCACAGCTGTAGTGACTTACAGAGCGATAAACTATTTAGCGTACATGTATTCTCGAGGGATATGGGTTCAATTCTGATCCTAACTCTGTGTGTAAATAAAGGTGGGACCCAAAACCACTTACACATTTTAATATCTGCATAACTCACCTGTGGTGTCTCAAATGACTGTTCATACTGGGAATTTTTGTACCCTGGAGATTTTATACATTTCACATTTTAAATCACCTGCAAGCACCCATCACAGAAAATCACAAATCTTAGTGTGCAAGACAATAATGCCACAGCTCATCCAATACAAACACATTGAAAACCCCCACAGTGGCAGTACTTAACATTAAAGGCAATCGGTTTACTATGGGATGTCACAAATGTCACGGAAAATGTAGAACACTGCAAGAAACAATACAAGCAATGTTTTTAACTAATGAACTAGTTATGACTCCTATAAAAAACTGCATTAAAGAGTGGGAAATGACTATACTGCTACATCAATGTAATTAGTAAATGTCATTCAGTGAGTTATTACTAATAATATGATTTACATCTACAGTAACATATAGCAGGTACTATAAAACTTGGGAAACATTGGGAAATAAAACTACATTATATGCATAATTTAATAATTTAAGCATTCTGTCGTACATATGTGTATAATAGGAAGATAATAATATATGCACTTAATTGCCTAAAAATTTAAATGAAAGGAAATAAGGAAAAAGTGAAAAATGATAATCATCTTTGCAAGCCAAATGTTGTTCCTTGTTATGTTACATATTTTCATGTTCCTTTACCTTTCTGAAGAAAACAAAAGGAAGTCACAATGACATTTTACCCTACAAGTATGATGCGGACAGATGAAAGGGAAAAGCCCACTGCTGCTGTACATGGCTGTGCATACAAACGCTCCCTTACACTGTTACCTTAGGGATCGAATCAATCAATAATGTGGTAAGTAAGAAGAACATTTCCCCAGCCCTGACATTTGTCAGCTATATAAACACACACAGGTTTGTAATTATATCTTTCTGAGGACTCTCCATTCACTTCTATGGGGAAAACTCTAATCCCAACATGATGACCATAACGCCTACCCAGCCCTAACCTTAACCATAAGTAACCAAACAAAATATGAGACTTTTGGCATTTTTTTATTGCATTCACAGATTGTTATGGGGACCCGGCAAATGGTCCCCACAACGTCAGAATAACAGGTTTTTATCACACTGTGCGGGCCGTTTGGTCCCCACAATGTAATATAAACATAATCCACATACACACAGTATATTAAAAATTCATATGTCACCAAATTGCAATTTAATCTCAGACTTGTATCCAATTAAATTTTTATGTAAAACAGTCCGAACTCCATCCTCTAATAAGAAGAGAATCCTCTTAAATATTTATTTTCAAAAGAAGGTTTGATAATTATGCCTTCGCTTGACAAGGATTTTCTTCTCACTGTTTCTTTTCACTTTTTGCTGTTACATCTCTTTAAAACCCCAAAGTTCTTTCATTTTTATCCTTGCATTACTCATGACTGTTTAATAATCTAAATATAGATAACTTGGAATGAACTGAAGAGATCAGACTAACACTCAAAGGAAACTGCATGATAACAGCCTCTAACCCCCACCCATATATTATATTTATACACATATATTATATACATATATAATATTATATAATATTTATATACATGTATATATAGCCTTTGCAAATCATGCTGTCTGCAAAGTATCTGATCATCAAGTCTGTGATCTACGTGAAAACAAAGGCAGCCCAGACTGTACCATTCCAGCTACTCAGTCTTCTAAGGTGGACCTTGTTTGGAGCTGGGCCATGAGCTGGGCAACCAGCAGGCTGCCTGGGCAATCAATAAACTTCATACCAAAAGTGACCCTGCTTTCATTATTTCAGAAAACCATTTAAAATATTTAGGAAATAAGTCAAAGCATGAGAGATAAGGTACAGAACTTTCATTATTTACCATCCTTGGGTGATTATGAAAACAATTCATAATGTATTTATTTCACTGACGTCCAAAGCTGCATGGAAGGTCCAACAGTGCTGTCTAAAAAAAAGACTGCAGGATACGAGCTACAGATATTATCATCAATGAAATGACCCAGTGTGGCATTTTTTAATGCAACATACTTAAAACAATATCTACTAACCTACAAACCTCTACTGTAGAAAACCCCACAGCTGGCTTTCACATCAAACTAATTAAGTTCAGACATAATCCTAAACACATAAATGAAATTGAATTCTTCAGCAAATCTCTGCCTGACACATTTAAGTCACTATTATTCTTTAATTAGTAATTGCTTCCTTTTTATGTCACTGTTCAGATCAAGGCATGCTTTTACAGGCAACCACAACAGGTATTGATATGTGGCTGCGTGCTAAAAGATTGGTACACCAGGCAGAAATCTGGATACACAAGTGAACACAGCACAACTGGAAGCCTTTGAACAGAATCACTGAGATTAAACAAATGGTCCATAGCAACCAATGCTACACTAAAACAGTTGAGGATAAATGGACTGAAAAAGGAAATGGCATTTATGCAGTATTCCCTTTATGTGAAGACAAATAAAACAAACATGAATTATGTATGTGAAGAATTAAACTACTAAAAATACTAATACAAAGGTTACCTTTTTTAATTAATATGCATCTCTTTGATATGTATTTATGGTTTTCATATTAGCCAGTTAATCATTTAAAAAATTGTACGCACAATAAATTACTACATTGCAAGTAAAACACAGCTTTTTATATCATAACCATGTATGATCTAAATGGGGATTTAAGGGTGGTTTAATATTTTCATTGTAGTTTCTTAAGACTTGAAACTAGGAAATTAAAAGGCATCTTGTAACTAAACACTTGTAAACATCTGCTCTTGTAATTTGAAAAACAGAACCAATAAATATGCAATCCTCTGTTTACTCAAATTTACCTATATTAGTCTGAGGTTAAAAATAATGCTTCTTGTCCTAAATGTTCTAATATGGCCTCTTTTCTGGAGTATTGCACCCTGAAGGTGTAACTCGAGTGAATGTTGGCGTGATTTTGCATTCATCAGTGCAATGTCCGGACAAGGAGTGAAACACAGCTAGAATTCAGCACTCACGTTGGTCTGAAAATTGTTTGGACCTTCAGGTCTTAAGTTGACTTCATTTATCAATGCAAAGAGTCATGATTTTCACGGAAAAAGTATTAGACAGGGTAAATATATAGGCTTAGAGGGTTCCTCTGTAGCAGCTAAGCAATTCTTTCTAAAGGATCTTTCTCAACAAGATTTTATCAGTGACATTTTCAAGGGACATTGGGGTGAACGTGCCACTGTTGTGTTTATTGTGACACCAGAGCGACAACAATAGCAATTCAAAAATTGTGCTTGAGGTCACCCTGCTCCTAATACCTGCTGAAAGCTATTCATCACCGCAACAGGAGCTGCTGACCATCATCCAGCAGAGTCTTGGTTTGGCTCGTAAACCACGTCAAACTCCATATCCTCAGGTGAGATTTGCCTCAACAGCCGCATATAATTTGTGTTCGTTTGTTGCTCAGGCCATCTCATTTGCGAAGTTTTCTCAGATAGAAAGAACAACTGAAACCACACACACACATTTATTTGTTATGTTATGAACAGAAAAAGTAAGCTGATCTGTTGTTTTAAGCGGATTCCTGGGGGAATTAGAGAACAGGAAATAGAAAAGATTGACTTTACATACCCTGTGTTTAGAAACATGTTTCAACCTGATATGAGGCTGGCTATTGCACTGTGAAGGAAGAGAGAGAAAATATTTTTTACACAACAGTGAATGAAAAGCGATACATTTCACCTCTTATACTTCCTCAAGCTAAACAGCCTGTTAAGCCTATTAAATTCCTCGGGTTGAATGCATAATTGAGTGCTGTAAATTACTTAAAATACAAGGACGGTGAATGAATAGCCATAAGCACTACATACTCAGTGGCAACTCCATCACGTACACCAAGCTGGCAACAGAGAGGACCAACATTTATCCCTAACGGCATAAAACGTAGATGAGACACATTCAGAGAAACTATTCTGAACACCACTGTTGTATTGAGTGGTTATTTTTGCACTTTTCAGCCTAGAGGTATGTTAGCTCTGGTCATTCTCCTCTGACCTCCCTCATTAACAAGGTGTTTTCTCCCAAAGAACTACCATTAGATAGAAGTTTTTTTTTTCTTTGTTGCACCATAACAAAGAAAGAAAACTGTAAACATTGTGGTGTGTGAAAAACCCAGGAAGTTGGCTATTATGAAGACATTGATACCACCACATCTGGCACCAACAATCAGACCACATTCAATTCACCTAAATCATGTATCTTAACCATTTTAAACCTTAGCCAAACAGTAACTCAGTCTCTTGCCCCTATCCGTATGTCACATTTATTCAGTTGCAACTATAAGGTATGTTGTTGTTGTATAGGCGTCCAGACCCTATTCCAGAGGCTACAGGCACAAGGCAGGGAACAACCCAGGACAGGGCACCAACCCATCACAGAGCACACACACCATTCACACACACAGAATTCAACCAACATAAAATATGCATGGGATATTAGTGTATACTTTATGTATTTATACATTAGTGTTTCCCCTACCATTATATTATGGGGGTGCCCCGCCCCCCCTTGAAGGTCAAGTTAATTTTATTTTCTATATAGTGCCAGATCACAACAAAAGTCATTTAAGGTTACCTTTCCTATAGAACAGGTCTATACATAAGAATATAAGAACATAAGAAATTTACAAACGAGAGGCGGCCATTCGGCCCATCAAGCTCGTTTGGGCAACATCTTATTATTTTGTCTCTACACAGTCGCACGTTTACAATTGTCCTCTGCTCTCTGTATCGCGCATGGCGGAGTTCTGCCCCGATGTGCGCGCACACACAGGTGAGCACAGTCCCACCAGCAGCGACAGAGAGCACGTGTCGGAAAATATGTCACGTCAACCACCTGAAAAGCAGACTAAAATATCTGCGTTTTTTAAACGGTCAGCAGTGTAAACTGTGAGAGGGCCTTCTCAACCATGAACAGGGTAATAAATATGTTTCAAATGGATTTTCTGCTTTAAACTATGAGATATCACTTTTAAAGCCTACTTTAAAACTGTGTTTTATTAAATGTACAATTTCTTATATCAAAAAGACATTCTGGTAGCTGGTGACTGATCACAACTGAATGCTACTTGGATGTCTTTTAGATATCCCTTTCACAAGTCTCACTCAAGTAATGACAATTACTATTGCTTGCTTGCTTGCGTGCGTGCGTGCGTGCGTGTGTGACAAATGCACGGTGGAAATCACGACGCAAAGTTTTCTTGCTAGTTCCAATCCAGCGCATTCCTTATTTTCAAGTGCACCCGATTTCAAAATAAAAAAAATTGCCAGTCACAGTGGTGTTTTTAAATGAGGTATGGCTGGGCTCATTGTCGTCGCGTTGCTATTTTAAGGCATCGAAATGAGGTGGTACTTTTGACCAACAAAAACCACGTCTGAACCCAGTGGCGCCTTCTTCAATGGTATTTAGGCAGCGTGGTTTAGAAACGCGCAGGTGCACGACGCTCGTCACGGACAGGGGTATGCGCACGAAGAGCACTGTATGCGCGTGATTGGTTATGTGTGCAAAGAATAAACCGTATCATTAAAAAAAAATAAATTCTAATTAATTATCAGAATTATCTACTGATGATAGGCAATGTGACCAGTCAACATACATCGGTAAACACACCTGGTTGAGCAGTGAGCTTCTGTTTTCCCCATCTTCTGAAATCATTATACTGCAATTAGCTTCTTGATGTCACTTGAACTTACTCACACTCGCTGCAACCTCATCCCACACATGCTTCACCTTGAAAGACTTAGGTGGAACAGTGGTGTTCCTGTAAATGATGTGCCGGTGCATTTTCACTTAGCGCACAAGCAGGTCCGTTTCATCTACCGAAAACCAAACTGGCTTGTCAGCTAAACACACTGTTAAGATAGCAATCTGCTGTAGCTTGTGCGCCTCCGTCTTTTAAAGGTGAGATGACGTGCAAATCTGATTGGTTTATTGCAAAAAAACACCTCTGAATTAGGGGGGTTAAGACAATCACTTTTCACCTTGCGCTGGCACGCAGTAAAAATAGCAAAAATACCTTTTTTCCGCTGTAAAAATAGCAAAATTGATTTGGACACATTAATGTTAGTTGCGCTTCACGCTATGCATCAGATCGTCAAAATAGAGCCCTTAAACTCTTCAAAGGTAAGAATCAACAACAGTTCCTCTGAATCACAGCTAGTTAAGTAGCAGTATTTTAGAGTGAACATATCCCAGAAAGTACAGGTAGAAGTATTCTGTGGGGGTTCTGGGCTAGGAACACACACTGAGCAATTTAGATACCAGTTCATCTAATTGCATGTTTTTAGAGTTCAGATATCAGACTCTATATTTTTAGCAGTGACATAAAAACAAATTAATTTAGCCATTTATTAAAGAAAATCTATACAATCTATACAATCGACTGATCGACTTAAATATGAGACCATAAATATGTGGCTACAACTGCGCCGCATTTGGCAGCAGGAGTATTGCTCAGAGTGTATGACAGTTTCCGCCCCCACTGCTGGCAGCAATGAAGAAAATGATTTTGTAAAAAAAAGTTACAAAAAAAAAAAAAACGTAAAGATTATATAATTTTATTATACAATATACTATACATATGATCATGGGTGCATATAACTGGTATGTGCATTTGCACTGTTATGACAAGAAATGACCATGTATTTTAACCTTTATGTTGATTGAAACATTGCTGCATTATGAGCAGATAAATAAGCAAAACCAGAATTAATCAGACATTGTTCATCAAGGAGGACAACACTATAGCTCAGTGGTAATTTGTGCTTTCATGGAGTAAAGGCTAAAATGCACAGTGATTTCTTGTCATAACAGCACAAATGCATATAAAATAAATATGCATTAGCGCTGCCACCACAAGAAATTGCCATGAATGTGTAATTGCATACCAGTTATGTGCACCCCTGCATATGATACATCTGTCAATTGTCTGAAACTGCTTATTTTATTCAGGGTTGTGGGGGGTCTGAAGCCTATGGGTGCAACAACCTAGAATGGGGTACCAACCCATCACAGGGCACACACACAGGCAATTTGATAACTCCAATTAGCTTCAGTATATTTTTGGACAGTGGGGGGGGGGAGGAAACCCAGAGCACCTGAATAAAGCCCCATGACAACATGGGGAGAACATGCAAACTCCACACATGGAATTCTGGCAGAGACTTGAACCCAGGTCCCAGAGGTGTGACGCAATAGTGCTAATCACTGCACCAACCCTATACATATGAAATGTTGCATATAAAATAAAGGGTTGACATCAGTCTCAACTTCAAAAAAGAGCAAAGAAATTTTAATCTCGATTAGTTGAATTAACATCGAAGTTGCGAAGGTGTGGGACGCGACCCCACGGGTCCCATGGTCCCTTAAAGGGGCGACGCCCATTCGGGAAGCACAGACCCTGGCGGCTCTGGTCAAGGTGCCCGACCCGGTGCCTGCGCCCGCCGCCCACCTGCCTGCTGCCGCCACTACGCCCGCAGCCCACCTGCCTGTCTCGCCGGCTCCGCCCATCCTGCCTGTCTCACCTGTAGCCCACCTGCCTGCAGCGGCCTCGCCCGAGGTCCCGACGCCAGCGTCGCCTTTTGCTATGCCCGAGACCTTGGCCGCGCCTCCGCCCGCAGCTACACCCACTGTCCCGGCTCCACCCGCAGTCACGCCCACTGTCCTGGCTCCACCCAAGCTCCTAGGCCTCCACCAGAGATTCTGGCTGCGCCACCACCTCCTGCTCCACCCGTTTCTGCTCCGCCCGAGGCTCCTAGGCCTCCACCCGCTGTTTTTCCAGAGGCCCCAGCTCTGCCTACACCTAAAATTCCTGTCCCCGAGGAGGTCCCAGACTGCGTTACCATCACTCCTCCTCCCTTGGCTCGAATGGGACCCCTTGGGGATCTACCTACTGGGCCCCAAGGACTCTGGTGGTGGACGGACTCCTCCGCCAACGCCCCAGCGTGGTGGAGCCCGACCGGGTCCCCGACTGTCTGTGTCCCGGAAGGGAAGAGGACATAGGCGCAGGGACCGGGTCCCGCCCGCCCGCCCTCCCTGCCCCCTGGCTCACCCTCGCTCTCCCCGGCTGTGGCTCCGCGGCTGCCTGCGGGTCCTTCCCCTTCTGTCCGGCTGTCGCCTGTGGTCCCTCCTCCAACGCCTTGTCGGCCGCCTCCGGGTCCCCCTGCCTCGGCTCTTGGCCACCTGCAGGTCCCCCCGCTGCGGCTCGGCGTCGGACGGCGCCTTCCCCGGCTTTGGCTGCCCCGTCGCCTGAAATTACTGTGGCCAAAGGGCTCACTGAAGGAGAGGGAGGAAGCAGGAGCCACGGGGAGGAGGCCCCAGTTAGCCTACCTCAAGCAGATGAAACAAGGAACTGACCTCAATGGCTCCTACCCTACGACCTGGGAGGGGCCAGGGGCACCCAGAGCAATCTGCAGAGCAGCAGCTCCTGTCAAGATTTCATGGACTGATGGGCTACGACCGGAGGAAGGAGGATTAGTAGAGATATTGTAGAGAAGTGTTCGATGAGGATGGGGCAGGATAGGATAAGAGCATCACAATACAACATCCTTACTATTCAAACAGTGTCTTGGTAATCTCTTAGTGCTGTATCTGATTAGGTTTGAAGATTATACATTATTAACTTAATTTTCATTTTTCACTCCTTAACATCAAAAAGCAGAGACAGATGAATGGGAGAAAGGAACTGTCAAGTAAAAAAGAATAATGCATCAAAATTCCAGTGTTGTTACAGACCCGGGGCATGGCGCAGGAAGGAAAAAGGTGTCGATCCACTTACAGCTCCAGACAAAGGGGTTTATTAAACAAGCTGAACACACTAGGGAAAGCACAAAATAAAAGGGAGCACAAGGGGTCAAAATGCAAATGGAGGAAACAAGAATTAACTTAAAGACACCACAGAATAATACAAGAAGGGAGCAGGACAAAGCAATTGGTCAGAGTAATACAGACTAACCTTCATTGATCAACATGCAATGACTGACTAGAGAAGAGAGCAAGAGCAGGTAATTAAATACGCACAAGACTAACAAGAAACGAAACAGGACACGTGAGAACCATACCCAAACAACCAATCAATGAAAGCACAGGGCAACGAGCAACACGTGGGGCTAATTAACAGAACTAGAGAGCTTATCAGACATCAAAACTAAGAGACAAACCAGACACTAGTACTACAATGCAAAGCAAATCAACACGGAACAATGAGGTCCACTACAGAACACAAGAAGGGCAAACCGATGACAGAGAAACAAATAGAAAGTTATAAACACTGGGGAAACAGAAAAACCAATAAATAACAGATAAGGCTGGCATCTGCCAATCTTGAACCCCTGACCATAGAGCTAACAGTCTGCACTATGTGTGAAAACCACCGCATTATGCAGTGAGCGGGGAAACACGGAAAATACATTAGGGACTAGCAGGAAGACAGAGAAGGGAACAGGATGGCCAACAACACCTGCTGGCCAATCGGGGAAGAGACATGATTGGCAGGGATGTATGGGCGTTGACCCTGACACAGTGTTACCTTATTTTACCGCAGAAGTTTTACAAAGACTTAATGGCCAGCAGTGTTGGTGTTAAAAGTGCCTGTAAATAATACGTTCTGCCTGCTGCCATTTGGCTAACGTACCTTCGCTTGCGCACTACTGCTTTATAAACGTTATATAGGCGACTATTCTGGCAGGTAAGTAACAGGTAAAGTTGTCAATTGGCATGTTGTACTTAAAGTAATACTAACACGCGTTACCAGTTATTAATTTGTCACTTTATGTCTTTTATAGTTTTACTGTGTTGCATTCTAGATCTCTAACTAACTAGCTAGGGCTTCACACCCCTGTTCCACGGGCAGTATTCCGCTGACAGCTTTGCTGAGGGGTTGGTTGCAAATGCAAACGACATATTTTCATAGTTTTATGACCCCTTCATGGTCGTGTGTTATGTTCAGATGTGGGAAAAAAAACATGTTAATGGGCAAATCGCTAAGCAATCTGCCAGCACCACAGATCATCAACCTGTCCCTACAAGGACAAATGTGTCCGTGGCAAGACTCATCCGTGACAAAAAAAAAAGTTACATACAAAAATTGCATTTTGATAAAAATGTCAGAATTCGCCGTGGTAATGACTCCTGCTGTGGCCACAGACATCAAAAGGCTGGGAGCCCCTTGAAATAATGTCATTTTGCTCTCATCTAATGTAAATTTCTTTTCACGCCCAGCCATTCATTGAGGCAAAACAGTCGTGCCGACTGAAAGGAGACGGCATCAGATAAGAGAGCAGACAGTGATAGGTTTCTCCTCAGATCATTCAGAGATGAGTATGTATAGCTTGTATTCTTGTACACTTGTATTCTGCTTTGGTGCAGTTTGCAGTCGTTTTTTTCTGCACAGAACATTAACAACTTGTTGCTTAGAGCGAGATTCAAGGCAGATGAAAAGTATGTCAAGGAGTCTGAGTAGACATTTGATTCCTTCTTATATTCCTTTCATACCACTTAGCCTTAGTTAAGTAACATTTGTGCCTGTGGAGTGAAGAGGGAGCAATAATGTGGACTGTCTGGGGGTCCCCAAGGACCGGGCTGGGAAACGTTCTACAGGATTTCAGTGCCTGGGCCTTAAGATATAGATGAAAGTTGCATATACAGCTAGAGATATGAGGTACAGGTCGTTGTTGATTTATGACATAGAAATTGTTTAAACAAACATCAGTTTTACCGGGATGATAGATTATTTCAAACTAAAATGACTCCTTTTGTGCTTACTGCGATCTGTACTACAAGCCACTGTTTGTGGAGGAGTATTAGTCATTAGTATTAGAAGTATTAGTAGGAAAGCACACATGTAGTGTTATTGATTACTGTAATATTTTTTTGTCAGCACCAAGACACAGCTTTACAACATTGCCAAAATATACAGAACATATTCTCTTGCAGTGCTACTTTTGTGGAACATTTGGCAGGTACAGTATACATAGTTATATTATTATGTATTATCCTTGTACACATGGATTTATTTTGGATACATGCAGTTCAGATAAACTGAGTACTCCAGGCTCTCCACTCCGAGCTGTTTGCTTTATTTTACAATGCAAGAACACAATGGTTGATTATGTTTCTGAGAAAATGTTAGCTTTAATTGTACGAAAAATGTTAAAAATGAACAATGATATGTAATGGCAATAAATACAGTCATTTTCTAAAATAATGTAAGATAATAAGACCAGTAATTGTGGTGGGACTATGAGCGAGACCTCCATTTTGGGGAGTTTGAATCCTGCACTTCTGCATGTGTGGAGTTTGCTTGTTCTCTCCATGTTGTGTGGGTCTCCTCCAGGAGACCAAATGCATGTAGTTAGGTGACTGGGCATTTGAAAATCAGTCATAGAGTGTATCTGTGAATCTTCCAGGGTGCCCTATGCTGCTTGGGATAGACTTGGTGGCCCCACAAAATTGGATAAGTAGAAGATCAATCATTTCATTATTATTTTTTTTTTGTACATGTAAGCATTGCTATTTATTTTTGCCTGATTTTGCAAAAGATGAAAATAGTTTTTTTTTTTGTCGAAAAGTTTTAATCACATGATCTTTGAATGGCCACATTCATTATCCGTCCATTGAGATGCTTTTAATAAATTGCCTACAGGCAACCATACAGTTAAATCCTTTTAGTTTTCTTTGTTGTGCCCTCGACTTGTCCTATGTCTTTTGGAGTCAATTTCATGCAAATGTATTCCACGAGTACAATAATATTTTTCTCCTCAGGCAAGAAGAAAGAAAACCTGTCAAAATAGCCCAAGCGCTTGAACACTGCTAATTTGCAGCAGAAGCATCCAAGAGAAAATAATTTTTATACCTTACACGACTTCAGTTGGAACTCTAACATTCTGGCAGATATGAGCATAGAATGGGTTTCTGTGTTTGTCGTAGGGGTATCATTTCTGTACCCCTGTTGGCTTTTTGCACTTCCAGTAGAAATTCATCTGATGATTGTAAGACAAAAGAATTAATTTCCTCTGACTTTGTAAATCTCTTGGCTTCATTTATGGAGCATGGGAAAAATCAGTCAAGCATTGGTATACAGTCCCCACAGCAATGCTGGGAAGCACTAGTATTATATCTAGTCTCAATTTATTAACCCAGAGTTGCATATAAAATCACAAGAAAATCCTGCCTTGGAGGCATTAACTATTTTTTATGATGGTCTTCGATACCCACAGGGAATTTTGATTTTTCCATATGCACAACCATGCATTTTAAAATAGTTTTCAGGGTCTAATTGCTTAAGGGTGGCAATTAGTTTGTTAAAAGTATTTTCTGTGTTCATTCTCTGTGTGGTGTCTTACACACCAAAATAATACAGAGGTGTGTTATGCATTTTGATTGGTTCTGTTTTCTGTAGGCTGCATGAGGACGCAGTTCTTTTTGGTGATGCACGCGAGGTGGTGGCCGGGTTTGGAGTGCTTGTACCACGTAAAGCTAGTTTTCCTAAAGGAGAAATAAAAGAGCTTCAAGTTCGAGGCTGCCGGTGTACGTGTCTGCTATCTTAGAACATCCGAGAACACATTGTCCTGTATCGGTGAGATACACTACACTCTGACACAACATGCTATGTGCTGTTTGTTTATGAAAGGCTTCCTAGAAACCGAGCTGAGGAGAATGTGATAAATAAGAATAACATTGTGGTCTATTACCACACTTCTCCACAGAGAAACCTCTTCCTCGGGACTGTGTGTGTTGACTCTGTGTTCACCAATTTATTTTTTGATATATGCTTGGTCTCTGTGACGAAGTCCTGCTGTTGGTGTTGTATACATGTGTAAGTCAGTAGAAGGCCTTTTGCACATGTCCAAATTAAAATCCAATGAAATAAAGAATAAATTAGCTTACAAAATCCAGCATATACAGTACCTGAAAACCATTTGTTTTCCAACACATCTTAAGCACACCTCAAGGTTATATAGTAATAAAATCTTATGAACAAAGAAAGAGAGGGAATGCTGCGACAGATGACCTGGCCCCACAACCCCCTCTACCTAACCCCTACAGAGCTGCTCTCGGATGAGCTGGATCAAAAAGTAAGAGCAACATAGCCAACTTGTGGAAACCTCCTCAAGTCTGTTGGTGAAGCATTTAAGGTGACTACATATGGAAGATAGTTGAATAAATGCCAAGAGTCCGCAATGGTGTCATCAATGTAAAAGGGGGCTATTTTGAAGAGTCTAAAATTTGAGAAAATTCTGAGATGTTGAGGACTTCTCTCAGTCATTGCAATATTTGGTATGTTTTACTTCTTTACCTCCAGGCCTTTTACTATAATGTGAATAACAGCTACAGTAAAATAGAAATGCACTAAAAGCAGTGTGTGCAGACCACTTACGCAATAGGTTTGGGTGGTACAGTGGTTAGCACTGTTGCCTCACACCTCTGGGACCTGGGTTCAAGCTTCTACAAGGGTTTAATTTGTTTGGAGTTTGCATGTTTTCCCTGTGTTGTTGTGGGGTTTCCTCCAGTGGCCTGTATTACGAAGCGGGATTATTGGCTTATCGGGGTAACTTGTCGGATTTAAGGTACCACAGTTTAAATGGACTTCATATTCGTTCACTTACATTTTGC
>JAODKC010000117.1:12466835-12478257 GCA_026777985.1 Mormyrops attenuatus | reverse complement strand
ATGATATTTGAAGAAATGTGTGATCATGCCCCAGTCAGTGAAAGTGTGTTTTCTACCCTTAGGGCTCAGAGGGTTAACGTTCTTGGATCCTGGAAGGTAGGTAACTACAAAGTTGAATCGCGCGAAGAACATTGCCCAGCGAGCCTGACGAGGGTTCAGTCTTTTGGCAGTTTGCAGGTACTGGAGGTTTCGGTGATCGGTCAGGACCTGGAAAGGGTGGCATGCTCCCTCCAACCAGTGTCTCCACTCCTCTAACACTAATTTAATCGCCAAAAGCTCCCTATCCCCGACGTCATAGTTATGCTCCGTGAGAGTGAGTTTTTTCAAAAAGTAAGCGCAGGGGTGTCGACGGCCGGTTACCAGGTCTAAGGGAGGTAAGTGGTGTGGCCACCTGGCTAAAACTCCTTACGAACCTGCGGTAAAAGTTGCCGAATCCGAGAAAGCGCTGTAATTCTTTCACCGTACGAGGGCGTACCCATCCTTATATGGCGATTACCTTCCGTTCGCCCATGGCCACTGCCCCTGGGCGGAGAACGTATCCCAAGAAGTGCACCTGGGATTGGTGAAACTCGTACTTCTCGCCCTTCACGAACAGACGGTAGTCGCGTAGCTGCTGGAGCACCTGGCAAACATGGATTACGTGCTCAGAGAGGGAAGGGGAGTATATCAAAATGTCATCAATGTAGACGACCACGAACTGGTTAATCATGTCCCGGAACATGGTGTACATAAAAGACCGATAGATCGAGGGACTATTTGCCAAACCATACGCCATGACCTGGTACTCGTATTGTCCGGTGTGGGTGACGAATGACGTCTTCCATTCATCTCCCTTCCGGATGCGAATCAGGTTGTAGGCACTGCGGAGATCGAGCTTCGTAAAGATCGTTGCCCTCCGCAGCTGCTCCAACGTGGAGGGAATCAGAGACAGCAGTTCTCTCCATTTGACTGTGATGGCATTGAGGGCTCGATAATCGATGCAGGGGCATAACCCCCCATCTTTCTTCTTTACGAAGAAGAACCCTGTGGTGGTGGGAGATGTTGACGGACAGACTATACCTTGAGCCAGGGCCTCCCGGATGTAATCCTCCATCGCCACTTCCAGGGTGAGGGACAAGGGATAGAGCCTTCCTTTCGGGAGTGGTGCTCCATCGATGAGGTCTATCGCGCAGTCACAATCCCAACGCGGCGGTAATTGGAAGGCCAGGGACTTGCTGAAGACATCGTGGAAGTCCGCATCTTCCTTGGGAATAGAGGTAAGGTCCTCCAGGTCGGGGCTTTCCACGAGAGAAGCACAGCAGGGTACAGTAAAGCACCCAGCATGGCATTGGGGAGACCAGGCTACGAGCTCCCCCGACGACCAGCAAATAACCAAAAAGGTTAGGGTCTCGGAGTGCAGGACACTGACTCGCAGGGTGACGGGGCACGAGCGGTGGGTGATTCTTCCTTTTGGCACGGGTTCGCCACTGACTCCCAGGACCACAATAGGCTGGGCGAGAGGCTGTAGTGGAATCCGCCACTCCTGCACTAAAGTGAGATCCATGAAGTTGCCCATGTTGTGTGTGGTTCTCCTGTAACAGCAACTTCAACAGGTATGGTTAGCTTGGTTTGAGAGGTGCCCGAGAGCATAGGATGGCCTACCTTGGTGGCTGGTTTGGGGCAAGGGGGACGAACGGGACAGGAGCAGAGGGTGTGTCTGGGTTCGCTGCAGTACAAGCACAAGCCTTGGGCGGTGTGGCGCCTCAGCTCGGTCAGGGTGAGAGGCGATCTCCCGAGCTGCATAGGCTCAGGCCCCTCGCCTGGGACGGGATCTGGTAGTGCCGGCTGATGGGAGCGCCGGCGACAGCGCTCTCGGAGACTGTTGTCCAGCGTGACTGACAGCCCGATGAACTCCTCAAAGGTGAGTCCAGCACCTCGGGACAGGAGCTCGTCCTGGATTTCGGGGTTCAGGGCACGTCAGTATAAGATACAGAGGCAGGCCTCTGGCCAGCGTAGCCCAGCCGCTATGGTCCGGAACTCCAGGGAGAATTCCGCGATCGTCCGGGACCCTTGTCGGAGGTCGACCAGATGTTCCCCCAAGCTGTGTCCCACAGAGGGGTGGTCGAAAATCTCCTTGAAGGCAGCCTGGAAATCGCGCAACGACTTTAGGAGGGGGCTGTCATCAGTCCACAGGGCAGTCGCCCAGTCGCGGGCCCAGCCCGTGAGCTGCAAGATGACGAACCTGATTCGAGCGGTCTCCTTGGTGAAGCGCTCCGTATGTTCCTCGATGTAGAGGCCACACTGCATGAGGAAGGCCTGGCAGTGGTCTGGGCTACCATCATATTTCTCTGGCATGGCAACTGGCACCGGGGGAGACGCCTGTGTTGGTGAGTCGGGGAGTCGGGATCGGCCAGCCTGCTGTTCCAGCAGCTGGGACACCAGAGAGGAGAGCTGGTTGACCTGCTGCTGGAGGCGCTGGTTCTCCGCGTGGTCCATTCTGTTAAGGCGTAGTATTCTGTGATACCAGGCGAGAATGGAGGAGGCGCCCCCTGGAATGCGGAGACAAACTCCTTTATTCAGGGAACAGGGTACAGACAAAGCCAAAGGGGACGTTCTAAATCGTGGTCGGGTCACAGGTGGAGGTCGATAGCCAGGGAGATCAATCCTACACAGACGGACGAGATGGGGTTCCGGTAGGAAGGGAGGAATGGGGCCGGCAAGGGAGCGGGGCAGGACAGGGCAGGAAGGCAGGGCAGGCAGGAGCAGGCGGGTCAGATGAGGGGATGAGGTAGGCAGGGGACAGCAGGCAGGACGGACCGGGAGGACAAGAGACAAAGAAAATGCTTCGTATGGCTCATTCAGAAAATGGCAACAATACTTCGCACTGCCTGCTGCGTTTTCTGGTGTTAAATAGCAGAGCAATCAGCTGTTGATCACCCGTAGGTGCTTGGTCCCGCCTGTGTGGGCGTGACAATAGCGAACGTTATTAAAAAAAAAAACTTTATGGCGACGTCAGCGAACGTTCCGAGGACGTCCCTTGTTTGCTGGGGAGATCACGTTTTTTAAACCTCATCCACGTCATGTACATCAACCAACAGACTTAAACAGCATGGCTGTCTACATCAGGTGCCTGTTTTCAGAGCCATTTCCCAAATAGGTTTTACATGTAGGTGTTTTTTGTTCCTAAAACATTCACCTTCTATTCTGAGAGCAGTGTCATAAACTGGGGAAAAATGGTCGTAGCTGCTTTATTTGGCCCATGCACCACGGACACGAGTATAATTTATTTTCTCGTTATTTCGAGACTACTTTTTCGAATATATTTCTCTACTGCATTATTGTAGTTGCCTGTTTGCAGGCAGCATAACTAAGTTCTTTTGATAATCGATTATTCATGTGATCAGGCAATCAACTTACCGAAGAACTGGCCCAAAATACAGGGTTTAAAGAAAAGTGCAAATTCTTTATAAAAAATACAAACATTGGGGTATTTTAAGTGACAGCTGTAACAAAAAAAAATCGGTGTAGTGTAACACCGGCGGGGCGCATGTCCCAGCATGCCCCGCGTGCATGTTGTAAATAGCCCTTGTTGTGTTGTTGTTAATGTTAATGGTTACATTTCCTTATTGTTGCGCGTGTGTTTACCCGTGTCTTGTGTGTACCCGGTCCGACCCTCGTGTGTATTTAGCTTACGTAAATCTCCCACCGTGTATGCATCTTACAGTTCGACAACCTTGTGTGCCGGACGTAGGCCTTTTCGGGACTGCCAATAAAGTGTGTGTTCTTCCCGGCAGGTGAGTTTCCGTGTCTCCCTCTCAGTTCATGCGACGCCTCGGTCCGCCCGACACCACAGTAATGAATCGCTCTTTAAAGTGGCATAGAAGCCTGGTAACAATTTTAAAATTTCATATAACTTCACCCAATTCGGTATGCAGCTTACATCTGCCCTCTGCTGGTCTGGTGGAAAATATTTCCTGTACAAATGCGCCATCGGCGACCGTCTGCGTGGTATGTATGCAAGATTCCGCGAGGACCGAAACATCACGCGGAAAAGTGATGTATATGCTATGTTTTAAGCTATTAATAATTATACTGTGCCTATTCAGTGTGCAGTGGGGCAATATATAAATGGCCTAATAACTGTAAAACTACATGAGACAGACATGTCCAATAAAGTGTACTTCAAGCAGATTTTATGTTTTCATGCATATTAATTTCTTCTATTATTTTCTTTAATAACACAGAAATCTGGAAAACCAAGGGGTGTGCACATGGGCCGTCGAAATAGGAGGGACGGGGGACTCCCCCATATCGACAGACACATTAATTCTCAATAAGCAAGTAAGTCAATAAATAAATAAGACCGTGTTCTTTATCTTTTATTATGAATCAGCGCGTTCGCTGCGCATGCAGACCGTGAGGAACGAAACAGACTCAGCACTCCAATATCAGACAAAATAATTCAGTTATATGAATCAGTATTTTTTTAGTTGTGTTTAGTTCTAAAACGGCACCCTAAAGAGTGTGAGACTTATATAATATTCTCAAATCTTTATTATTATAACATTATTTAAAAAACCTTTCTTACACTGCATCCTTTCACGATACGACTATTGCATTTGTGATGTGCATCTCGGAAATCGCACCGCCGAAATCGTACGATTTAGTAGCTCCAAACAAAATTTAGCATAGATAGTGAAAGGGCTTGAACCGCAAGAATGATCAGTGTGCAGGATTGCCTGTGTACGAGACATCAAGCGACTGCGGTTATATACCGCCTGGCTTGCTTCTCTTAAAAAAAATTATATCACAGCCAGGAAACTGAGTATCGAATACGAGCCGCAGCGCAAGCTGACATTCGAAATATACTTTTTATTCTCCGTTGCAATAACAGTTGTAGACATTCATTTGTGAAAAATACCTATATTGATTTCCTAGGCCATTGTTTTGGTACATTAATATTAAGATACGGTGACTAGCTTGCCTATACTGGGCCTCCATGATGAGCAGGAGGTTTAAGGAGAATTTTATACTTTTTAAATTACAGTTCCATGCCAATAAACAGTGGTAATGACCTGTAAAGTACGACAGAAACGTGATCTTCCTAAATTTTTTTTGAGAGGGGCGTACGGCGTGTACTTATTTAATTTGTCTTCCTTCAGATATGAGAAAAGAATCTTTACAATTTAAATTAAGCTGTTTGCCCCACCACGTGGCTTTTGGACATTAAGCCACATTAACCCTTTTCAACGTCCCTGGCTATTACCAGATCTTCGCAGCCTCAAGCATCGTCCCATCTTACACGTGCCTAGTCATACATGCGTACATGAGTACGATACGGCCATAGGGCCCGTTGACGTCCTAGTCTATTATAATCTGTAATGAAGTAAGAAACCGCAGTATATGCTACATTTTACGTCGTCAGTTTATCAATTGGTACTAGTGTGTTTCTTCATTGACTTAATCCTCATCACAAACGCGGAGGGTGTTTATTATTATTATTATTTTATTATTATTATTATTGTGTCGTTCTTTGTGCTTGTTTTAATCTGCACCGCGCTACCGCTGCTTCTTTAATTCCCTGCGCCTCCAGTCCAATTATGTCACTTCCTTCAGGATTCGCACTTCCTTGTTTATCTGTGCACAAGCGACTTCGAGCTGCAGATCACAAAGAGACATCTGTGTATGTTACTTGTGCCGGGAGTCTGCTTTCGCAATGGGAGAGAACGAGGATGGAGAAATAATTGAGCATCACGTCAACGAGGAGATGGAGAAGAGGCACCTGACAAGACGTCCGGGGTCTTTCTCGGAAGGGGCTAAGCTCCCTGAAACGGAGCGGCACAGCAACACGCAGTCTTCGCATCGCTTGCTTGCCTACAGCGATGCGCTTATTTCCATTATCGCTACCGTTATGGTATGGTCAGAGTATTTCTCATATGCACGATTCAGCCGACAATTCAGTTTGTCCAAGCATGCAGCTCTGGGCTGGAGAGCGAATCATTGTCAACACTTTCAGTTTGTTATAGGTTTGAATCTCATGGGGATTTTAACCTTTTGTACACCAGTTTTCCTTCCGCGAGGACGGCCATTTTTTAAAAAAAAGACTAATGTGTCATATCACATTCTCATTGCTTTTTATGGGATGTGAAATGATGTATGTGTTCTGCAAAGGAACTCGTGCAGGTGTCAGTGATCCTTGTTATATGAACTTGCTCAGCGAAAAATGTATTTATTTTTCCAGATATTGCCTGTTGCGCACACAAAGATTCAAGATAATGAGGTAAAATCAATCCCAGACTCAGTTTAACCTAAAATTGTCACCAGTTTAAGCTACTCCAAAGCCATATGAAGATATTAGCACAGGAAGTAAAATGAGGATGTGCACATTGTTCAAACATTTCAGTCATCCCTAACATTATTTCTGTTGCTGAATACTTTTTTTGTTCAACAGGAATTGAAAGAAAGCTTGCAGCAACTCCTCACAACAAAGATTGCTGTATACCTGATGACATTTTTAATTGTGACTGTAGCATGGGCTGCTCATATCAGGTACAGAATGCTTGCCTCCAGTCGTGTGCCTTTTATGTGGTGGAGCTTACTTCCCATAATGTTTATATGATGAACTTCAATTAAAGTAAATAGAGGAACAAACGAATGAATAGTTGTATAGTACTGTAAATCATTCAGTGTCTGTGGAACATATATTTTTTTAACAGGTTATTCCAAGTGATAGAACGCATAGATGACTGCCTTGCACTCCTAAATCTTGTAAGTTTATTTCCAGTGTATTGACTGTATAATTTATAGTAAAATTTATTCATGTTGAATCAGCTTCATATTGGCATAGTGATAACCAGAGTAATTTTATATATGTCGTGTAATATTAAAATGCACCACAAACTTTGTATGCTCTATTTCTGCCAGGCCTGTATGATGCTGATAACTTTCCTTCCATACACTGTAAGTATTACCAACTTTGTCTAATGGGTTTGAGATGAACAATCATCCATAGGGCCAAATTACTTAGACAGTGGTTTCCAGGATACTACAGCCTTGCTGTCTCACAGTGTAAAAAAGGAACGAGTCTTCAGTGTAAATTGTAGAACAGCCAAAGTATATTCACCCCATTTTGCATATTTGCTAAATCCACTGTACTGTCTATGATCCTAAATTCAGAGTACTGAAAAACCTGTTCAATTATTCTGTTTTTAGTTCTCATTGATGGCAGCTTTTCCAGAAAACATACTCGGCATTCTCTTCTTTTGTGGCTGTGTTGTAGTTATTGGCCTGATACAGGTAAGTGGCACATTTTGGAAAGTTTTCCTGTTTGCCTTTGAAACAAATCTCCCGTGACAACGGTTTCTTTCCTCCCCACAGGCTGTCATTGTTTTGTATGGATTTAGCCAGCCTTTCCTGTTGAATGACCAGATACAAGTGTCTGAAAATCTGACCTTTTACAAAAAACACATCTTGAAGGTCATTTTAAGAGTTCCTGTGTTCTGCTTTGTTGCAATAATTTTTTCCTTAATTTTTCCCCCAATGGTGAGTTGTCTTATCCTTTTCGCAAGAGATAGAATTTTAAAAGAACTTTTGTACATTTCTAGCTGAAGATTTTTTAATGTAAGACAGGATTCTTGGATGTCTTGTGATTTTAAATGAAATTTGGCAAATATTTAAATAAATATTTACAACCATTTTGATAAAGCACTTAGTTTCACCTGAGTATTTCTCCTCTTTCCCTTGCAGGCCTACGTTATTCTGGCATTTGTCATCTTCTTCCCCTACATCTCACAGTTAGTGAAGTGGTGTCACAACAAAGCAGTTGGTAAGGAGTGTACTCTAGTGACGGCATGATACATGCTGAATGTACACCCAGTGGCCAGTTTATTAGGTGCACCTGCTTGCTAATGCAAACAGTCTGCTCCAGGGCCAACTTTACCTCTGGCATCAATTTACTTGGGAGGCCCCCCTACTGGTTATCATTTTGCTTCCTCTGCAACACAGATAATTCAGGTGCCCCAGCTTTAGCCTATAGCTAAAGCTGGGCCTGAGCTGCTCCTCCAAACAGAGAATCATGTGAGTGCAGCTGAATACTTGCAACAATCAGGCAGGTGTTTTGGCAGCTCTGAGCATACAACCTAGTTACCCTTCAAGTAGCTCTGGCAGAAAATGTGGCTCCTATCTGGTCTAACCTAGTGTACCAAACAAAGTTTCCACTGTGTGTATATAGGGAAACATTTGCTAACCAGCCCATACAAAGGGTAAAGCACCTTGGAATAAGTGATGGCAATGAAACAATCAGTAAAGTGCAGTCATCAGTTTTTAGGAGTACAAATTAGTGATATTACATGTTTTAAGAGTTGTACTGTAAAAGTTTTGACCACAGCTTTGCAGTATCATTGTAGTGAATCTTATCATTAGCAGTGCATTCGTTAGGAAGTCTGATTGAATTAATGTTTGCCCTTGTTTTTATGTGCTGTTGTTGCGTTCAGTGTCAGTTATGCATTTAAGAGAGCAGTGTTTTGTCGCATAACCGGCAATAACCGAGAGCAGCACTCTTTATGAAAGGCTGCTTCAGATTGTAAAAGAAAAATAAATTACCCAAAAATGTCATGTCCATGTGTTTTCAGGGAGGCAAGAGGAAACCCCTGAATCCATGCTGTTCTACTCCTTCCACCCCAATGAACCACTCAGCAAAGAGCGTGTAGAAGCCTTCAGTGATGGGGTCTACGCCATCGTAGCCACACTCCTCATTTTAGACATATGGTAATTTTTGTTGCCTATTACCTTATTCTTTATTGCTGATCTTGGTGCACGTAGAGCATATTGTGCTGCACCATACTGTATGTAACTCCTGCCTGTATGTAGTGTAAAGTCCTTCGAAGGGATGTAGCCACTACCTCTCAGTGTGGGGAATTTGCAGAACCAAAAGCTTCACAGCATGGTGGTTTTGAAACTGATTCGCAGACACAGATATGGTTTCTCAGTTGGGTTTCTATCTCAGTATCATGAGACACTGAAGGGGTACTCCGTTTGGTTAAATGAGAAGACTTATGGACAATTCCAGCATTATACATGTGACATTTAGACTCATATTGGCAAAAAATTACCTCAGAGCATGGACAAGCTTAGTATGAATGAGTCAGTTTACATATCTTTTACATATCCGGTTCAAACCCAGCCTCAGCACGTCTGCGGGTCCTTGAGTAAGGCCCTTAACCCCCCAGCTCCCTGGGCGCCCCAACAGGTGGCTGCTCTTCGCGGACAGCTTATTCTACAAAGAGCAAGTTGAGGGAGGTGTAAAGACAATTCACCCCATGGGGATTAATAAAGTGATGATTATTGTTATTATTATTTAAGTTCTCGGGTTGAATACAATCAAATCCTCAAAATTCATGTATTAATTCATGTTAGAAATATATAGCATTATATTAGTATGTGACATCAAATGAACCTTTGCATGGAATTGCCCTTATACATATTTAGTGGCAAGGTGAACCTACATACTGTGCTGCAGTCTACTGAGGCCAATATTCTGATGGTTTGTGTCCTTCCTCTGTTGGCCCGTGGCGGGCAGTGAGGACAACGTCCCAGACCCTGCGGTGGTGCAGCACAAGTTCAACAGCAGCCTGGTGGTGGCCCTGCAGGAATTCGGCCCTGAGTTTTTGGCTTACTTCGGTTCATTTGCTACGGTGGGCCTGCTGTGGTTCGTCCACCACTCGCTTTTCCTGCACGTGACCAGAAGCACCCGGCTGATGGGCATACTCAACACCTTCTCACTGGCCTTTGTGGGGGGCTTGCCGCTAGCCTATCAGCTGACTCATGAGTTCACTCACAACTCCCGTAATGAGCTGGAGGCAATCCAGATAAGCTGTGTCATTATATTCTTTGCTGGGATCTTCCAGCTAGCTATCTGGGTGGTGGCGCTCTTCAGGCAGCATGAGACACTGCATCCCTGTGTGCACTATGGTGGCCAGGACCACGCCTTCATGTTGGCCAAGCTTGCCCTATACCCTGCGGTGGCCCTGGGCACCTTCTTCATCACCTGCGTGCTGAGCGAATTCAGCGCCCCCATTTTTCACCTGACGCAGATTGTGGTGCCCGTCGCCTTCCTGCTGCTCCGCCTCCTGGTCCGGGTGGCGTTGGCTGTTCTCCATTGGCTCTTTTGCCCACACCGACCCACCATGCTTGACCTCCAGGGTGAGGAGGACTCACGCCTGGATTTTAACGATGTGGTGACGTAGCTGTGACAGTGAGGCTGTCACACAGCTGCTGTGGTGGTTTTCAAGGCATCGGTGCAGCGTTGGGCACTAGTATAGAGTAGGGTTTACACCCATTTTTGAAATAATAGACGCACATTTCCAGCAATCTGCACCTTTGTTTTCCTCCGTTTAACAGCAGGTTTCCCTGCTTGCTTCCAGGCTTTAAATTAAAATTAAAATGAGGCAGATGTTTTTCCCTTTTGAGATACCTAGATAACACTTGCTTAAGGTGTTTATAACATGTTTTAGGGAAGCTGCATTGTGGATCATACACTGCAAAGCCATGTTGTCACGGCCAGCAAAGCATCGCCAGACGTGAGAAATTTGTTCTTTTCGTTCAATAATCTCTTGCCTGCTGTCTCGTTCTAGAAGGCAGAGGTTATGTCAGCATTTATGATTCATTGTTGTTTCTTTATTTAAGCGGCATCTTCTGGAACAGTTCAGACAGCTGGAAAAGGCAAATAACTAGTAACATGAGAGAAGTTGAAATTGAAATATTACAGATTGGTTTCAAGCACAGGAAGTAATATGAAATCAAATTCACTGATCCAGAGTAAATCTCATGTGACAGACAAAGAGCCTCTGCCCAATATGTTGGGGACACCAAGATTCCTCAAAGGACTGTGGAAGGTGGGGCAAACAGCCAGCCAGACTAGCTCTTTCCACCACTAGAGGGCCACAGCAGAAGCCAAGCGGGTCCATGCAGTACTGGAGTGCAGGTTTCAAGAATGATGTTAGAGAATGAAGATGGATTCCAGGCAGATGGGGGGGGGTGCCCAGCTTACTCAGCCACCAAGTCACATTAAAGTATACCATGGATAAAGTCTTTTGTTCCTAAATATGTAAGGAATGTAATATGAACAATATGAGTCAATACAGTTCTAGCTTATAATCTTGCTAAATATGAAGTAAAAGAGTAATTTTTGCTGTAGGGTATATTTATGCATAATCTTCTGCACTGTTTTCTGCTTTCAGAAGGGAATGTTTGCTGAATATTCATTGAGTTCACTGTTATGTGTACTGCAGGATACAGCGTCCCCACTTTGTCCCCGTACCTTCCGGGATAGGCCCCGGACCCCCCACAACCCTAAATAGGATCAAAACGGATTTAGGAGAGGTAGATCCTGTTTAACTAATTTACTTGAGTTCTTTGAGGAAGCTACAAGAGAAATTGATCACAA
>JAODKC010000117.1:12451650-12466735 GCA_026777985.1 Mormyrops attenuatus | reverse complement strand
ACCTGGCAGATGAAATTTAACATAGATAAATGTAAGGTGATCCATGCAGGGAGTAGAAATATAAAGTACAGATATTTGTTGAAATGTAATTTGTGTTTTCAGGCATGACCAAGTGGATCATAAAAGAAAACAAAGCTTCAACTACACCACCTCTGAAGTCTGAAGTAGGGGGATTAGATGCAAGAGTTGAAATTTGCATGGGATGACTGGAAACTGATTTAAAAAGCTTGATTGGATTACTAGATTGTACCTGTAATTTTAAGTGGAAACACCATCCCTGCACAGGTAGTTCCACAAATTTCCCTCCTACCTAATTTTACATTTGTCTGGCTTAGGCACAAGACAACTTGACACAATAGACTGATATTCTAGGGATAGTTTTATGCAGTGGCTGATCCCATGGAGTTGTTCAATATAGAAGATGGTAGATTCCACTGCCGTTTTGGTGCTGACCCTGACAAAGTCTCATAGTTGCAAAGTCAAAAAAATCCTGAAAACACAAATTACATTTCAGTTTCAGCAGTTCACAGTACATAGAAGAAAGGATTTTGCAAAAGTAAATGACACAAGTATTCACAAGGGTCCTTTTGGCAGAGTATTTCTGTGTGTATGCTAAAATAAATGTGCATGAGGGGTCAAGCACAGATTTAGACACACCAAACATGATGTCTTTCAAATCTTAAATGAGAGTCCACTTGCTTTGGAGCTAAACAAGTATGCAAAAACCCGTGTTAGCCATTCTCTTTTAAATTTCTTCTGCTGCCTGCCCTATAACTGTGCTCCCTGTGAATAAATTATTTCAGTCTGTAATTAGGAAATAAGATATAGGCTAATTGCCTTTTTATTACATTACAAACATCCTATGAAGGAATAGTAAGAGATTTTTAAATATAGATAAAATGCCATTTATTGCCACACCACCTGTCAGCCTATTGACATTAAGGTACTCCAGGTAGCTCTGATTTTGCACTTCAAAGGAAACTTTTATGTATGAATGATACATGTAGTGAGCAGTGGGAAATTATCTATTTAAAGTCTATGATGATGGCAGAATGTCTATGTTAAATACGGGGTTATGTGTGACAAGTAAAGAAGCTGAAAGAAGATAGCTGTATTGCACAACATTAGCATGAAATGAATGAGACATCTAATATAGTGTGTGAGTGTGCCCTGTGATGGGTTGGGGCCCCATCCTGCATTGTTCCCAGCCTTGTGCCCGTAGCGTATGGGATATACTCTGGGCCCCCACGACCTTGAATAGGACATGCAGTTACAGAAGATGGATGGATGGATGGACGGACGGACGGACGGACGGACGGACGGACGGACGAACCTTATATTAGGTTTTATAATGGCCTTATATCTCTGATGTTCAAGATGAGTGTATTGAAGTTGCACTTACTGAATGGTGGTGGGGGAGAATTTTGACCTTTTTTTGCACTGCATTGAAAACAATTTAAACTGTTCCAACTAATATACTTCGATTTTCATATTAATCTACAAATCTGCTGCGCAGACATTTTTTGTTAATATATTTGAATAATGGTGATTATTATGCACTAAGTGGCACTGTTGGTTAATGGTCTCAAACTGGTAATCATTGGCTTGGCTTTCCATCTCTGGTATTTTTTGATTGCTTAAAGCAACCTTGACTGAATCATTTCCTACAAAAGGAGTTTCACAGCATACTTTCAGATCTATACAAATTGCTAATGTTTGCTGTTTTCTGTTGTGAATAAACATATACAGACTATAGATTGCTGTTCTTTTGTACATCAATATAACACGGCAGGACTTTCACACTATGAAGACGACAGAACCAGCTTAGTTGGGGGATCTGAAGAAAGCTTTAAGTGTCCTTGACAACGGGGAACATACATCTTGGCCTCTTTGGAAATGTATAGCCAGAGCACTAGAGAGAAAGCTCCACCCAGTGGCCAAACCTAGGATACAGGAGGAACAATTCAGATTCAAGCCTGGCTCTGGACCAGTGGATCAGCTCTTCTTTCGCTTGCAGTTGTGTGAGGGTTTGTGGGAATATGTTGTTTACATGTGATTTATAGACTTCAGGAAAGCATACTCTGGTACATACTATGGTAGATGCTGCAGTAATATGGGGAACCTCTACTGCAAGCTTTAAGAGTCATGTTTGTATTTGCAAGTTATTGAGAGTGAGTATTGGCCTTTGGCACGGATGCATATTGTTTCTACTCCTGTTTGTGGCTTTCATGCACAGGATATCAAGGCTCAGCCATGGGCATGGGGGTTAGAAGTGACATCCTTGCTACTTGCAGGTAATGTGCTTTTGGTTTCAGGTCCTCTAGCATGAATGTAAGTGTTTTGCTGCTGAGTGTGAAGTGGCAGGGGTGAGAATCAGCACCTCCAAATGGTACTTTCTCAAAAAAAAAAAAGAGTAGAATTTGCCTTTCAGGTGACACTGGAGAGCCTGCCTTAAGTGATGGGGTACCTCAGGATCTTGTTGATGGGCAGTCAGAGGTAAGAGGTAGGGCTCGGTGATATATGTCAATAGGATATCATATTGTGATTATTCATATCGTCACCAATTTGAATATCACAGTCATATAAACACTTGCATAATTGACAGTGCACTATTTTTACATGAATTTCATCAAAGTATTAATGTATTGGTGGTGTAATTTATCATTATACATATCACATGCTCAGTAACTATTAGTAAAACAAATTGGTCATCATAGCCAAAACGTAAAAACACCTGCCAAAATTTACTGATTTCTACATATGAATTTAGAAAACGGTGATAAATATCAATATTGTGAAAATCCCTGAATAAAAACTGATATTTTTAGGGCAAATCGCCCAGTCCTAGTCAAAACCCTTTCCCTGGAATTAAAAATAAGGCAGTCAGAGAATAAAACCTAGCAAGAAAACTGGAGTTTTCTAGTGTTACGCCCTACAAGAAAGTTTTTTATATGATTTATGTATTAAAATTACGTATCAAGTTTTTACTTTTGATACGAAAAAAATCAACATGATAAAATATTTTGCCATATTGCCCAGCCCTAATAAGAGGGACCATAACTTTGACAGGGGGACTTTTGCAGGTACTGTGAATGTCTGTGGTGGTATAGGGGTTGGTGGAGTTAAGTCACCAGAGGAGGCTTGCGGTTTACCGATCAATCACCATCCCTTTCCTCACCTTTATTCGTGAGCTGTGGGCATTGACCCACCAGGTGGAGACACTAGGGATGACTCAAAACACATGAGAGGGACTTGATCTCTCAGCTGGCTTAGGACTGTATAGGGATTGCCTACATGCCCTACAGAATGCTAGAGTCTCTGGCGAGGAAGTCTGACCTGCTAGGCAAGCTGTGACTCTCACCAAGAAAACAGACTGAAAGACGAGATGACGCAAAGGCGTCAAAACTTCAGGCTTTGTATGAAGTTCAAAAACAAAGAGTCACTAGTACAGGTAATACATGAACTCAACACTATTAAAATAAATTTTATTTGTAAAGAAAAATGATAATCAACAAATCACTTAACCATTACCCAATGTCAATAAAATAGTAATAATGCTAATACAGTAATGTTTCATACAAAATATTTCTCTGCAACAGATTTTATGACACGCATTTGTTTCTATACAAGGTCCTTGTATAGAAAATGGTAATTAAAAAATTTGAGTAATCGAGTTTAATTGATCAAGTCTTTGCACAACTGAAACTGTAAAATAGGCAAAATAGACTGACGCATCCCAAGTGTTAGTGATACAAACCATAACTCATATCTGTTCTCCATCTGTCACCTTGTTTTCAAAAGCACTTTATAATGGGCATAAATTTGGATATGTACAAAGCATGATGGGATACACTCACAGGCATACAGGATCTCTGCAGCTGTTTGGTGCATCATCATCTGAGATTTTTTTACTCTAAAGTCAGTACGTGCATAGAATACCTCATTGCTTTTAAGTCTCTGTACAGGACAAAAACAAAAATAAAACAATCTCCCAAACCTGACAATATTAATGGGTTCTAATATTTTCACACACTGCTTCCCTTCAGTCACATAAAAAAAACAATACATTTGTGATAAATCTCTTTAAAAAAAATAAATTATGAATTATGCATTGAGTAACGCATCCAACTCTACTGGCTAATATATATTTGTACATTACCTGGAAGCCATAATGCACAACCAGTTACAAAAAATCTATTTGGAAACTACAGGCTTTTTAAATTCATAACATTCAGTAAGAATGTTAAATATTGCAAAATAAAATACTACAGATCCCAGCTATTGCTTATATTACAGTATTATTTTAATAACATTTTAATACTATAATATATATGTAAATCTGTACATGTACACATCATTGTGTGATGCAGTTTCAGAATTGTGCGCAAACTACAGTTTGCCATGTCTGCTACATTCAATATCGATTATTTCACACGATTTGGAAGAAGGCTTAGACATTACAAGGATGACCTGATTCTGCAGTTAAAACTACCTCAGCAATGTAATAATCACTTATGTTTACATATTTACTCACTGCTTCAAACATCTATTTGAGGAATATAGAATACTTCCTATACATCATATATGAATAATATTAAATTAGCTATAATAGCTGGAGATTGCCAGTGCTTGTTACAATTTTTCCCATCATGAGGCAAACCATATCAGCATAGTATTCACACAGATATGGAGATCTGCTGGATCTGTGGTCTACAATCAAGTGCTCGAAGCCCGATATCGCAGAAGATGCTGTGTTCTTGCCACAGCAATTAATGCACCAGAATACTTGTTCTTGCATCAGCATTGGCGCACTTATTTGCATTGTCCCAAGGCACCGTCCAGATGTTGCTACAGTGTAACCTGGGGTGAAGTGGGTGGACAGGACCTGGTCCAGACCAGTGTGGGGAGTGCTGTGTCAAAGTGATTGTTAGTCTTCACCTCCAGTGGCTAGGAGGATGCCCTTCTCCCTTAGATGGGCACCGAGTGTGTAGAAAATGCTCAGCTGTTGCTCTGGGTGCAGGGCCAGCAACTGCTGCAGCACTTTGCTGGGGTTGGGACCCCTGGAGGACATTCGGGAGATCGCACATATGACACTCAGTACAGTGATGAACCTCGGCATACCGTAACAGGGTATAGCTATACATATGCATGGAAGTCGGTCTCCTCTTCCCCTACTAAACAACCATGCATATTAATCTAACCTGAACCACACACAGTTCATTAATTTACTGCTGTTTCCTTAAGGCAAAGAAGCTCAAGAACAAAGTGATGCTTTTGAAGCTGGATAGACACTTTGAAGCGGAAGTACCTGATAAAGCTGGTCAAGTAAACATGAACAAAGGTGGCCATTAGGTACTGGCAGTCAAAGCGATCCATGATGCCTCCATGTCCAGGAATGGTGTCTGCAAAATCCTGTAAGAGACCAGAGTTGAGACGCACAGTAGCTCATAGTCATCTTTAGAATCTCAGACTCATCTCAACCAACGTGTGCTTACTTTTATTTTGAAAGCTCGTTTGAACCCACTGGCAAAGAAGCCACCAAATGGGCCTATCAGAGAAGCAAAGGTGGAGAGAGCGATGCTGTGAACTTGGAATGGATACAGAGTCACGGTTTCCTGAAAAAAGAGAACAAAAATGGATTTATTGTTTGGTCTCCCCCAGTGCTGAGCTCAATATCTTGCTCCTCTACACTGTCACCAACAAAATGTCATTCTAGTTCCATTTCTATTGACTACAGCCTTCAGAGATGGGTATAATAATCAATGGTGCATCAAAGCCTCTGTGGGATAACAGGGAGGATCAAACTGGCACTATACTTGTAGAATATCCAAGCACCTCCTCACAAAGTCTTAACAGCTTGCAACTTTTTAATTGGAGAGATTCATGTCATGAATGGTGTGGCTCTCTGAAATTGGAATGGAATCCAGTGGAATTCAAGGTGGTCCTTACCAGTGCTGTGCAAAAACTGTAAGGGATGGGTACTGGATGGGGGGTTGGGGGGGGGTCCCTCTTAGTAAGGAATGGGGTCTCTGGTTGGTGAATAATTTAGCGTGATTGTCGGTGGCCAGCAACATTTACTAGCCGTGGATGAGGGAGGTTGGTGATCAAAGAGGGGCACTCGGAAGCTCAAAAAAGGGGGATGGGGGCACTTTCAGTTGTTCTCAGACACACTCAGCCCCTTCTCCCCCTACAAGTCCTTACCCATCCAAGGACGTTCTGCACCACGGGGTGAAGGCTATATTCTTGCAGCATGAAAAGATCTGAGGGCTGACACTCCATGGTAAAACGGTTCATCTCACTGTCGTACTCAACAGGACAAATGAAGTACTGGAGCTGAGCCACGAGATAAGAGAACTGCAGAAATACAGTGAGCAGGATAATATCAAGAAGAAGAAGTTGAAAGAATTCATGGATTCTTAAAATGACCTCATAAACACTATTATATGCCAATTTACATAGCATTTAAACTGGCATTTATGAACAATGCACCAACACATGGTCACAACCAAAAGCAAAGAATGATATTTTTTATAAGTATCAAAACTTCATCCAAATTATTGACTGTGCCTGTGCCAATGTCAAATTAAATGTGCACTATTATTCTGTGTGCTATTACTAAGTACAGTATTATTCTACTCACAATGAACCCAAAGACAAGCGTGCCAAAGAATCCTCCAATGAAACCCTCCCAGGTTTTCTTTGGGGAGAGCTGCAGTGTCACAAACAAACCATTATAGATGAATAAGGCTGGCACGGAACTGCAACTGCTCACTTTATACACAGTTCCTCTATGGCATTAGCCTCAAATCCGTTTTCTAGATGAAGGTCGCCACTGGCATAATTAATTGCTTAATCGCATTATTTTGAAAAAAGTAAACACATCTTAAAAATCATAAACTAAGATTGGCACACTGATTAATATCCCTTTATTCTAGAAAGAATTCTTTTAGTTTAATGAATAAGTACAGTATTCATTTACAATAGCCAAGATTTAACCAAAATTAGCACCATTCAGACCAATATATTTTCACTTGTTCTCATGAAAAAAACTTTGCATTTTCAAAGCCTAATGCCAGTTACAATTGATTATACAACCTTAATCAATGGTGTTCTTCCAAAGAAGAAACCAAACAGGTAAGCCATGATGTCATTGCAAATCACAATAGATGCTGGAATAAGAAACCTATGGAAGAATTTTACACGTTTTAAAAAAATATCCATTTGTTACACATTTCTTCAGCATTTCAAAACAAACTTAAGGACCGTGTCATTATATATTTTTGTTACTCATCTGTATTATTTATCTATGCCCAAATCTATTTTAATCTATTTTATTTTTTTAGGTAATAAAATATATCATATTTAAAGTACTTTAAGTATCAAAGAATCAGGCAGACTGCTAGCACGTTTTTTATATTAGACAAGTCAAATCAGACTGTTTTATGTTTATGTTGCACAAGTTGTTTAAAGTGCTGAGTGTATGTCACTCTTACCAGGCCAATCCTTCAAAAAGGTTCTGAATGACCAGATGGGACTGGGTTACCACAATGAGGAGGGTCACATGGGTCCAGGCAAACTGAAATGAGATGCAAAGCACAGGGCTTTCAACATGGTCTAAGCAATTCTCTGGTATTGAATACATTTATCAAATGATTCATTTCTGAAATACTGATAGGTACAGAAGACCCTATGTGATAAAGAAGTTCTGGGTGGCAAGCATGTGTAGTTGGTAGCAATACTGCATCACCCTCCAGGACTGGGGGATAAAATCCCATCTCAGTATACATGAGTGTCCTCCCTTGCAGGTAGGCAAATCACCATCTCCAAATGGATCATGATATGACTGCATGAACTACAATGGACTGGCATCCTATCCTGGGTGCTCCCCTACCCTGTATCCTATATTGCCCAGCCACCGGATTTAAACCCTGTGACAGTGGTGAAGCTAGAATGGGTATCACTGACTGATATTTGCAAATCCCAGTATGGATAAATAGTAAGGCATTTGGCACTTGTCCTCTGCCACCAAGAATGAAGCCGTACCCAAGCAGTACTGAGAAGACACTTTTTTTTCCCCCATTGTAAATTATGCGAGCCGTACCTGACCAGTACCGGCACTGACATGGCCAAAAGGGTGACTATACAGAGCTGGTTGTGTCACCACCATCTGATTGGTCAAAATTCATGGATATACTGATAATCTGTACTGATACGCATGGATTATTTGAAGCAAAAAAGGTCATATTCTATAAATTTTTTAATTATTAATAGTATCAAACATCACAATGTATTGATGCATTCCCAATATCTTGGAGCCTGAAAATTTCAATTCAATTTTATTTATATAGCGCTTTTAACAATAGTCATTGTCACAAAGCACTTTACATATAACCGACCCGAACCCCCACCAAGCAAGCCTGAGGCGACAGTGGCAAGGAAAAACTCCCTCTAGCGGGAAGAAACCTTGAGAGGAACCTAGATTCGGAAGGGGACCCCATCCTCCTCTGGGCGACCGGGGAGCATGAAATTGTATTCACATTGACATTAATTCCAACCTTCTTAAAAAAAAATAAGTAGCTGAGAATGGACGAATGGAACGGATTAGTAATGTAAATTTACACAAGCTAATGCTAATTCTGCTAGCGTTTCATGCTAACATAACACTGCGATTATCTCACACATACTAGGAAAAATTAGCACATAGTAAATCATGATGTACACGGTGGGAACAGTAAGTAAAATAAAACAGGTTTTAGGTCACTGTCTCTCCAAACCTGACAACGCCTTTACCGAGCCGACCTTTCTGCAGTGGAAAACTGAAGCAAGCTGGAACAGACCTATAACTACAGTCTCTTTGCGGTATGGCTCGGGTACGGCCTGGTTCCTGTAAGCCAGTTGGAAAAGCACAAATAGACTAGTAGCTTATACAACACTACAGATGTGTAAATTGTCAGTTAAAAATTCCTGTGATTATGCAAACTTGCTTTGTATTATTTGACTTCACTATTCTATCGCCTTGACGAATGCAGGTGAATAATTATTGGCTTTACCATTCTTGCAACAGTAGCTTGTACTATGAAGCAAGCACATTAGCCTGAAAAGGCGCTGGCATAGCATGTACACAATGCAAGCTTATATCTAGTTCAAAGTCTCTTGTCATTCACGCCCTTTCATGCCACAAATGGGTGGTGGAACTGGCTCTTGTCCACACTGGCAGTTACATATTAGACTCATACCATGTAAAACTGCAGCCGGTAATGTTTCTTCACTAAACTCAGCACAAACATGCAGAAACCTGAAAAAAAGCAAATGATTTCCAGTTAGTTGCACTTGAAAAGAATAAGACCTGAACAACATCTGTATTAGCAAACTCCTGTGAATGTATATGAGCCTAAGTAACATACATTTTTGAGAAAGCAGTCTTAGACAGTCCCTGAAGTAACTGTGTCTTGTTCAAGGTGCTCAATGTAGTACAGTGGTGCCTGCGGTTCACAAACACAATCCGTTTCAGGAAAGTGGTCGTGAACCAAATTTGCAAATGAACCAAGGCAATTTTTCCCATAAGAAAGCATTGAAATATGATAAATTCATTCACAAGCCTACCAAATAATAATTTTTGTTAATTAATTTTCTGGTTTGCCCGTATCTTGTGTGTACCCGGTCCGATCCTCGGGTGTATTTAGCGTATGTAAATCTTACACCGCGTGTGCATCTTGCAGTTCGGTGTCTGACAACGTTGTGTTTCCCGTCTGTGTATTTGGGTTCGGTGCTTGTTGGTTGCCTGTTGTGGCCCTTCTATTCACAATTGAACGCAGGGCATGCTGGGACATGCGCCCCGTCGGTGCTACATTAGTATAAAAAAAAGGAATCTGGCCGAGGAATCTCTTCGTCAACCAAATTTTGTAGGCGAAGCAATGCATATTCTTCCACAAAATTTTTGGTCGTGAACCAAATTGTTCGTAGACCACAGCGTTCGTGAACCAAAGGCACCACGGTAATCACATGCCGAACCTGCGATTTGAACCAGTCACGTTCTGGTCAGAGGAATAACATCCTGACCTTTTTTTAACTGTACAAACAGTATAAAGTTGTTTGAATTAGGTAAAGTAATTGAAGTGCATACTTTAGAGCAGGGTTTCCCAATCCAGTCCTTGAGGACCCACAGACAGTCCACATTTTTGCACCTCTTAGCCAATCAAGAACACCAAATACCTGGTACAGGTGTGTTTGAAGCCAGGAGAGAACAAAAAAAATGAGGACTGTCTCGGGGTCCAAGGACTGGTTTAGGAAACACTGTTTATAATCAGTTGTAAGCACTAAGATGGTATGTATGGGTGGTCTTCATATTACAATCTGCCCAGCAGACAGACTTTATGTCCAGTAGGTAAGTTATTAACTTTCAGATTGATAAGAGTAGGGTTATAATGAACTGTTAATGCGGTGTGACAAAATCACTCTGCACATTCTAATTTCGCAGCCCTGTAGCCAATAGCTATGTAAATGTCCATCCCCTGGAGTGACTCTTAAGAGTCTACTTACTCTACAAACGCTTCTAGAAGTCTACTTAACCAGCTAAATAACACAACCAACTTTCACAGCTATACTATTGTTTCATCATAGAACAAATCCCTGCATTTTATTTCATTTAGTAGTTATTTCTAAATTAGTTATAAATTTCAAATTCTTAGCAATTAGAGTGCATTGTTTTTGACCTTCTTCCTTATTACATTCAAATTATTTTTGCATTTATTAAACCATTATTTGCTTCATAAAAACAACAATTTATTTCTGCAGTGGACATAATGACAGAAAGAACAGTAACTAAATTGCAATTACAAACACACCCACAAAATTGATCCATGTGAGGCTGACAGTCAATTAGCAGTATTTGTCAGCTATAAAAAAAAAGGTCTGGCAATAAGCAAATGTTAATTTTCAAAGAAACACAAGGCAACAGAGCTCCCAAAGGACCAAACGAACCATAACTGAATTTGATGTGTATCAATCACAATAGCTGCAAGATGAATGGAAAATGAATAATATGAGAGTATATGCTAAACACAAACGTTCTGCACTGGCAGAAAACATGCTAAACACTGCAAAGCCAAGGCCTTATAAATGACCACAGGACCCAGTATCAACAAGAACTTCACAAATCTGGCATAGGCAGGGCTACCATCCTTAACATGCTTGTATCCAAAGCCAGTGCACAAAGACACAGGTGTAAGAAGGACAAACCTTGGACACCTGAGCCATGGAGGAAAAAAAGTAATATCATCTGATTAATCTTTTTTTTTCTCCTACTTCCAGATGACTTCATGTTTGCAGAAAGTCAAAGCATTCCTTCAAACATGTTGCCAAACGATTAAGAATGCTGGGGGATCCATAATGGCATGGACAGCTAACATGATTCAACCTCATTATTGCTCTCTATGGTTGCATAATACCTAAAGAATATGCCAATATGCAGGACCTGATGCATCCTATGTTCTAAACACCCCCTATGTTTCCCATACACAGAGCTGAACAAATTCAAGAGTGGTTTCATGGAGCTCAGCAGGTGGAGTAGATGTATACTTCTTCATCCTGCAAAGAACCTGAGGCTTTCCTTCTTGAAGACAGCCTGTATGGCAGCATTCTAGGAAGGACTGAAACTGTCATGAAAGCAAAGGATGGCCCTAGTCCTTATGAGACCCTTGAGATTAATATCATAATATCATATTATGTTATGCATTTCCATTATTGTCCATCTCTGTATGCATGTGCATTACTTGCAATCTTAAAAGCATGTGTTAGCACTGTACATCATATACAGTATATTTGATTCGTTTGCATGCAACAATTAAAGAAGATATATACATAAGAATACTACTTTATTAGGGTTAGTTTTTGATCAAAAGCAGTACCTGCCTTACTGCTGGTGATCCACAGGTCACGTACTGTATGAGCACAGAGGCACAAACCGCTACCTACCAGCCAGATACATGGTGAAGGAGATGAAGCGATGGTATCGCACCAGGAACTGCAGCAGCTCCTTCCTCCTCACCAACACGCCAAAATAGTCAGCTACCGTTTCACCGTAGAAGAAGTAGTTCACACAGATCAGGAAGTACCTGCAGTTTAAAAAAGATCACATCTCAGTTCTATTCACCTGCACTTAGCATATACCGAAGTCAGAATGCACTTAGTGAAATTATTGGTGCCATACGAGTAAAGAACCTATCACTTGTCTGGCAGTATGTAAAAATAAAAAACACTTACAAGGCAGTGGTCAGCATAATCAATGCATCTGCCCTGTTATCTTACCATACACACTTACCAGCTTAGTGTCCTGAACCAAGGGAGCTCATAGGAATGGTAAACTCTGTATCCGATGGTAATTATTTCCTGAAAGCACTTAATCTGAATGGTCATGACCTAAATTGAATGAAACATAAACAACTCCTAATTTTCAGTGTGAAAGTAAAAACATATAAAACAAATTCATGCAGATTTTTCGACATGCAATTCTTATAGTTAAATGCATTCTGTGAGCTTTTTCCATTGTATCGTCATTTACTGTTCTTCTCAGAGGGCTGACTGTGTAACAACAACTGAAGCATTCCCTGGCACTTACCAGTGGTATTAGCATGATGGGTCCAGCCCAGATAATTAAGCAGAACCCAGTGATCATTGTTAGAGACAAAATGACACGTATCCAGCAATTCTTCCATCTGCAAAATAATAACGATAAGAAAATCGGACAGATTTCTTCCCCTTCGAGAATAAACAGATGTCCTCCACTGAAGTGATGCTGCTGACCTGGAGGAGAGGCCTTCTAAAGCTTTGTTGAGACATTCTGGAGTGTTGTCTACTGATGGCGGGACCTCCGGAGTGTCAGCTTTGGAGTCTCCCTCCACTTCCACCTCCCCATCTGCCTCTCCATCACCTGAGAAGGCCAGTTTGTCCTCATCATCTTTCTCCTGCACACAAAGTGGAGCCACCTCAGCCGGATGAGAAGATGCACCACCTTGACAGGATGTAATTCTTTCATGAGATTTAGTTACAGAATTATAGCCATAATTACAGGATTATAACATACACTTCAGAGTCTTCTGTAATTTGCACTGAATATCTGCATGAAAGACCTAATTAATTATAGGAAGTTCAGAGGCCTATATTTAGAATTTCTTGTAACTCCTTCATTGACTTGGACAGGCATCCCATTCAGGGTGTCCACCTGCTTTGTGCCCTGTGTTTACTGGGTGCTGAAAATACATGCCTGAATGAAAGGATGGATTCATTTACTCATGTAATAAGACATTATTGTATAATAAATTATTTAACATAATCAAAGTTGACCAATATAGTGGAACGTTATTTGATGAAAACAGCTTTGTGTGTTAACTAATAATAACCAAGAAAATCAGAAAATGTTTAAAAATTTTGGAAAATCTGAAGTCACTTAACCTTAATGACCTAAAAGAAATTTACCACCAAGAAACTAAACACACTTTTATGTATGCATTACAAATGCATTATTGTAAAAAAAAATTGATTTTATTGATTTAATGACAATTTCAGCACGTTTGAAAGCCTGTGCAAGGTCTAGCTCATCTTGGTGTTAAAATTTGCACAACCAGTGACATGCAGAAAGATCAGACATCAGTGAAGCGCATTGTGGAATGAAAATGTGTAAATAGTGCATTGCCTAAACAGATGCAATCTGTGGCTTTACTATACTGCCCTCTTCTTTTTCAATTTTTAGATTGTACTACAAAAGTCAGATATCCAAGGTTAATGCATGGGTTATATACATTTTAGTAGTGGTTTATAAAGTACCTGTCATTTGATATATAAACTCCAAGTAAAAAAAGCTGGACATTGTTCTGGTAGTTTAACATGGCCATGGAGGCAAACACAGAATGCTAGTTTTCAGATATGTGACTGAAATATGTAATGAACACTGGATATGGGGCACTACAGGGAAATTTGTTCTCAGAAACACTGCGACATTACTGTTCCATGTACTGTACTGATTAAATAAGGTTCCTCTTCAGTGAGGCGTTAATGTTTAAAATTAACACAGGTCAAAAAACCTTCTCTCCCTCGACAGTATCCAGCAGTGACATTAACGTAACAGGGAGTAAGCCGGTTGCGAACAGGGAAATGGGTGAGATTTAGGTGTAGACCCTTGGACATGGTGGAAGTCATTGTTCCTTTACTTTCAATTGGCAAAGTACACATTCGTTTTTGTTTTAAATGAAACATTTGTGCTATTTTGTTAGCTTAAGTGAAAAACAACAATGAGAAGGAACTACTGGAATATGAAGGGGAATTAACAATTGGGGGGTAGCAAACTTACTCATGGACTAAAAGGACAATACACACCCTGCTCTTCTTGCCTACTACAGTGTGCAGTCAACCTCACAGAAGTCATTGCTCCAGGCTGGGTGATGGCCAGAGGACACATCTGATAAGCACACCTTGGCCAGCAGGATGTTATAAAAAGAGCCCTGCCCAACCTTTTCTAGTGCTTAGGTCGTGCCAGACAATCATGTTAACAAAAGGCTCTTTGTTTTGACTGATAAATGTACTCAAGTCGCACACTCTTGCGCAACAGCTCTAAACATTGCATTGTTGAACCACAATCTATTCAAAGAGGACATGTTTTTACAAATAAAAACGTAAAACCTCTAAATAAAACTAGCCCATCCTGCTTTTATTTCCACCTATTTCCCTATTTTCAGAGACCAATATGAAGTAGAGTTTTTGTCCATATGGAAAATATGGAATAAGCAATAAGGAATGCAATTAAACTTTTGTCAGTTTCAAGTTCTCAGAGGCAGTTGTTTTTGTGGACGGATACCAACAAATTTGTCCATATCTGTACATATTAAGTGACTTCAGATTTTCCAAAATTCTGAAACATATTCTAATTTTCTCGGTCGTTATTACCGAACACATAACGCTCCTTTCATCACACCAGAGGGGAACCAATGTATTGGGGAAGCGTATGTGTAGAGTAGTTCAGGTGTGTTAAAACTAAGAACGGGGAGGGGGGGGGGGGGGGGGCGGGGGGGTTTTTTATGAATAATTGTGGGGG
>JAODKC010000117.1:12429738-12445379 GCA_026777985.1 Mormyrops attenuatus | reverse complement strand
CTTTATTTTACCAGGTAAAATATTCGAGAGAAATAGCACATAACGCATCGGAACTTCCTGGGATACAAACGTCATGCTTGTAACATAATGCATTCTGGTCGTAACGCAATTCTTCATGGTTAGATGTTTTTGTCCGACTTATTGGCTGAAGATTTTAGTTACACGCATGACGTTTGTATCCCAGGAAGCTGCAGACAGACCTAAGCGCAAGTCGAACGCACCCATTAAATGAACCGTCGTGAGTGACATGGGTACTGTCCAATCGCAATCAGGAAAAGGGCAGGGCTACACTTCTTGTTCGTGATTGTACATTACCCATGTCACTCCAAGGGTACTGCCCAATCACGAACAAGAAGTGTGGTCCTACCCTTTCCGTTTTCTGAAACGTCGTTGTGTTTTCTGTAATGTTGTTGTGTTTTTGAAATGTTGTGTTTTTTGAAATGTCGTTGTGTTTTCTGAAATGTTGTTGTGTTTTGACCTTCAGGGCCACCGTAGTTTTTGGAAATGGAAGATAGCAAAAAGATGGGTTTCCCAAAACCTTCTGAATGCTACGTTGTTCGTAAGTTCTATCTTTTAACATAGAACTTACAAACAGCGTCATGTTGAGAAGGCTTCAGGAAACTGCATAGTAAATGATGACATGTCTTTTTCTCTATGTTGTCATGCCCTGCATTCCTGCCCCCTCATTCTCTCCCTAGTGTGGCACTAAGGAGCCACACCTGTTGCTCATTTGTCTTACCTCTCGTTTCAGCCCTCGTGTGGATCATTCCAGCTGCCCCTTGTCTGCTCCCTCATTAGTCCAGTAAAAGAGTGTCTCCCAGTGCTGTGTTCCCCAGTCTGGTCATTGATGTTGCCTGTACGTGCGTTCTGTTAGACGCTACGTGGTCTGTTTTGTTGCCCTGTTCCTGTTTTTTTAATGAAGCCCTCGTTTGTTTGCCCCAGTGCCTGCTCCTGCGTCCTTTGTTTCCACACTGATATAAATGCTCATCTTTAATTCTGCCTATTCTATTAAGGATATATGTTGCGGTATCCAATGGATTTTGTTTGTTTTTTTGATTTTAAAAAGGATATATTTATAAGACACAAAACATTACAAGTGGTGTTCTGAAAAGTGTGGAAAATGGCTGTGAAAATTTCCTGAGGAGTAAAAGAACACTAATTGCATGGTTTGATGTTAGTTAGTTACAATCTGAAGAGCTTATTAAGCAACAACTATATTGAATAACCACAAATGGCTTCCCCTCAATTTTTTTAGGGAAAAAGGCCGTGAAAGATTAGCGAGGACTTGGTTTGATGCTGATTGGCTTGAAAATGAAGTTATTACAATTTATCCAACTGCAATATTGATACATGGATATAGGACACATAGAAATGGTGTTCTGGAAAATAAATGGGTGTGAAAATTTCCTGACGAGTGAAAGAACACTAATTACATGGTTTGATGTTAGTTTGACACAATCTGAAGGGCTTATTAAGCAACAACCGAAGTAAATCAAACAAAATCAAATCACTTTTATTGTCACATCATATTACTGGTACACTGGTACAGTACATGTGAGTGAAATTCTTGTGTGCAAGCTTCACAAGCAGTAGTGGTGTACAAAATATAAGAATAAATATACAAATGAATATGAATACAAAATGAATATGAAAATATGAATACAACATTTATATATATATGTGTGTGTATATATATATGCATATATATATATATATATATGGAGAGCATAAAGTGTCAAAGTGTCAAAAAAATGCCAGTGAAGTGTTCATGAAGTACTAGTGGTCAGTGTTCAACAGTCTGATGGCCTGATGGAAAAAGCTGTCCCTCAGCCTGCTGGTTCGGGACCGGATACTGCAATACCTCCTGCCTGACGGAAGTAGTTTAAACAGTTTGTGACTCGGGTGACTGGAGTCTTTGATGATCCTCAGACACCGGTTCCCGTAGATGTCCTGGAGGGAGGGAAGCTCACCTCCAATTACCCTTTCAGAACACTGCATCACTTTCTGCAGAGCTTTGCGGTTGTAGGCGGTGCTATTGCCATACCAGGTAGTGATGCATCCAGTGAGGATACTCTCAGTGGCTCAGTGGTAGAAGGTCCTGAGGATGTGGGGGCTCATGCCGAATCTCTTCAATCTCCTGAGAAAGAAGAGGGGCTGCTGCGCCTTCTTCACTGTTTTGGCTGTGTGAACTGACCATGTGAGATCCTCCGCTAAATGTACACCCAGGAAACAGAAGCTGCTCACTCTCTCCACAGCAGCGCCGTTGATGGTGATGGGGGTATGTGCATCTCTACATCTCCAGAAGTCCACTATCAGCTCTTTGGTCTTTGCAACACTGAGGGTGAGATTGTTCTCCTAGCACCAATGTGTCAGGGCACTGACCTCTTCCCTATATGCCGTCTCATTACCATTGGTGATAAGACCCACCACTGTTGTGTCATCTGCAAACTTCACCATGATGTTGGAGCTGCTAGTGGCTGTGCAGTCGTTGGTGTAGAGTGAGTACAGGAGAGGGCTCAGTACACACCCATGTGGAGCACCAGTGTTCATTGTGACGGAGGATGAGGTGATGCTGCCCAGTCTGACCACCTGGTGCCTGACTGACAGGAAGTTGAGGATCCAGCTGCAGACAGAGCTGCTCAATCCTACATAACCACAAATGAACATATGAAAAAAGGTATGAAAGATTAGACAGGACCCGAGGAACACGTTGAGATTGGATTGATGCTGATTGCCTTAAGTATCACTTAAATGGGCCTAAATTGAGGTTTGTGTCAGTCCCCATAGGTCTGGAGATCGGGGTTGAAGTGGCTCCAACTACTTTGAGCAGTTGTTTAAAGCTGACCCTGCAGCTAGGATGTTGGACATCTCTGGGTCCATGGTTCTTGAAGCTGATCCTCTGATCAGCTGTGAACCACCCAATCTCACTGAGGTGGCACAGGTGGTGAATCAGCTGGGGGGTAGGAAAAGCCACAGGGATCTGTGGTATCTGGGGTGAACTTCTCCAGGCTGGTGGTAAGGCTGTCCTCCTGGCATTGCAGGCAACCTTCCACTTTGGAAGCTTCCATTTGGGAGTCAGGCGTCATCCCAACTGACTGGAAAACGGGACTTGTAGGCCTTATCTGGAAAGGGAAGGATGATCGCCTGGACTGCGGCAACTACAGGGGGATAACACTGCTCTCAGTGTCAGGTAAGGTCCTTGCTAGGGTCATCCTTAACAGGATCCGTGATCACTTGCTTGCCTGTCAGCGACTGGAGCAGTCTGGTTTTGCGCCTAAGAAGTCTACCATTGACCATATCCTGACACTGAGGGTTCTCATGAAGCACAAGAGCAAATATCGGCAGAGGTTCTTTGCAGCCTTTGTTGATTTTCATAAAGCATTCGATTCAGTTGATCGAGTTGCCCTGTGGGACATCCTGAAACTTCCCCCCCAAAGTTACTGGACGTCATGGCTGGCCTGTACACTGGTACAGTGAGTGCTGTGCAGAGTGGAGGGTGAACCTCTGCGTTATTCCCAGTTGATTCTGGGGTTCGCCAGGGGTATGTTCTTGCTCCTACTCTGTTCAGTACTTGTATGGACCGGGTGTTGGGCAGGGTCGTAGGGTCCAATAGCTGTGGGGCATCCGTTGGTGAAGAAAGATTTACTGATCTTGACTTTGCCGACGATGCTGTGATCTTAGCAGAGTCAACGGAGGCTCTGACTGGGGCACTCGAGAGACTGAAGGAGGAGTCTGAGTGTCTGAGATTGCGGGTGTCCTGGATAAAGACCAAGATCCAGGCATTTGATGACTTCTTAGGTACAGCCATCAGTAGTGTGTCTGTCTGCGGGGAGAATGTCACCCTTGTCGAGAGATTTACCCACCTTGGCAGCGATATTCATGTCTCTGCTGACTCTTCCTTATGAAGTCAGCTGACGGATTGGAAGAGCATGGCGGGTCATGAGGTTGCTGGAAAGGGGTGTGTGGCGCTCTCACTATCTTTGCAAGAGGATGAAGGTCCAAGTCTTTAGAGTCCTGATGCTCCCTGTCTTGCTTTATGAGATGAAGACTGGACTCCTTTGGTACTGTGTCTCTGCGGAGAATACTTGGGTACCGCTGGTTTAACTTTGTGCCGAATGAGCGGTTGCTACAGGAGTCCTGAATGAGGCACATTACCTGCATTGTGAGGGAATGTCAGTTATGGCACTATGGCCGTGTGGCACGTTTCCTTGAGGGTGATCTGGCTCACAGGATCCTTATGCTGGGGACCCAAGCGGTTGGAGCAGGCCAAGGGTATGCCCATGTAATACCTGGCTGCAGCAGATGGATGGACATTTCCGGAGGATGGGACTGGACCGTGGGTCTGCCTGGGGGATTTAATTTTAGGTGCGTTAAAAGAATGCTGTTAAGTATTTACTTTCATAGACTCTTGATTGATTCTTGGTCAGCTGACTGATGTGAGATTTTAAATTCAATACATCTGCTCACATATTTGCAAACGAGCCCAACGCTTTTGATGCAGCCAATTTTACTTTTATAATGGGATAAATTTAGATTTGCCATAAAATTTCTTGCACGAGAGCCTGAAAGCCTTACGCCAGATACATGATGTAGTGATTGTTGCATTTTCACTGGGAGCACACAACTCAGTTTGATTTATACGAGTTCAAACATTTCCAAATTTGAAAAGAAAAAAAAACTGGAATTCTCATGTTTGTAAGACCATTGAACGAATTGGTACAAATGTTTAGTGTGGGATTTCCTTTCCTAAAGGCACATACACACTATAGTATGAGTTCTTACTCGAATAGCAATACTGATGAATTCCATCAGGAAGCATAGGGTACAAAGGCAGGTGAACATGCTGGACAGGATGGCAGTCTACCAGAGTGTACACACACACAAAAATAAAAACATGGATTCAGCAGTGTTTGGTCTGAAACTGAAAGGCATAATCACATTATTACTAAAGTGTTAAATCCAATAGGGCAATACAAATGGATTTTATGTAGAATAACCTCTGGGATTGATAATGAATTTGTATGTGAATTCGTATGTCTCACTTGACACAGATACAAGATATTGCAGGTGTTTTTAACAAATATTGCTCATAAAAGGAAATTTTATCCCACCCCCACTCCAAAAAAAAAAAAAAACAGACAAACAGTTCTGGTGGTAAATAGCAGGAATTTAATTGAAATAAAAAAGAAGTACCAGATCTATTGCATTATAGTTACATATTTCTTTTGGGTTAATCTACTCTTTGTTTTGTAGTTGTACTGAAGACAAATATACAATGAACATTCAGCTATCACAGACTGCACACTAGATACTGTAGTAATGTAGTCTAGCACAAGACCACCAAAAATAATCAAATGATTTAATCTGTCCATTTTCATTTTGTACAAAATTCACCCCTTTCCACTTTTCTGCTATCCTGTAGTCATTACTGTACACAAAAAGGTTTTTCAGGGATAAGTAATTAGTTAATGCCTTAGGAAATCAAATAATCAAAAGAAAATAAAGAAAACAACATAAAACATGTACACTGCACTGACACAGAAAGTCAGCTGTGTTATTAGACATGCAACAAGTAACAAAACTTGCTGAAATGATAGTATAAAAAATGTTAAAATCAATATAATTGCATAAATACTTTGTACAGTTTGTTTTTCTGTAAAGAAATACAACCTTCAACCATAGTGCCTAAAAGGAAACATCTGATAAGATTTTTCCTTTGTTTGTACACAAAGTGCTGCAAAACTGCCCAGATCATTTTTGCCACCTAGTTTTGGAAGCTGCCAATCAGCAGCATATCCAATTAGTCTGATGTAATAATTGTAAGCTAGATATACATACAGTACATGAATAATGATATAAGACTGCACACTATACAATAAGAGAGAATGTCTAATCTAAGGCTATATCAGAAACGGGCTGCAGTTGCGCTACATCAGCCGAAACGTCTGTGAAAGTGACCTGAACATTTGAGGAAGGAAAAAAATACATTTCTAATTGTTAAAGCAGCATTTAAAATAACAGTTTTGTTGCCCACAGTACCAGCAATTCATGACACTTAGAGGGAACACACACCCTTTTACTGGCACACATGCTTCAGTTAGCTTCAAGTTATTATGTTTCATTATCTTTCAAATGTCTTTTAATACACATGAATTTTAATCACTGAGAAATGTAAGGAAAAAAACAAGTCAATATATGAAGCTGCAATATTTTTTGTGAACAAATATTTAAATGAGCGAGGGCATTCTCCAAGTTTTAAAATCAAAATCAGAGGCACCCCCCCTTAACAGCGTCCACAGAATTACAGCCAGTAACTTGTTACCCTCACCTAAAAAGTTTCTTTCTCTACGTACATTTTCTTACAGAGTCATACTTTTTACCAAATATACTACATGTATAATTAAATATCTATTAAAAACCAATAAGAATCCCTTTGTCTACATCCACAAAGACAGGCCACAACAGGTACATTATTACCAACTGCACTCACCAATTTTTTTTGTTCTTTTATTTTAGCCCTGTCATAGTATAAAAATTTGATTTTGTATTTTAAAATATGAACAGCTAATAAGGCTGTTGCCCTCAAATGTAACATTGTAATTCTGTATAAAAGAAACCTGAGGACAGATACAGAAAGACTTTCTGATATGTTTCCGAATAGCTTCACCACCAGCTCAGAAGATAATCGGATCACAAATTCATTGCAAGCTGCAGAAGAAATAAGTATATCCCAAACGTCGAAAAAAGATCCATGATTGTAATCAGAATGACTTTGTTAGCATGTGATTTCATGCCGGTACCATGGGCAACATATTAACAAAAACAAATACTGTAAACAAAAATGTTTATAAAAAATTGCATTTAACCAATCTCTTTTCCAATAACATTCATAGTGCCCTTCTTTTCCACTTGGTTTCTGTGACAGACTAAAGACAGACTCTCTGCATCCCCAGAACTGTTTCATACTAAGTTCCTATGTAGGCAAAACTCGTCTTCAAGAGGGTTTTTTTTTTTGTTCTAGTTAAAAAGGCCATCATATTTATTTACAATATAAACAGCTTCATTGCTCTTCTAAGGGAGGCCTAAACATGTTGTCTATCTAAAATCTAAAAAGCATGTGATTCCTTGATGGTGTTTAGAGGGATGTTAACAAAAGCAGCAGAAACATTATGGGGGTGAGGGGTGATTTCTAAAGCCACCAAAAAGTTTCTGATTTTTTTCCCCAACTTTCCCATCATCTGCCACACAGAGAAAGTTAAACGTAATCTTTGTGACCTTCTTTCCCCCCATGAATTAGCATTTTACACAGTACAAAGGAAAATGAGAGGGGCTCCTGATTTGGGTTGAGATCTTCTTTTGTCAGGGTTGAGTCAGTGGCTTTACTGGGCGCGTGGTCAGTTCCAGTACAGTGCAGTGCAGGGAAGCTAGTTTCTTGAGCCATCTTCAGATCCACGTTCATGCTGAAGATTATAATAACAGTTCTGGCACACCCGGACCGGAGAGGAGATCTTCAACCGTTTGATCTCCGACTGGAAGCGACTGCACCTGTAAAGATGGAGAACATACCATTCCCAGAGCTCTAAATTCTTAGCCTGCCAGGAAAGTCTTTCATCTTGCTGTGAAACTATGATGTCTGTCAAAGTGTATCAGCTTAGCCAGTTCAAAACCTCTCCTGAAGTCACCTCAGCATTTGCAGCAACCAGCCAATGTACCCAATTATTTGTTGATGCGACCACTAGCATACGGTACCATGTTTGACTAATCAATACTTCAAGCTATTTGACAAATCAAGCTAATTAAGTGAGCTGGCAGTGAAATTAAACCACCACAAGGAATGGCTGGGGTGCCCTGTTCTTTTAGCTGTCCAGTACAATATCATTAACTTCTTGAAAAACAAATGAAATTCTTGCTGCTTTTTACCAAGGTCTTGTTCATTTGCATGTATGCATGAAGGAGTGAATACACACTGCCTGCCCAGATAAACAGCTTAAAAATTTCTTTGCATAGTACTGTACATCTGTAAGATGTCAGTCAGACACTGTGGTTTAAGGTGGCAGACGAGGGCATCAGTGGACTTATGCCAAGGAGAGCGGCTGCCTTACTTCTGGCAGAAGAGCTGGCCGCAGTTGCGGCAGTGATGCCGCCGCTCAGTCAGGGAGAAGCGCACGGTGCATCCGGAGCAGCTGTCCACCACCTCGTCCTTCACCCAGTGGTCCGCGGCCGAACGGCCCGGCTGGTCGCTCACGGACCAGCTGAAGACCCGTCCGCGCCCGTCGCCCACCAGGATCTTACTGTGGTCCCTGGAGCAGAGTGCAGAAGCCATCCTTTCAGGATGGGTCCCAAGGCAGAGAACCTGACCCACGATATTTTACCTCAGCGTATGACGAAAGGCCAAGTCATGCCTGGGCAGGAAATTTCTGTGGAGGCCTAAATCCGGGCTTCACCATCTCAGCGGGGGCCATGTTTGAATGACTATTTTTATGTCCCATCACAAGATTAATAAAACTTCACATTTTTTTGGAGAGGCTCATTTTTGCATGCCGGTACGGAAGTAGCCCTTATATATGTGATTATTCATGGGACCTAAACATAAAATCTTTTTTTTTTTTTTTTTTTTAATTTTGAAGGCTCGAAGTTTTGAAGTTCTTTGCGATTCATAATAAACTGACATTACCCCAGAGCTGCACATCCACTCACGGCACAAGAGCGGATCTGACAGCCTTTACAGGGCTTACTTGGAGATGGCGAGTGCGGTGATCTCCGCAGGGTGGGCGTTGTCCTTGCGGTCGAACGCCGTGTGCATGGTGAGCTTGCTGCGGAAGACCAGCTGACGCTCCCATCTGTAGCCTGTGCACGCGAGACAGCGTGATGACTCAGCTGCTTTGGCACCTTCTCCAGTGCGATTTAACAAAAATACATCACAACAGCACCAGCATATTAAATATCGAAAACAGACCTGATTAATGGCCATTGCTCATGTGTGATATTTTAATGTTACATATTCTGCTCATATTTTTAGTTACTTATGATTGGTTTCTCTCTCTCACTCTGTATATATATATATATATATTAAATAAATTATGGTTATTAATTTCAGAGACAAGCAGATAAACTTATTTCCAAAAAAAGAGACAGTTTCTTCATTGTAAGTGATGTTTAAGTGTAAGTAATTGTCAATATGTGTTTATGTACTGAAACTAGCTGTAAACTAGACAGGTAAACCAGGAGCTTGTATCACGAAGCAGGATTTATTGCTTAGCTGGATAACTTGCCGGATTTAAGGCAGCCCAGTTTAAAGGCCCTTTATCTTCATTCACTTACATTTAGCACACTACTTAAATCCGACAAGTTATCTGGCTAAGCAAGAAACCCTGCTTTGTGATTCATCCCCAGCCAATGTGCAGAGCCCGTTCTAGCGATTAGTGTGTTTGGGCTTACCGGGCCGCAGCTGGCTGTAGGGACGAGCCTCCATCGATGAAGGCTGGAGGGGCTGTGGTACCCCCCCATGCAGCCCCAGGGGTGGGTGGGGGTGGGGGTTGGAGAGCTGCTGCAGGCCGGATCGCGTCCGCCCCTCTGAATAGTTGACGAATACAAAGCCATCCTTCTCATCTAGGCTCAGCGTGTCGGACCAGCGCCGCGAGTCGTCAGAGCCGCTATCGGCTGACCACGATGCGCCGAGCCGGCCTGCAGGCCCCTTTGGACGGGCTGCCGCCCCCGGCTGCCTCGGCCCAGACTTGGGCTCCCGGCTGCCGTTCTGCTCGTCGCCGTCTGAGTCGCTGCTGTCATCCTCGTGGGCCTCACCGCCTTCTGCAGACAGACAAGTGCACCAGGCTCAAGCCGGGAGTTCGGTCAGCCGCGTCACTGCCAGGCCAGGGCCGGGCATGCGTCACCGGCCGCCGCCAGCACGGGGAACCTGAATCGGGGGACCACAATGCCCAGGCAAAACAAAGCGCTGAAAACAGTCAGCAATGTCGCCCAATTCAGCTCAGGCGGCTGCCAAGCAACTGGATATAAACAGCAATTTTAACAGCTATTAGAAGAACTGACAGACTGATTAAGGGAAGCTGACACTCACTAGAGTGTGAATAGAATAGTGATACTTGATTCATCCCCATGGGGAAATTGGGTTTCGCCTATCCCACCTTGCTCTCCATTGGACAGAAACAGGCTTGGGGATCCCAGCAGAGCCTTACTGAGCATTTGGCAGGTCTGGAACAATTAGTGCTAAGGGCCTTTCTCAAGGGCCCCATGGTGACATGACTCTCCCGGCTACAGGATTTGTAGGATTTACAGAATTCGAGTCCTAACTCACAGAACCACACACCACCCTATTTTCCATAACCAAACATATTTATCCACATTTCGTTTTGGTTTGCCTTTCCCTTGCAGCATAACAGCTCACTTTTAGACTACAGTATGTCTGACACAGGATAAAGGGAGAGGTGTAAAGACCTCTCAGGATGGGACACTGATTTTGCGCCGGACACCAGGCAGACATACCGATCTTGTCCTCGCCACAGCAGTCCGACATGTCAGAGGGCTCCAGCGGTTCTGGGGCTGGGGTCTCTGGCACCTGCAGGAACTCCATCCGCCAGAACTGTGGGGGGTTGGGGGGGGAGATGCCTATAAATATGGTCTGCTAGACAGGTCTGCAGGGACAAAACACTCGAGTACTACAATTCTGGCATGAGCTTTCTCCCTGCCCTTGGACTAAAGTTTATTGGAAGCAAGTGTTTAATTTTTTTCCTTCCAAAATCTGAAGCTGTCAGCGACAGATTTAAAGGTACACATGCTGACAACACCAGTATATAAGACAGGAAACCAGCAGTAAGAGAGAAGAGCAGGGCTGGGGGGGTGTGGCTTCAGCGGACAGAGCCCTCACCCGCACCACGCCATCCGAGTGGCCGGTCACCATGACGTTCTGTGTGTCCCACTCGTTCATCTCGGACACGCAGCAGCACAGAATCTGCTGGCTGCGCCCGGTGAAGGTGTTCACGCTCACAATGGGGCTGCCATTGATGCTCCACACGTGGATATAGGTGCCTGCGCAAGACACGATGTCGCCCTGCCAACACACCAGAAATGGTCACTGAGCCAGGAAGCAGGAAGTGTGAGACAGAACTTTAATGGAACTTAAACACTTCAGACTCATGTCATTTCCGTTAATTACCTGCTGAATCTTCCGGCACTGCCGTTTCTTTTCCTCAGGCATACTTATATCCTCACGCCACAACACGCAATGTTATTAATGAACATTTCAAACTGTGTGTCTTTGTCCTCAAGGAAGCTACCTGTCAGCTGATTTATGTATCAATAATGTAAAGGCACACAATATTGTTAGGCATATTGGGGAAATTATTTTGTAAAAGGGGCTATTGAACAGTAAATTAGACTGAAGCTGCAATGCATTTAGTTAGCAAGTGTTTTTATCCTAAGCAACATACGACTGAGAAGGCAGAGCCAGCCAATCCCTGCAGCTAAGGGGGTTAAGGGCCATGCTGCCATGTTGAAGGGCCCAACTTTGACATCATTCTGCTAGCAAGGGGAGTTCAACCGCTCTGAGCTGAGCTTGTGATCGCTGAGCCACTAAGCCACAGACCACTCCAGAGGTCCAGTGAAACACTTTTTGTGCCCAGTCTCTGAGCCACAGAGGGGGGACAGGGGGGTGCCCACCGTGAGCTCGTTGATGCAGAGGGCGGAGACGGGGGCTCGGTGGCCACGCAACTGAGTGACGAAGGCCAGCTTGTTGAGGTCCCAAATGATGCAGGTGCGGTCGCGTGAGCCGCTGACGATGATGTGGTAGGCCGAGGAGGCCGTCAGGCATGTCACCGCATCTGTGTGACCCAGCAGGGCCTGTTGGCACAGGAAGGGGGCACCGGTGAGCTCCTGCATTGTATTTTTATCATGGTTGCTTAACAAAGCCGGACCAGAATGGAAACTGATGTGCTGATTACTCATTCACAGGAAATGCACATCATTTGATTAAACAGTAAATAAATAAAAAGCAGATGAGCTGCAGGGAATCCACTGATATCCAGTGAATATGCAAATTGGACACTGGAGCCAGTTGGAGTCAGTGAAACCCACAATTCGAGAAGTGCGATGCAACAGCGCTCCTGGACTCAGTTAGCTGAATTGCATGTCATCACTATTCAGTCACTGTACACAAGTGATCATTGTGCTGCTGAACCTGTGCTCTGTAAGAACACAGGGTGCATAAAATATTGGGTGTGGAAGCATTCGATGTCTAGAGGCAGAATATGATATTAAGACATGATGGGTGCCACCTTCAAGTGGCACCGAGAAGGACTGAGGAGTTTTTATTCTGGAAAGTTACTGAAATAGGAGTATTAAGTCAACAACTCAGTATGGACATGAGGAAAATGTGCAAACCCCCCCTAACAAACAAAGATGAGGTGAGAGACCACCTTACCACTCCACAGAAGAATATGCAGATATGCAGGAGATGCGTAGATAGAAAGGTGGACACGAGTGTTAAATAGCGAGGCACAGTTTACCTGCTTGAGAGTAAGCATCTTGGCCCTCTCCTTGGACGTGCCCATCTCCCAAACGCAGATGGCGGTGCTGGTGCCCCCAGTGATGACCAGCTTTAGGTTAGGGCAGATGGCACACAAAATCTGACCCCATTCTGACAGGCACTCATACACAACCACTGCCTGGAAAAAAGAAATAAGAAAGAAGGAAAGAAAGAAAGAATGAGACAAAAAAAAAACGTTATGATGCAATAAGCTCCTTACAAACGTAAACATAAAACCCAGACTAAACACCAGACGGCAGAAGCACTATGAATACGGTACTGACAGGATATATGTAATAAAAAAAAAAGACTGTGGTATCAGGTTTGAAGACACAGAATATGCTTAGGAGCGATTCAATTTCCAGGAACAAAACAAAGACACCTAATGACCAATGCAGTATCATTATTAAACCTAAAATGTCTGTTATTAACAACTGCCTGGTATAATGCAGTGAACGACAAGAAGTAGTGAACCTAAAAGGAGACAAAAGCAGTCTGATTGCACAAGCCGCCTGCCTGTATTATTGAATTTTTAATTGAATTTTTGTCTAACGTGTTTCCCGAATGAGACTGGCCGTATTGTCTACTGCAGGCAGGCAGACAGACAGCTGTTAGTTACCAGAAGTCATGTAAGTGAATCCTGATATGTAGCCCCGGCTGGGCCAGCCACACATTATAGGTACGCAGGACTGACCTTATCTGACTCGTAGTTGGCCAGCCTGCAGCTGAGGTCAGCGTATCCCCAGGCAAAGGTTTTGTTCCAAGTGGGCGGTACCAAAACTTTGTTCTGCTCCACCGCGAGGATGCCTTTGTCGGTGCACACGATCTGCCCAACCGGCTCTTTCAGCTCTGAAAGACAGAGAGGGGCATTGTCAGGCCCCGGTGACAGATGCTTTTTGGAGGACTGGGTATCCCTGCATGCACTGCCACTGTACCAGAGGCCAAGTTATGTAATCTACGACCATCATTTTGTGAAGTGAGGGGGAAAAAAAGGTGCCAGTAATCATGTTATCAGTACCAGTAGGTAATGAGAGGTGCCAGTATGCAAGAATGTTCTCAGGACTCTGAAGAGAACTGAGTCTGAGTACCAGCCCACTCCTAGCTCTGATGATCAACTTTCCTGGATGTCCACCTGTACTACTGGTCTTTAAACTCTATAAATGGACATGAATTACTTGAGGAATTATTTTAGTGTGTTCTCACTGATTAAGATAAACTTGACTGATCCTAGGGCAGGTGTGGCGAGCCTGATCCTTGGAAAGCCGCTGTGGGTGTGGCTATTTTGGGATGAACTCTCAATCAGCCAATAAGCAGTGGTTCTTAGCTGCAGTAGCTGATTGAGGGGTCATTCCAAAAACCTGCCTCCAAAAAAACAAAAAACAAAAGAAGAACATTGCTCTAGTATATTTTTCTTAACATCGCATCAAAAACAGCACATTTACAGTCTTAAACAGCTTACCTTTGACAGGTGCCAGTGATGGACGCAAGTTGTCCAGGTGATGGAAGAAGATCTTGTCGGCAGCGGTGCTGAGGCCTGTGGGCATGCCCGGTGGCTCCCCGTTGGCTTTGCTGCGCACTCGCTTGGGCGGGTGCGGCTTTTTGAACAGCTGGAACACACAATGGCACATTTACACAGAAGAACAAGATGCACAAGATGAAGAAGTGCAATCTGTCAGACCTCAAGAACGGTGGTGGAAGAGGAGGATGATGGTACATCGGATCAGAGATGGGGCTACTTGTAAGGGGGAGAAAGAGGAAGACTTACAGGGATCCACACCCTAGGGGGGCCATGACAAATGCTGTGGTCATTGAGCATGAACAGGTAAAACATTCCCAGAATTAAAAGTCTGTTAAAATGAACTGGAATTTCAAATTTCAGTTCTTAAATGAATTAGTGTTAAAGAAGCCCAATTAAGCTAATTGTCACTGTTCATAATTTTATTTTTGGGTTCTACAATGTTCCAAAAATACATTACTTTTCTCATACTGTACATCTCGGTTCACTTTGTTTATCAAGCAACTTGAAACGCTCTGTTGGAGCTTCAAGCCCCACCCCCAATGAGCCCAGTGTGCTCTGATTGGTCAGCTTGCATACACATTCCACCACTCTCTTGAAGGCTGCAGACAGATCTTTACAGGTAGACAGAGTTACTCCCTTCAGCGTGTACTTTGGGCCTTAAGACTTGAAGTTTAATAAACATCACAGCACAGACGCGTTTCAGCATGATGCCTTCCTCTGTGCGCTAATCCCACTGAGTGCTTCTAGTTTAAAAAGACATACATACATCCATCCATCATCTACCGCTTATTTGAGGTCGGGTCGCAGGGGCAGCAGTCTCAGCAGGGAAACCCAGACTTCCCTCTCCCCGGCCACTTCATCCAGAGGAGGAAATCTCGTTCTTTTGGTCACTACCCATAGCTCATGACCATAGGTGAGGGCAGGAACGTAGATCGACTGGTAAATCGAGAGCTTTGCCTTTTGGCTCAGCTCTTTCTTCACCTTGGCAGACTGATGCAGCGCCCGCATCACTGCTGGCGCCGCACCAATCCGCCTGTCGATCTCCAGTTCCATCCTTCCCTCACTCGTAAACAAGACCCCGAGATACTTAAACTCCTCCACTTGGGAGAGGACCCCCCTCCCCAACCCAGAGAGAGCATTCTACCCTTTTCCGGCTGAGGACCATGGTCTCAGATTTGGAGGTGCTGATTCTCATCCCAGCCGCTTCACACTCGGCTGCGAACTGTCTTAGCGAGAGCTGAAGGTTACGGTCTGATGAAGCCAACAGAACCACATCATCAGCAAAAAGCAGAGACCTAATCCTCGGGTCACCAAACCGGACACACTCAACACTCTGGCTGCGCCTAGAAATTCCGTCCATAAAACCTATGAACAGAATCGGTGACAAAGGGCAACCCTCACCGGAAACGAGTCCGACTTATTGCTGACCATGCGGTCATACAGGGACCAAACAGCCCTTATAAGGAAGCTCGGCACCCCATACTCCCGGAGCACTCCCCACAGGATCCCCCGAGGGACATGGTCGAATGCCTTCTCCAAGTCCACAAAGCACATGTAGACTGGTTGGGCAAACTCCCATGAACC
>JAODKC010000117.1:12400678-12429634 GCA_026777985.1 Mormyrops attenuatus | reverse complement strand
TCAAACTGCGGCCTAGGGTGTCCTGGTGCCAAGTGCACATATGGACACCCTTATGCTTGAACATGGTGTTCATTATGCACAATCCAATATCCATTATGCACCTGACCCCTTTGGCCCCTCCTACAGGTGGTGAGCCCCTTGGGTGTAGACCAGGGGCATAAAGCCCCGGGCGACTTAGTTCCTGGGATCATTGGAACACTCAAACCCCTCCACCACGATAAGGTGTTGGCTCCAGGAGGGGTTAAAAAGACAGTCTACTTAAAAGAGAAGCATGGTATATTTTCACCAGTGACTCCACATGGTATGAATGAAGACTTCTCTCTCTCTCTTGCTTCTTGTGATATGTTATGTATGTATGTGTGTGGTGTGATAGTATCTCTTGTGATATTATCACATGATATACACATACCATCACTGATGTTTTGTATACCTTGTTAGTAATCTGGTGTGATATCACTCATTCAGGGTGTGGTCTGATGATGCCCTGATGATGCCCATGATACCTGCTGTATTATCATTGGTTGTCCAATAGGGATACGTCTTTTTAAACTATAAGTGCACAGGGCTAGTAGCACACTGAGGAAGGGATCACGCCGAAACACGTCTGTTCTGACGTGTTATTCCTCGTAGATTCTCCGTTGTGTTCAGCACTCTTATATACTGTTATATCACCAGGAGTGTAGCCCGTTTTCCTGTACTTCCTTTCAAAAGAGGCCACTCTGCAGTACCTGCTTGGGGATCTGCCCAAAGTTGTTGATGAAGCCAATGGTGGCGGTCTCCTTCAGTGGGTCGTTAATGTTGTAGATGTCCACCTGGCCCTCGTAGAAGAGGTGGTGGAAGACATTGACAGCCTCCACGGCGGGTGGCCCCTGCTGCTTGTAGCCGAATATGAGGTCTATCCACTCGTGCAAGTGGGCGCTGACGTAGTCGCACTCGAGAGCCTGGGCATCACAGAGGGACACCAAAGATTGTGTGCAAGATGGACTGCAGCAGCACATTATAACGGTAATAATACTTTACTGCCATTTCTACAAGCAAGTTGGAATTCTATCCCATCTTGCTCTCCTATGACACACAGATAGAGAGCAGGGTCAACCACTAGAGCTTCAGGGTTAAGGGCCTTGCTCAAAGTCCCAACGGTGATATGATCACTCTGCTGGCCACGGGTCACACTCTACCCCCATGGAGCTAGCGGTGAACAAATGACATCACATACCTCTCGGTGAACCCGGATAAATTCTCTGGGGTCGCCCTTGGCCCATGGGGGCAGGATCACATCACCGAGTTTGGTGCCGTTCTGTTTACTGCCTATTATCCATGCAGGGAGCGGAGTATAAACAAAGAATTAGTACGTTGGTCTTCTCACACCCATTTTGTGGTAAAATACCACAAAAGCATAGAATGAGCTTCTCACCTAGGTCAAAGTTGTTGGAGTTGAGGAGGAACTCCGGGAGGTAGAAGAATTCAGGGATGAGCTCCTTGACGTCGGCCATGTTGTGCTTAGCAGCGGAGAGCCATGCCTCCCGGACACTGTGGAACATCCTGTCCGCCAGGTCAAAGTGACCTCCCTGTGGGCATTCGGGAATAACAGGCACAATGTAGTGGCCTCGAACATGAGAAGCGAAACAAACACCCCGATCATTCCCACGCCATTTCCAAACAGCTGGCCACAGAAAGGGAGACACTGCTTTTAATGCAAATAACTGAACAAAGTCATTGAGCAATCATTAGTATAACTTCGTATTACAAGTTGCACATTTATCTGTGAAAAACAACAAGAGCTCTAAAAACTTCAGGAATCGGGGCTGGGTGAAGATGAGCATTTCTCTTACTTGTAGCCTGAGGAAAATCTGAGTGAAGGGCTCCATTCGAACCAGGTATGAGGCCACGATCATGGCAGAGGAGTAATGAGTCCCATAGTGGTAAGCGGGGGTTTCACCTAGAAGCAAGAAATCATGTCATTGCATATGGTCACATCACTGTATGTGGTCGGAATATATATATCTTTAGTGTAAATAGTTTCAATCTTCAATGTAAAACAGAATCTTTCAATTTCTAAAACATTTTTTCAGTACACTTTCTGATTGTTCCCTGGCTAAAAGGGGGGGGGGGGTCAGACAGTTTATAAAACTCAGCTTAGTTAAGGCACAACAATTGCATTTCCAGTGAAAATTACAGTTAAATAATATAATTTTAACAGGACTTCTGGTAGGGGAGAGTGGAGACGGTTGTAACATGGCTTATTCCTCTAATCAGGAATCAGCTGCAGTGACGATATTCATACTGCACATGCTTAGTTACCTCTCCTCCTTCCTGGAAGAAAGCAGCCATTTGTAACCATTCCTTCTACCAAAAATACTTCTAAAGGTGAAAGGTATTTTTTTATGATCAATTTTGTCATGCTGTCTAAACTGTTTGCGAGAAGCATTGCAAAGTCATATAACTTTAATCTGTGTTATTTTAGCTTCTAACAGGTGTCAAAGCTATTGCGTCAAGCAAGCATAGCAAGTATTATCTTGCTTTAGCATGTTGCAACCATCCCAACATGCAGTTGCACTGATGGAGGAGCCATTTATACTTGCCACAGCTGCGAGCCACACGTGGACTAATTGCCCTCTCTTACCTTCTCTCTGTCACACACACACACAACCTACATCACATGCACATACAGACATACACACAAATAATGGCGTACCTGCACATCCAGATGCACACTTAAAAATACTTTACAACATTCACTTAAACGCACACACATAGTTCACTTCAGTAAGCTTTCATCTGATGTGGATTAGGGCTGCCACTAACAAATATTTTTCTACTGATTAACCTAGCGACTATTTTACCGATTGGTAGATTAATCTAAATGATTAATTTTCCTCCAGAAAAACAAGTTGACCGTTTAATTTTATTTTGACAATGAAACTGTTATTGTAGGACTTTAGATAATGACCCTTGCTTTTCGGCAGTATATGGACATTATTTTCGCCCACAATTTGATAATCAGATTAGTAGTATACCTAAAATATTAATGTGATGGGTATTGTGATGCCGAAAAGTTAGTAATCTGCATAAATCCAGCGTATCTTTATGCTTATTAAGTTAGTGGAGCACGCCAGATGTGACTGATTTAGCATTTTACCTAAGTGATAAGCACTGATGTGGCGATGAAGAATGGGACAGCACAGTAGCCATAACAGCTTTTAAAAGAGGAGAAACTGTGGTTACACAAAGTAAAAGACGTCGGTGGTGAGGCCATACTTCTCGCAGTCTGATACTTTTTTTCTTTGGTAAATCGTTTTCATTTTTATTTCTGTTCACAAATAATAATTATTTTTTTATTTAATGTCCATTTTCCATTCAGTTTTAGTTTAAGATAACACTGGCTCCAACAAGCCCAATGCGTGCACGAACACCTTCAATCAACGTAGAATAAGCGCAGATTTCAGCCTAAACATTTTCAAAAACACTTATTCAATGGAGATTCTAAGGTAGCAGGCAGACAACTTTATGGCTTTATTAATGAGTGTATTTGCAGCTACAAGGACAAAAGGTTCTCCATACTAATAAGTACGAATGGACAACACTTACAGTGGTTTTGCCTACTCTGGTGGCCCATTATCCAGAATAGCGCCTGTGTGTCTTGGCTTCAGGTGCTCGTGCATAGCGTTAGTGCCACCCTGGTATGCCGGCGAAACTTTGAACAGTGTACAACTGAACTATTCTCATATTTCGTAGTGATACTAAAGGGAAACATTTATTATAATGAAGTGCTTTAGAAACCATAACAATAAATCATAATAATTTTTAAAAAAACGATGCGTCAATTTAAAATATTGATTTAAATGCAGCCCTAATGTGGATTTCTTCTGTTACTCTCTTTTTGTCACACACACACACACACACACTCACACTCACCTATATCCAAATGCACACTTAAGAATATACTCCAACATTCACTTAAACACACACATAGTTCAGTTTAGTAAGCTTTCACATTTCACAGAAGTATTATTAAATTTCAGTGTCTTGATTTTGATTTAAAAATTTGTTTGTAGTTCAAATGTATTGTGATAATTATCCAAAACATGCTTGTTACTTTTTCAAGTTTTTTCTAGCACTTCTAGTAGTTTTACTAGTCTTTGTCTTTATACAGCCAGTTTAACTTAATGAAGACCATGTCTGTGCATAAATAAATTAAAGAAATTGCAAAATGATGATAAAGAATGAATTTGTAAAATTTTTATGAATGTTGCAACTGTACCCTGTCAGGGGGTCAGTTGCAACATTTGACTTTGACTATTTGAGTGTAAATTGTACATATATTATCATATATACAAGTTACATCAGTGCAGGTGGGTAGCTGACAGATGTGGATTTAATGTGTTCAAATTTTGTCTTTCCAATACAAACAGTCTTTGAGAGACAGACAAAAATAAATAAAGGGCTGCAACCGTCCCCACTCTCCGCTATGAACCACGCCCACTTTCCAAAAGCAAATATGGAGACAGATAATTTTGTTGATTGAACAGATACAGATATAGGTAATGCCGCTGCTGTGCCTCTCTAGTGTGTATACCATTAGGGTCCTCCCAGTCTTTGAACCGCTTCTTGTACTGGATCAGCCGGTCTTCTGTCTGAGCCCCCATGGGTTTGGACAAGTTACGGAATGTCTTAGGGTTGTTCAGGTCCAGTTCCTTGGTAGGGGGGGACCAAAAAAACACAAAGATAACATAAGCACAAAATTCCACAAAAGCAGATGAACCATTTACTCCTCAAATCATATCATTAAACAGTATATTAGTATGTCACGGTGCCTGTACCTCTGAATCATAGTCTGCAAGGATCCAGGGGAAGACAGGGTACTGCATCAAGTCATTGTAGGACCTGCCTGCCAGTGTGTTCAGATGCATGAGGTACTGGAAATTACTGATCTCCCCTCTCTGTGTGGAAAAAGACAGGATTTCCCTCATGAGGTACATGCATATTCTTCAGTCTGATGTGAAGAAAGTCAAACAAAAATGGTCTTCAGGAAAGCCTACCTCCCAACGCTGTGTTACGGACCTCTCTCCCACCAGAGTACTCAGCAATCCAGACCTTTATATGACAAGAGAAAGAAATCCCCATTAAACTCCAGTGTGATGATGGCCATGGATCCCCCTCTTCCATGGGTTGGGATACTTGCCCTTGTTCAACACTGGTGTTGGGCCGCTGGCCGGAGACGGACTCTGAGCTATCAGCTAGAGAGGGCACCACTGCTAGGAACCTGTAATGAGACCAGAAGATGTTTACAGGCTCATATACTGCAGAATGGAGGTGCATTTATGTATCAGAAGAGATGTTGGTGTGGCTAACAGGGGAGCCCATCCTGTGGTCTGTGTGGGACCCAATGCCCCAGTGAAGTGAAGGAGACACAGTTCTGTAGAAATGGTACCGTCCTTCCGATGAGACGTAAAACCAAGGTCCTGACTCTCTGAGGTCATAAAAGATCCATGGGCATCTTTCATAAGAGTAGGGGTGGTACCCTGATGTCTTGGCTAAAATTGCCCACTGTGGCCCTTTCAAATCTGGCCGCATAATCATCTCCTAGACTTCATTGGTGAATTCTCTCCTGCCCCATCACCACCTTTGCTATGTGTGGTGAGTGTACAGGCGCAGAATGGCTGTTGCGTCATCCAGGTGGGTGCTACACAGTGGTGGTGGTTGAAGTGTCTCCCCAATGGTTCTGTAAAGTGCTTTGGGTGTCTTGAAAAGCACTATATAAACGTAACATTCATTCATTCATTCATTCATTCATTCGTCGGGGTCAGTCTGCATTAGGACTTTCATTCGAAGTGCTCTGTCCATATTTAATGAATCTGTAATCTCAACACTATGTTTTTATTTCGCAGAAGCAGCCAAACACACCCTGGTGAATGCGCAAATAAGCAGTATCTAAGTCAAATCAGCCTGGTTATTTTGGATCGGAAAAGGAGTCAGTTGGGATGGTTCAAGCATCTAAGTAGGATTCCATCTTGGATGCCCCCTCTTGGGAGGTTTCCGGCATGTCCAACTAGGAGGAGGCCCCGGGGCAGACATGGGACACACTGGAGAGATCTCTCTGGGCTGGCCTGGGAACATCCTGGTATTCCCCAGTGGAGCTGGAGGTGGTGGCTGGTGAGAGGGAGGTCTGGCCATCCCTGCTTAGTCTGCTGCCCTGCTGATAGCGGCTAGAATGGGTAGCTGGATATTTTGGATAGATATTTTGGATAGGTGCACACGTACCTCTGGTAGACTTTGTTCCGGACCCCTTTCTGAAATGCCAGCAGATAATTTCTTCCGTCTCCTGAAAAGACTTCAACTGCGATTGGCTGGAATCAAACAAGGCAGGTGTTAATAGACTGAACCAATTCTGAAAATGATTTTGTGACCAAAGTCAAAGCAAAGATCCATGTTCTATGTCAACAGGTGAGTGACAGATACCAGTCTCCCCTTACGGCTGGAAAAATCAAAGTGGTCTCACCTGCAGCAGGTAGCGTCGCTTGTGCACCTCCTTGATGTCCTCATAGGCGAAGATGCTGTAGGTCCTCTTCAGCTGGTTCTGGCCCTGCCTCGCCCCCCTGGGTATGATTGCCTCATGCATGCTGGAGAACCCCGATAAAACGGCCAAGTGTTTTACCATCGCACCGTAGCAGACGTGGAATCACAGCACGTGGGCCAAGCACTTCTCCATAACCTCCACACACACATCCAGCAGACGGGAAATCACAAGACAGGGGCCAAATGATTCAGCAGGAGCCCTCACACATATGAAGCGGAAACAGAGACGGAATCTAGGTCAGCCGCTCTGCGGCAGTTTAGTGAGGGGGGCACTGTGAGGTAGACCGAGACCAGCATTCATTCAGTGCTTTCAGCTACACTTAAATGCAAATAATAATAAAAGAGAGAGCACAATCTGAAGAACTACGCAGATGTTAAAATATTAGATCCAAGTCAAAGAACCGTGTCCCAAATATTTAAGAAATGATATGAGAGGGGAGAGGCAGAGAAAAGCATACTGCAGTCTGCTGACAGACCAAATTATACATGCAGTAATTCATGCAACTTCTATCTTCAGAGGAGATGAATGAAAGGGAATGACAAGCTATGCTTAAATGCAGAATTCCTTCTTTACGTGGAACAGTATGTATATTTTATTCCTTCCCATAGGCAATTTCTCAAAACTTTCAATAAAATCTGCAGCAAATAGAAAGCAGCAAGAAAGTAGCTAACTATGGACACTTAAAAAAATATACGAAGAAATACAAATTATACATACATATACGCACATAAAGGTATCCCAACCGGAGGTCACCATTGTAGGGAAGCCGCTGTTTTTTTCTTGCTAACTTACTTTGGAGGAAGTGTCTCGATGTCGCGGATCTCCCTGTTCATCGTCATGGTGAAACCGTCAATCACATAGAAGTGCTCCTTCCCAAACAGCAGCAGACCCTCGCTGGTGTCTAGGCCTTGGACCCGAGCGCATCGGTACATGTGCTGAATCTGTGTTTAGGACACAGAATCAAAAGATGCTCAGAAGGATGTCTCATGATGTAATCAAGTTGCAACAAGCTCCAGCCCATCCTCATATAAAATAAATACTGAATGACTATAGTGATTTAGAAAAAGGCTTCCATCCATAAAGTGAGAATATATACAGCGATACATGAACCCCATCATGCACATACCAGAATTTATTCTTCTTAGACCATATTCCCATTTCAAATTACACTAAAATGGATGCTAATGTAGCTCTGAATCGGCTTAATATCACGCCAAGCTGTTGATATGGAAACAAGATATTATATCATCAAAAACACAGTGAAACGGGACCCAAAGGCTCAAGGCGAGGTGTCATGGCATCACTCAGACCTCATGCACCACAATCCCATGTACTATACTAAGCAAACAGGTTACGACGAAAAATGGTGCATTGCTACAGTGAGTAAAACATGATTAATTCACTCTGTAATGGGAGCCAAAACCAAAATTACATAAGATGGGGGCTACATTCTGTAAACGTATAATCTCTGCTTTTTGTAGCTTATTTATGCAGTTTTAGTTGAAAAAGCCACATGTAATTTGACGATCAAAAGACTCCCTCCTCAGAAGCGCCTCCTCACCTTCTCCCCCTCCTCCAGGAGCCTCAGCAGGGTAGTGTTGTCCGTTTTTTCCTCTTCGTCCACGGCCCCGGACTCCAGCAGCTGGTCCTGCAGCTGCTCTGGTCCGTCCTCGTCGCCCCCGTCCGCCGTAGAGCGCGAGCGTTTGAGTGGCGGCTTCACCAGACCTGTGGACCACAGAGATGCGCACGGCCGGGAGACACCCATTGAGAAAGCTGACCCAAAAGCCTCGGGGTGGTACGTGACCTGGTGTTCAGCATCAGGAAGCGGTTAGGCCAAGGCTTCTGCTGAACGCAACTGTGACATTAAAACCCAAAAGCCAGTACAGCCATCTGGCACAGCAGAGACTTTACAAGGGACAGGTGCTTGTCCTAGGGTGCTGCATCTCATTTGATAAAATTTGCCAACTGGGGGGGGGGTGGATTTACCATAATCATCAGTGATGAAAAAGAAACGCTCTATAAAATTTGCCGGATGGAGGATGGATCCTCCTTGGTTATATTTGCCCTGGGAGGCAGTAAAATTTTGTGGGTGAAAATGGGTAGGTGTTCAGGCAGCCCCAGCACCCGTATCCTTCTGCACATTTCTGATCTGACATAACATTCGTTGACACTGAACTGCTTTCGGAACTGACTGTAAAACTTGCAAGCTGTGAGTTCTGGAAGTTTTGATATACTATGAGTAAGCAGCTGAAGCACAAATGTAAAACACAGAAAATGAGATTTAGAAACCCTTACACTCAGAGAAGGAATCACATTCTCTGACATGGCCGGTACCGGTATCTGTGTGACCTTTGACCCTGAGATGCGCCCACCTTTGACTCTGGCGATGGTGTCCTCTCCGTGTTCGGGCTCGTGCTGCGTGGTCACCCCCTCTGAGCTCTGCTCGATGGAGTGCTGGTACATGCCAGGGTTTCCTGACAGCACACGCATGTAGTACTCCTTGCTGTCGTAGCTGATGGCCCTCCGGTATCGAATAGGCTTCTGGACGGAAGATGACAGAGTGAGAGGAAGACATTAACCAGGAATCATGCATCATGTTTACAGCATCCGTGGGAAAAAATTAATAATTGTATTCTGCTGTAAGATAGATAACAGAGTACAAAACTAATAGTACAGAAATCTGTCAAGCAGTCTGAGAAACTTAGAGGATCACTGAAAGAAACCCCCTGACAGGTTCTGGCATATCATCATTCTCTAGAAACCAGCTGTTGAAGAAAAAGTCCATATATGACACAGAAAAATTCAACCTGTCGGCATCACATGTCGCTATGGAAAACCTGCAACGCTCAAGTGTCGTTTTTCTACTAGACGACATTTTACAGCATTTAGATGATCTCCTTAGTCTGCATATCCCCTGAGGAAAAATACACTGAATCCAAAATGCATTAACTGCACGCTGTTTGGAATCACCACTGGATCTCTAGAAAGAACAGATGTACTTTGCTTTATTAGTCGGCAAACATTGATGAAGCTGTATAAATACAGTTATGTATGTACTGAAAGGATCTGGAGAATAACTGATGTACCATGCAAGGCTAAATCAGAGTTTTTCAACCAGCTGAAAACGCTGCCATATGGAAGGTGTGCCACAGCAGAAAAAAACGCTGGGAAACACTGAGCTCAATGGCAGTTCCTAAATGCATATTAATTGCTGGTTATGGATAGTTAGTGAGATGGGGATGTTTACGGGAGGCCTAGAGCTCATTCCACCATGGGGGGGCGTTCGTTACCAGCCCCTGCTAAGCTAAACCCTGGCAAAATCCTAAAGCCACCCCACAGAGGTATTCCTAACTACAAAACTTCCAATGCAGACTTGAAATCATGCCAACCAAACTGTCATAATTTCAGCACCTGGGGATTGAAGTAGCTCTGTAATATGCAAATGTAGACAGATAAATGGGGGAAAGGGAGAACCTCTAATGCACAAGAGCTTCTGCTAAAGCAAGCCTACTAAAGCAGTCAAAGGATTATTTCTTTTGAATGTGTGGAGCAATAATTGCTGGTGCTTCCTTTGACAGTCTATTCTTTCTTTAATGGGGAGTAAGACAGTGCAGATGATCCGTCAATAAAGATTTGCGACTAAGACACTTAAAAGAACTTTCAGAGTATGGTTATCCTGTGAGGTGCATTTTATGTTTCTATTTGGGTCAAAGAAATGAGAAAATGCAACACGAGACTTATGCACAAAACGAACAAAAAATACATTCGATAAAACATGATCCATGTCTGACAACTCCAATGCTCCACCGTAGCCTGAAAAGATTTCGGTATATTGATAAGAAGCTGAAAGCAGTGGAGAACAAAGGGCACTAGCATTTCTCACAAATCATCTTTGTTTACTTTCAACGTGTATCAAAAATGATTTTAGGGTCACTGCTTATGGCCAGTTCACTCATCCAATCATGTTTTATACATTAATTATATACAGCAGCTAGTCAAAATGCATTAATGTGGTCTACCCAAGGAGTAGCAAGGGCCAAGCTGCATAATCTGCATTCAACCGGTGCCATTATGTTAAACATTGAGCACATCCCTGTCATCTGGCTGCACATGTTTTCCATATTAAGTGCTCAGAGGCACTTACAGGCCGGACCCCACCCCCCAAGTTTTTTGAAGTGGCGGCGTTACAAAATTCTCGAATTCTACTTTGAGCTGCTAAGCTGTCAGAATGACCATTTGACTGGTACCTTCACAGGAGCAAGAGCCGGGTCAGGAAACAGGGGTACTTGAGGGTGGCTTTGAGTGGAGGCAAGCTGGATTAGAACAAATGGGACACATAGATCTGGTCTCATTATCCATTTCATTCCATCTACTTGTTATAGATAGCGTGTATAGATATTGTCATACTACCTACAGCTAAGGTTAGGGAACACTACTAAAATGACAGCAAAATTAGGTCATGCCTACCAAAAGAAATTAATCAACCGGCATACAGAGAATAAAAACACTGAGGTACATTCTAGATAAACCATTACACTTAAATAAATCTTTAAGCTACCATACGGTATTAAGCTAACATAAAATATTTCTGTAATTTAGCAAAATATCAAATGCAAAATTATGTTTGCAAAACGGTACCTTCTAAAAACTGGGTTATTATTCCCTTGAAAATATAACTGATTTATTTTGCAAAAATTTTGACCTCTCAAAAATACATTTTCAATTTTACAAAGGAAACACTTTACATTCATATATTCACTTGTATTCTAGCGATCCTACTGTCAACACCCAGCATACGAGTAAACAATTTTCTTATAATATTAACACAGGAATCATTCTAGCCGAATTAGGACGGCCCAAATAACAGCAAATAACACCCCAAATAACAGCAAATAATGGCCCAAATAACAGCAAAACGCGCTCTGGCCACCATCCCTATTTAATTACTAAAAAATTAACAACTGTTGCTATTTTCATGTAACAGTAAACATGATAACGTATGAAAATGGGGTTTGGATTCATAAAAGTGGAGGGAACTCAAAATTTTCATTTATTTTTATTTTAATTTGGATTTAAGAGTTTCTTCCAGTCAAGTGTTGAATGATCAGGCACCATTTAGGCCAACTTCCTGGAAAGGTGCCAGATGGAATCCCAAAGAGCAGGTAGAGAAAAATTAAATCCAGCACACTTTCAGAAAGAGACTTCCAATCCCCTCTAGTTAATTCAAGTGTCAAGCTTTCAGATATAAATGTCAGCTGGACTGACCCACTGCAGCCACTTTTAATTACATGCTGAAAATAATCCTCCAATTAACTGAGGCTACAGTTAATTTCTTTGGGGGCTTGAAGAGAGACAGCTGAACTGTTGATTAAAACTGTGAAAGTAATACTCTGAAATATGAGTTACTGAGAGATCATAGCAAGCTAACAAAAAAAGCTACTTCCACAAGAAAGTTTTGCTCTTCTTCAAATTTTGTTGTGTACATGAAAATGATATAAATGTTTCGTAGTATTTTAAGGGTCAATTGATAAGTGAAAAATGATTTATTATTATTAAAACGCTTCAGATTTGTGATCTTATTGGGCTTTACTATGAAATCAATAATTTCCTGCCAAATGTAACCCTGTGCCCAATGTGTTCATCTACAAAACTCAGGCATAATGAAAGTGGATGCTGGCCAAACCCACAGGGCCTGGTTTCATTTCATGTGTGCTGCTACTGCTGTATGTTTAACCATAATGGCCCAGAGTATCAGAGCCAATACCAGCTTGTAGTTTCTTCTCCACTTACAGAGGCTCAGTTTTTAAGCTATGGGACACAGAGTTGTCAGTGTACCTGGGTGCTGACGTCGGGCTCAGTGTCTGGCACGTAGGGGTAGTGGATGTAGAACATGTCGTTGCGGACCATCTTCTTGCGCATCCGGCAGGGCCCCTCTGTCATCTCCAGCAGGAACTTGTCCAGGTGGGAGCCGATGGGCGGGCCCCAGAGGCCCCTCTCCCGCAGCAGCTCGTACTCGATGCCCGCCCACTCCTCCGTCACATACTTCAGGGCATTCTGCTGCCGCTGCGGGCATCACCGAGGACAGAATGTGGTTTTTGGGGCCATTGTGAAGCTTCTATTCTCAAGTGTTTTAGGCAGGGGTAAATCTAAGGCGAGGGGGGGTGGCGGCGGTATGAGTGCCGCTTTTTGGGGTGTCCTCTCAATCAGCCAGGAACACAGGGTCCCCAGGACTGGACATGAGAACCGCTGCTTTATTATTGGCTGATTGAGAGGCCATCCCAAAAAGCGGCACCTACATTGGGCCTCCATGGAACATGTGCCGCACCCCTGATCTAAGGGGTGGCCATGCCTCCCCCAGCAAATACGTGGGCACCCCAGGTCATACCCCCCAGCAATATATCGTTAGTAAAATATACCAAGCCCCCTCACCCAGGTTGCCAAAATATTGCTCCACTGCCACCCCAGTAAAATCTTTAAGTCTAGTCTAGCCTCTGGTTTTAGGAAACTAATCCTAATCTCCACCTTGTCCTTAAAGAACAAGGAGAGAGTGTTTTCAAAGCTCATTCTGTTTAGGAATTGGACTTGATGGTTGAAAGGTTGAAGACCTTTGAAGTAAGAAGGATGAAAATACACTGCCTGGCCAAAAAAAAAGAAGCCGAACCACTCCATAAAGTCTTCTTCAGCACATCTCAAAGACTTTCAGTGGGGTTAAGGTCAAGACACTGTGGCCAATTCATGTGTAAAAGTGATTCCTCACGCTCCCTGAACCACACTTTGGGGGAAAAAAATCAAGGCAAAGATAAATCTTGGCATTACCGTCCTGGAATATGCCCATATGCCCATGCCATTAGGAAAGAAAAAAATCCATTGACGGGATAACCTGGCCATTCAGTAGATTCAGGTACTCAGCTGACTTCCCTTTATTGCTGCCTAACATTGCTGAGCTGTAATAATGATCCAATCATTGGCTCTTAAGTACTTTCTGATTTAAATTCAAAGGGTAACTTTTGTTTGGCCAGGCAATATTATCAATATAAAAATACGGCAGAACTGCATCCAAACCTCTTGGTACTCTTTGTACTGCATGGTGACCAGGTCCCGAACCACTGCGATGTGCGTAAACATCCACTGGAAGGTCTCCTGAAGACAAACAGCACGTTCAGACAGGAGCCACGCTAAGGGAGAGCAGTGGGTCCCATGCCAGCGCTGGGCGTACCTGTGCCGACAGATTGTTCTTGTTGATGCCGCTCTCCTTCCTGCTACGGCGGGCCCCCGTCAGCTTGGACAGGCCAAAGCCGCTGCTGACCCGGGACAGCTTGGACTGGGCAACGGGGGCAGCTGCCTCCCCGCGGCTGATGCATTTCTTCTCATGGGCTGGAATGCAGAAGTGACAGAGTTAAGCCACCCCCACCCCTGAAGACCACAGACCTTAATCTGATAATACCTGCGGCTCCATGACTTGCAATTGCATAATCAAGCACAATACCAGTTAACATTGTTGTGATGCTTCTACAGCATATATTCGCCATTGATAAAAATTGGAATATATGATGCTTTCAAAAAGTTTGCCAGCAGTTGCCAAAACTCTATAGACCTCACAGGAGGATCGAGATATAAGCAGACTGCCTGAGAAGCTTAGATATTAATTTCAAATGCATTCAGTCTGAATGGAAAATGTTCTGCAGGACTTAATCTTATATTCGACGAAACAGATATATTTCTTTACAACAATGCTACTTTTTATTTATAGTCAATGGGCAATAAAAGGCAAATCAAACCCCTTATGAAAGACATCACTCAAAAGACTATCGACTAGAGCAGCACAGGCTGGCTCCTTCATAAAATCTGCTTAACGCTACATCCGTATTCAGACCTCGCACTGAACCGTTGCAGATAAAGTCCCTGCTGGGCTTAAGCCCCACTCACCAAGGTGGTTCAGCCAATTCTTCGCTGCCAGCTCCTCGATGTGTGCCCGGGCAGAGACTATGTCCACATGGCCGCGCTCGTTAGTTGGCAGGGGCACCTTGAAGATCTCCTCTAGTGCCTGCTTCTTGCTGTGTATGAGCTCGGTCCAGACGCGGTTCACTGCTTTCAGCAGGAGATGGCGACCTGGAGCAATCACGGGAACACAGGACACTCTTACATAAGCATACACTAGGCCTCAGTGGTGCCCACTGCATAAAAAACCTCTGTCGGTTTAAGCTACTGGAAATGCAAACGTATGTCAAATAAAGGTAATTTCTGTTTATATATTAAAGTACTGAGCTAGCTAATATCTACAATAGGAAAAGCACTACTTGACATCAAAGGCTTCTAGCTTAGGATATAGAGGTTCAAGAGTGGATCACAACTAATGTTTTAAATGTTTTAAAGTAACTCTTGGAGGAACAGAAACAGGTATGGTGCAGCTAAGCGATCTGTAGGGGCTGCTTCACCTTCACTAACGTCCTGGCTGTGTGAGGCATCAGCCTCCGTCTCTGACGGTATCATAACGTGCCAGGTGGTCATGCGGGCTTCAGCTTCCAGGCCAAAACCGTCCACGCAGCTGGCAGGGAGGGATAACGATTGCCAGTAAATGGTTAGAGGGCACTGAAAACACTGCGAGCTGTCTTAAGCTACAACCTATAGAGGTGTTAAGTATGTATTTTTCTCAGGAACATCTTGGCAGAGCAGTAAGTTACAAAAATGCTGCTTGCCAAAGAAACTGAGCTAGGAGGGCTGAAACGACTAAGCAGATATCTCTGGTACTGAAGAGTGCTGACTGCAGAGTGTGAAGAACTGATTGATTTTTTTCCTCCACCTTCCCATATAATAACACTGTGGCTGGTATGCATAGTGCCTGATGACACAAACTCTTTTCGGGTATTCACCACACCAAACCCTCAGACTGGCTCTGCTGTTGCACAACTGCACAAGTGATTTAATTTAAAGTGCTTTGCCACAAAAAAAAAACACTGTCTACTGCAAAAACTTCCCGACCTGCTATGTCTCCTACCTCCCCGTGTGTAGGTTGATGAAACAATGGGCCAGGCATGCAATGAACTCCTGGTCATGGTTGCCAGGGCCCAAAACCAGGTTGCGGTTGACCGTGAGCATGCGCAATGCGTCCAGGAGCGCCACCTGCTGCGGAACGTTTTTTTGAGGCCGTGACAGCTGGTACAGGATGGTCCGGTTCAGACAGTGGTAGATGGAGTCCAGAGAGAAGGATTGGGATCTCCTTTTGGACTGTTCAGATTAATCGGGGGGGAAAAACACAATGAGAATTATACTGCACAATCTGGAACACGTTAAAATATTCGGACAACTTAATACCATCTGTGCATCATTGACAATAACAGCCCGTTGAAGTACAATTGTATCCTAAAAATGCCTTGTTAAAATTACATGGGGCATTTTTATTTTCGGATGCAACACTGGTTTATCCAGGATGTGCCCAAACAATTCAGAATCCGTCTGATAAAAACAGACGTAGCGCATGTTTGGGATCAGAGTCAAATGGCACTGGTTCTGCTTCGGAGAGCCATCGAGGGCCAATGGGCAGCGTCCTCCGAAAATGCGCACCGGTGCCAGCTACAGACATGAGGTGCCTCCCAGCTTTGCCAGGTCAGGATCACGGCTTCACTGCCGCATCTGTGACCAGATGATAATCTCTCAAAGGGATGCAGGATGCCATTACGTCAAGTAACTCTTCCATATTTCCCTGATGACAGCCCATTCCAAAGTCCCCCATCCAGAACACCTCACCAAAGCCAGCCAATGGGATGTTCCGAATGGTTAAGTGACAGGTGAGAGGGCACTTTGAGGGCTAATAATTTTTCAGCTGCTGCCAGTGCCCATGTGGGCAATCCCCGCCCCTGGATATGCCTCTGCTTACATTACAACCATTCATATTAACCTTGCAGCTAAAGCAGGCAGACATTTCAGCATACCACTACATTCAACAACGTAACCGACACATTTATGCAAATTAAATATGCAAACCCATGGGATGCATTTCCACCTGGGTGTGCAGATTTGCTCATCAGTCTATTAATTCTTCCACAATAATTCAACATTATAATGATTAATTAGTATAACAAGTCACTGCTATGACAGAAACATCATCAGCTGGTTTTTAATCATGTTCCACTTTTCAGCTAACAGCTGTTTTTTTTACCTGACAAACCCAAGTGATATTAATGTATTGCATGAATAAAACTTACCTTAACAGGTAATTAGGTCAGATCAAAGGCTTGCATATTCTCATACATGACTAGACAACCCGACACAAGCATTTCAAATAATACATGTGTGATATTTTGTGTTCTAACGAACATAGCAGCTTGCGATTTATCAGTAATTTTATGTTAAATCTAGTCGACACAATGAAATGTGTAACTTTAAACAAGTTGGAAAAGGCAGCTAAAAATTGCGTCTAGACAGTAATGCTCTGCACTTCTGCAGTTCCAGTCTTTAGCTGGAAAAAAAACTGCAGGGAGCATTTGGGGAAATCTTTCCATATGATGGTGATCCTGAGTCTATTAAGAACATTGCCTGGGGGCTTCTGCAAGACCCAGCGGCTTTGTGGACTTATACCATTGAGATCGGCAGGGGCAGAAATGAAAACTAAGGGGACAGACGCACATGGATGAGTTTTTAAAGGTCTTTTTTGTTTTACAAAAATATAAGTGCAAATGCCGAAAGATGGCAGATTATGGCTTTCATTATCACCAAGGTCATTTGCTACTACTGTATAGCCAAAAGTTAATTCAAGAATTTGTAATTATGGATTAACCTTAATAGCTCTTTTTGAAGAGATCAGCATAATAGCAGCCATAGGTCTATATGCCCATGCTGGCCGGTCACAGCCATTGCCCCCACCTCCCAATCAACAACTAACAATCTAAGTACCCGGAAAATAACTAAAATGACTTAAGGTGCTTGTCCAAGAGCTTAGGTATAATTTAAATCTGCACCAAGCCCAGCTCTCCCGGCGTCCAAAGACATAAAATTTAATGTTTATATAAAGGAAAAAAACTAGCTATAAAATGGGAAAATAAAAAAAACTAGTCAAGTAAAATGAATAAAAATATATACAGTATTTAAAACCTCGGGCAGGTTTATCATATGAAGATGGAAGTACTAGTTGTCATGCAGCAGCGTCGGTCTGCCTGGAACAGGCGGCATGGGTTCAGGAAAAGGTGGGCACTCCCACCTGGCCAATGAGCTGCACGATGAAATCCACCACCAGCTTGGAGTCCTTGTTGAACATGCCCTGCCACAGCTTGTCCACCACCCGCTGGGTGAAGTAGAACACATTATTGACCAGGACCGTGTAGCTCCCTCCGCTGGCGATGGGCAGCGACGCTTCCTCACCTGATGCAGGGACATACCCGGGTATCAGGAGAGCATGGCAAAGACAACAGGTTCAACAGCATGCCTTCAACGAGGGCTACGGAAGACTGAGTAACACACGTACGAAGCACAGCTGGTCCTTCAGGCAAACTTAAAATGGTTTGGTTAAGCTATCCAGTTTCTAACCACTTAGTTAGGGTTACAGAAAGGCCTGGAACCTATCTCAGGTAGCACTGGGCTGGCAAAAACCTGGACAGGGTGCTATTTCATTGCAGGGTACATGCGCATGCACACGCACACACACACACACACACACACACACACACACACAATTGACATACACAATGGGCAGCTTTGTGACACCAATTAGCCTAACTGCATGCCTTTGGACTGCAAGAAAAAAGAGCACAGTACCCAGTGGAAACCTGCAAAATATGGGGAGAACAAACTGCACACACACAGTGTAGATGAGATATTAACTCCCACCAGGCTGGGTTAATGTTAGAATGAATAATCATATCTGCTTCTAAAAGCAGAAGACCATCCAATGCTCACCTAGAAGGACATCTGCAGCCAGTAGGTGTTCCATCACACTGTCCAGGATGTAGGACTGAAACTCCTTCTGCTGGGTTCGAGTTGAGCGCTCTGGAGAGGACTGGGAATAGGAGGAAGAAAATTAAAATCTGTTACTATGTTTAATTTTATGTGGGATCAGTATATAACTCAAATTAAATCCAGATTCCATATTCCAGCCATATACACAACCAGTGTTACAACAGCCTTATTGGGAAGCCACCAGTAGGGGATGATCAGCACCGGCAGTAACTGTGGTTTCCTCACTGGCAGGCTCAAGAAGTGCATTGGGAAATGGCAGGCAACTGATGACTGCTCCAATGAGGGGGCGGGACAGTCTGCCCTAGTTGGGCATAAAGCCCACGCTGGGACCAAGCCAGGGAGAAGGCAAAGAGATGCCAGTCACGCGTGCGTGCCTCACGCTGGCACATACAGAAGAATGATCGCCCTTAAGGGAGTGCTCTTCTCCTAGCTGCCACCACATCACAAACCCCCTTTCTCTAGTGTTCCTTTCATATACTTTGCCCCTTGAGGGACCTTCGTCTACACCAGAGTTTCCCAGTCCATTCCTTGGCGACCTGCAGACAGTCCACGTTTTTACTGGGAGCTGGGAGGGAGAAAGAAATGTGGGTTGTGTGGCACGGAGCTGGGAGGGACCAAAAACGCTGACTGTCTGTTGGTCTCCAAGGACTGGGCTTTAAAACACCACAGTTTCCTGACACCATCTATATATTAACAAATCATGAACTAATCCTCAGGTTTCTACTCCAGTTAACCATGAATCCCTACTGCTACAAAAGGGCAAAGGCTACTCTAAATTAAGAAACACCTACCTTACATTCTGCTAGACTTTTAGCAAGCCCATGGACTAAACACCATGTAGCAAAAACAGAAGACTAAATGACCAATAGAGGTATAGATTCATAGCCAACGGCTTCAAAAACAACACAAGAAATGATTCAGTACTTGACAGACAGCATTCTTAATATTTAAACATAAGACCTCACCTCCAACAAGATGTCAACGATGGGCACCTGCTTGGTGGCTGGGGTCATGCACAGGTTGTCCATGATCAGCACCCTCATGAAGTCAAAGACGTACTTCTTGGCCGGGTGGTTGGTCAGGTAGGTCTTGGAGCCGACATTGCAGTACTCTGACTGGCTGCGATTCATGCCTGTATCGCTTGTGAAGGCCTTGAACTCCTCAGCAGGGGAACCTACCTCATCATCTAAGTCACTGACCTAAGGTCACGACAGAAGAAATACCCAATATACTCTTTAGTATCATTCTTCCCAAACTGTAATCAAACTGAATACTCAAATGAAAATCATGTGACATTCAACTAACTACTGATCTTCTACATATCGAAATATGCTTTGTTACATTCATGATATACATTATGTCAGTAAGAAAAAGGTTAAATATATGTTTTTTTAATTATATAGAGACTACGGAGAGCACCGAATGGTCAGACTACAGTTAACACAGAATACTAATAAAATATAACTGGCACTGCAATTTTGTGATTGCTATTCTGTTTGTGAGCCAATGAATAATTAATAAATAAAGTAACCAATGAGAAATGAGCTAAACCAGCCAATAATTACCAGCACAGTAATACCAAAAATTCTAGACAAAATTTTAGACTTCAATGCATAATCTCTCCATATTCTACCTCTAATATTCATCATTCAGCTTTAATTTTAGTCTTATTAATTGGCACTTAGTTGGCACAGTAGTTCACATATAGGCCCCCTCCCCCCACCCGTACCATCTCTGAGTATGGCCTGATGTTGAAGGGAAACACTGTAGCTGCCAGGGCGCACAGAAAGTCAGGGCTGACCCAAAGGTGAGCCAGGTCGGGCACGTTGTGGTAGAGGTAACGAAAGAACTGCATGAGGGTGAGCGGGTATTCTCGCAGCCAGGAGCCTTCCTCTTCTGACTGCCAGGGCTGGAAGCAGGCAACCCGAAATTCACCATCATCAGTATCAGCACCAGCATCAGCACCAGACCCAGCATCAGCCCCACCTCCATCAGGGCCTTCAGCACCGAAGCCCCCCCTCCTCACCAGGTTGAGCATGCTGCGCAGCATGGCCAGCAGCAGGAAGGCGGCCTCCGTGCACATGGTGCTAATGGAGCCCACCAGAGCGCCACTGGAGGCGGGTACGCCGAAGATGAACGTCCAGATGGAGTCCAGGTCAAACTGCAGGAGATTTGGGGGGTGGTCAGTCAGCATCCGGGGGCTTTGACCTTTTAGCATGTCACAGAGTCATTTACATCAGTAACTTTCACAACATGCAACACAGTTAGTCAAGGGCAATTAAAACAGCCATTCCATCCTAAGGCCATCATTTACACAGACAGCATGCTGAAAATGATGAGCAAGTAATATTCCTGTATAATTAATCAACCTTCATTAGAGTGCCGCTACTACTACTGGTGCTACTACTGATAATGATAATAATAATAAGAAAAACAACGACGACAACAAAACCGGCGACAACATTAATAATAATCCTGACCAAAGGAGAACAGCAGTCAATCAGATGTCATCAGATAAGTTTTTGGATCTTAAAGATTTGAAGATTTGGCCGAACTAGCAGAACATGCCCAAAGAAAGCAAGCCAGCTGCAGACTTCTGTGTGCCTGAGCAGGCAGTAGGAAAGTGAGATTAGCAGAAGGAAAGGTGTTATACTGACATGTACCTGCAGGTTCTCGGGGTGCTCCGTTACGGGCTGCTGCAGGAACAGCGCCATTAGCAGGAAGTACAGCTCGGGCACATTGGTGTGCTTGGGGAGGAAGGTCTGGAGAACAGGGAACCCTGGGAAATGGCAGGCCTCCCTGTTGATTTCGCGGAGCGTAGACCTGCCACCTGCATTCCTGCCCACATTGAAACCTGAGAAGAGAGGACAAGAAGAGGCGTCTATACCAAACCCTGCAGTATCCATCACGTCTTAGACACCTCAAAGCCCGAAGACAAGGTTTAAAATCAGACACCGCTCTGCTTCGGCTCACCCAGCACAGTGCCAATCTTGTTGGTGATGACAGAGTCAGTGTGGTCCAGCCAACCACCTCCGCACATCCCCTCCCTGAAGCGGGCCAGGATGGACTGGTTACTCAGCAGGACCACCAGGATCCGCAGGGCCGCTGTCACCGTGCTGGAGTGCAGGTGCTCCTCCATGAACATGAGCAGCCAGTCGAAGCCCAGTGTGCGCACCAGCTCCTCGCATGCCCTGCAGAGGGCAGAAGCGAAGAGCTGCAGTTGAGACTGCTGCATATGTACCTCCCATCCCCCAAACACATACCTATAATGACATTGCATTTAAGGCAGGACAAGGTGGGGAGATAATCAGGCCTTAATTTTAAGGTGGCAGGGAGCAAATGACAGCCCGCAGAACCCTTAATACACAATATTAAGAGAGACTGTCTGCCAGTAAATGAAATCCCCACTGCAAACACTTACTGTGCATTCACGGTGCACTTCTCTTTGCAGGTGAAGAGCAACTTCAGCAAAATGTCCAGGAGACGGTTCCTCAGGAGGATGAGATTGGCTGACAGGTGGCCGGCAAAATCGTCCTCATTTGCTGGAGATGTTGGAGAACAGGAATCAGAACCGTCCTACCGTACGCTCACGTGCCGATGCTTTTTCGGCGCGGTCTATGGCTTACTTCCATCTATTTTTTCTTCGCTGTTGGCTTCCATGATGACAAATTTTTCACAGACCGCAAACGTGGGCAGGGTGGAGGCAATGAATTGGCCAAACCTGCATAAATAGAAATAATGTACAATAATTTCACTAGCCACAAAACAAACCCTCAAAGGTAAATGACCATTAAATGACAATTGGTGAAGTCCAAGTTAAACGGCTAACAGTGAGGTATTACTTGTTGGGAAGGTGACTGACTGTTTCTGTACTATGAGTAACTGTGGAATGAAACTGCATAACTTGACACTGGCATGAGCTAAATGAACCCGCAGTCCAATTACGGGAGCCCACGGGACATGTGAGTGAAGACATCCAGGCACTGTACCGGAGCAGGTCGCAGCTTTTGGGAAAGCCTTGAAGCAGGAGGCTGAGGACATTGCTGATGGCGGCGATGGTGGGCTGCGACAGGGACGTGTCCCGCAGCGTCAGCAGCAGTTTGGGAATCAGCTGAAAGTCCCTCAGGAGTTTGCCGTTCTTCGCCGCCTCGCTGAAGGTGACGAGACCCAAGGAAGATCATGTTATAACTATCGCTCTAAATTCATCACTTGGATCTCCAATTTCATCAAGGAACACCAAAAATATGGACAACATGAAAAACATTCTGCATGATTATATAATAGGACATGCCGGCTCTGATTTAGGTGACAAACAGCCCAATTTTACAAAGCATTTGACTAGCAGTTAAAAATCTTGGAGTAACAAACTCACCTGGACTCAGTCAAGAGCTCAATAAAATGCTCAAAAAGAGACAGGTGCAGTTCATAGGGAGCATGGAGCCAAACCTGAGAGAAGCAAAGGCAGAAGGCAGATGGTCATGATAGATGCTAACTCTAATCAGAGGGATATGTAAGAATATCAGCCCTGTCAGGCACAGAATGGTCTCCCTTATTGCATAGCAGAGATGCAGCTCTTACATCAAAATCACAAAGCAGGTCCTGAAATGCAGTGGAGTTGGGGATGATGGAGGTCTCGTGGCCACTGTCGACTGTGCCCACCAGGGAGAAGGTCAAGTGAAGGATGTGACTGTTCAGCAAGGATCGCTTCTTCTTCAGCAGCATGGCCAGGAGCTGGAAGAGAGGGGAGAGGGCTTCAGGCACACATGGGCACTGATGCGACGCGAGTCCAAGGACACACAGTTACTCATATCAAATGCAGGTATGTGCAGGCTGTTATATAGAATACATAGCAAAAAAGATGCCAAAATACAGTATATTGGGAGGGACTGGGGCAGAGATAACATAATTTTTTCCCATCATAAATGGCAGATAAAAAGTATGGAAATCATAATGCATGCAAATAGCTTTAAGCACTGACAGCAAGTCACATCTTGGAGTGAGTGCAGAAAATGACAATGGAAAATATATGTGCAATTCAAATAGGTTATGTGTGAAAATATGTACGAGGCATGAGCTGGGCAGCTAAACCAAAATGATGAGCGTTCGGAGCCCTAAGACTCAAACTCAAGAGGATGCTCAAGGGGACCTGGTGGTCCTGTCCAGAAAAAGGATCCGAAACTAATTTGCATCTATCGGTCCGTCCATCCATCCGTCCATCCTCCTGCCCACCAAGCATTAGGTCATAGTAAACCTAGAGCCTATACCAAAATGCACAGGGCACAAAGAAGTGTGACACTGAACAGATGTCAGTCTACTGTGGGGCATGTACATGCACTAGATCACTGTTTCTCAGCTGGTGCGTCGTGACCCAAAAGTGGGTCACATGGTGTGTGGTTAAAAAAAATATATATTTACAATTTTTTCTAATGTCGAACTTTTCTGTTTAACAGTGCATGAACACATTGTGCTACTGTTACTGCACTATGGGCGTAACTTTGGGTTGAACATGGGGCGGGTTGAGCCTTCCTCGAATTTAGGGTGGGTCCCTTAACGAACCAGGAAATACTTGGGTCTTGAGGCTACAGCAACTGAGAACCACTGCACTAGATCACATCCTCTGGAAATTTAGTCACAAATTCACCTAACTGCATGTTTTTGGACTTCTGGATGATGGAGAGATCATAGAAACTCCATAAATACAGCGATAGGAGCAGGAATGAAACCCCCAAATACGAAGATGAGAGTTCTCAGTGATACCCGGGGATCCACATCTGCCGCATCACTTCTCCCATAACTGCTTATCCAGTAACGCCTCAGAGCGAGCTTGGAGTCTATCCCAGCCAGCACAAGGGCATGAAACAAGGGACACCTTGGCTAGCATGTGAATAAATACACTTACTTTATGCAGCACAGTATTTTTTAAGCCACATGCGCAGTGGCACAGCTGAACTTGGGCCTGTCTTGCATGACACCACAGACCTACCTGATAGCCTTTGATACGCTCCATCTCCTTGCTGGCCAAAGGGTTACTCTTGACGACACACACCAACGCCTTGACCGCGGCGTACAGCCCCTCCACGTCTGAGGCCATGGCAACCAAGCCCAAGATGGCAGCTGCACCCCCAATGTACTGAAGGTTTGTTGCCACAGGCTTAGGCACAAACGCTCGGACACCTGAGGAAGGGTTACGAGGTGAAGCGACATTGTGTCTCCAGTGATAGAAGGCAGATCCCTTTGACAGATAATTGCAGTATTAACTGTGTCACATATAGAGGTAGACACCACATGAAAAAGGACTCTGAAGCAACCTAATGAAACATAGCTACAAAGGTGATCTGTATTGGCTGAATGCCGATTAGCAGTATGCGAGCGTGATGTGTAAGTTTTCAAAGCAATCTGAGTAAGATCATTTCAAAGAGGTCAAACAGTTGGTGCCTGAATTGCATGTGCATCGGTATAAAAGCTGCAAAATTATGTAATAAGTGAAGGACAACCATCTCAGAAATCATAACGATGTATACCAAGTAGATCAATAAGAGGAACAGACGGACACAGGATACCTGCTAAACATCACAAAAATACAGCCTCAAACAACCATAGAACTCAATCAGCACCTGTATGACCTGGCTTCAACGGAAAGTGAACATCATGATCTTCATATCACTGGAATTCATGGCTATGGCTAAGACCAATGCATAAAGACCTATAATCTGCTGTAAAGGTCACAAAACCTGAATCCCACAGCAAGACAAAATTAATATGGTCTGATGAACCATCTTCCACTCTTTTTCCTACACTCTCTCCCATGCTGAAATTTTGAGGTGCTTTCAAGTCAAATCAAATAGGACTTTATATTTTGTCCACAAGTATACAGTGGTACAAGACATTGTATGACACATGGGGGACTGCATGTTCACAATTACAGGGGTAAAGTGCAGATTAACACATAGTGCACATGACACGATAGGAGGGCAGACACACAATATACATATGAATAGAGTGCACATAATATAGCAGCAGGAATGTAGCAGCGGAATATGAATATGGTGCATAAACTATATAAGGTGAATAGAATGATGTGACTATCTGTACATAACTGAAAATAAACTTTCTGTACATTATATACATAATGTAAACTATAAAGACAAATGTAGTACATAAGCTATCCGTACATAACATAGTATGGTATAGTGCAGTAGAGCAACAGGTAATGTAATGTTGCAGCAGATATTGTAGGTTGCACTTTGTTGTCTGCTGCCAAGTGTCAAACATGGAGGCGATCCATAATGGCATAATGGGAGTGTTTCAGTCCAACAATTGCTCTGCATGGTCACATGACGGCCAAGGAATGTGAGGTCCTTTTACAGGACCAGGAGCACCCTATGATGCAAACCCTGTTCCTTCAAAATGTTCCCATAATCCACTATGCAAAACACACTGCTAAACAAGATGAAGAGTGATTCTATAAACTTCCGCAATGAAGTCAAACCCTCCATGGCCTCCCCAATCACCAGATCTAAACATCACCGAGCCTGAACATGAAATTATTTTCATTTCAAAAGATGAATGCAGCATACAGTGAACCACCAATGCCAACTCTGAATTATCATATGAACCAATCACAATGCAAGGTTCTTACCCAGGTAGCCAATGACGGCAGCACCTACGGTCCTAGCAGGGCCATTGAGGTGTCCAGCAGCGTTATGGATGAGCTTGACTGGGGTGGCATTCTCATGAGAGGAAACCGCCAACTGGAGGTCAGCAGACACACAGAAGTGAGAAAAGGGTAGAAACTTCAGGAAGTCCCTTCCTTCACCTGGGAGAACTTTCTGTCAAACGACCAGACTGCCGGATGGTTTAAATAGGAACAATGTGACACTAGGGAAAATCGTCGGTCTTAATGACAAGCATAATGCCTGTTCTTTTTCTTCATTTGTACAGTTGGACTAGATGCAGCCCTGCTAAGTTCTGAGGCTAAGGGAAGAACAGGGGGGTACAGGGTGGGAGGGGGGGTACGGGTACATGAGCAGACCTATGGGCCACACAGAAATAATTCACCCAGACTGCACAGCAAGACCGAAAGAGCCAACAGCTTTGGATCTTCTGGCTGAGCCTAAATGCTGAACAGGCACACAAACGGACGTACTCTACTGCTGCAGCATCAGAACTGCAGGCTCTGCGCTTTCCGGAGCGCCCATGACCAGCAGCAATTCCAGCTCATTTACACGGGGAATTACAGAGGGGAGCAAGTGCAGCACAGGATTTATGCCTGACCCCCCCCCCCCCCATCAGAGAGGCAGACCTGCCACCTGGCCACAGCCCACCTGCTTGGCGATGGCCTTGCTGTCCAGCTTGTTGTAGACCTTCCTGATTTTGGCCACGGTGAGGGTAGACACTGAGAGTGCATACAAGCTGAAGGAAACCTTCTCCTCGGGGACGAGCGCCACAGGGGATGGGGGGGCCGCCTCTCCTTTGGGGTCTTTACCTAACAGAGGATGTGATGTGGTCACACAGCCCTGCTTCAAATTCATACAAAGAGCTGCGAACTTCTTTCAAAACTGTAGCCCTTCTGTTAGATATTTGTGTAACAATTTTGCTTTATCAAAAGAACAACACACCTACATTTTCCTATTTTATACTGCTGGGTAATTCAACTGAAGAAGTTACTGCCAGGTAACCAAGTCTCTACAGTGGACAAAAGAAACGGTTCCTCCTGGTTCGTTTCTTGGAAGAGCAGCTCGTTAATCATTACACTATCAAACGCTGCACACGGAGACACAGACAGACAGACACAGATCCAGACACAGACAGACAGACACAGAGAGAGATAGAGATAGATACAGAGACAGACTTAGACAGGCAGGCACAGACAGACACAGAGAGACACAGACAGACAGAGACACAGAGACAGACTGATGCTCACATGGCAGGTAGACAGCCTGGAAGCTGCCCACGTAGTTGGGGCCCAGCTCGTAAATAGTGGAGATGCTGGCGGCTGTTAGCACCTCCTCCAGGAAGTGGGTGGGCCCGAGGCGCCACAGCAGTGTGGAGAGCTGGCGCTGGGCGGGGGGCGTACCAATGTAACTGTACACCGTGCTCAACACCGGGGGGTTGGTGGACCCAGAGCCGCCCGGGACGCTGTGGATGTAGTGAAGCTGTGGAGAAATGGGGGCGCCCCCCCAGTTAGCAGGCAAGCAATTGGGCTGATCTAGGGCTCTGTGCCAGTTGCCCTCTTTGATGGCATGTAAAAAAAGCCAACGCAAGCCAACAAAACTGTGCTAAGCCGCAACAAAAACAGGTACCCACCCCCCATAGCTTCCCACATGGGGGGGCACGGCTCAGGGGCAGCGATGGGCCTGTCCCGTCAGAGGCACCCCGGGTGTGCTGGCTGGGAGGCCCCCTAAGCAGTCTGCCAGTAACCACATTCAACCCCCCCCCAGACTGAACCCTAAACCTGCACATGTGTCCAGTTAGAGGGCGCTGTCGCAGATCTTATTTAATGGTATAACCATATTTTTCAGTAGAGGCAGCATTAAATACAGAGCCTTCTCAAATCGCTGCTTCTTCTGTAATGCTCTAATAGAGCAGAGTTTATGGGGAGAGTTTAGTGAGCATTTTGAATAAAATCACATAACATTTCCCATATGTGTATCACAAGAGGGACCTCATGTTCCAAAGTCTTTATCAATACTACAAATGAAATCGAGCTATTTCTACATAATTAAAATGTTTAAAACCAGTAGCCGGTTCTACTGAATAACTGTCCCACACAAAATGACCTCGATCATACCTTGACTGTGCTGACCAGCTGGCCGTCGATATATAGAGTTGCTGTGCTGTTCTTAAGCATGCCTTTACTCATCACCAACACCAGGTGGTGCCACTGTCCCTCATTGATGAGGTCACCGCAGCGGAAGCGGGCGCAGCAGGGCAGGATCTCGTAGAAGGATGACTCCTCGCTGAAGTCGTCCACTGTGGGCAGGGGAACAGAGAGATTTTTACATGACTGAAGACTGTGGGGGAGAAGGGAAGGATTACCTTCAGATGTCACCGTGAATAAACCTGGATTCATCGAAAGTAAGAAAGCCCTTATATCACACGTGACCTAAATAATGGGATTAGCCTGGCTAGTGTAACAATACGGTGTCATTTGATTTTTAAATATTAGATCATCTCTTTCAAGAGGCTGAAACATTTTTCCGCATCCCCCATGCAGGAATCCTATTAGCAGCTATTCTTTTTTCTTTTTTTACATATTCTTGAGAGTTTAAGGAAACACGCTTTTGAAAATGAGCCATAACAAAATGAGATTAATTAGTTGACTTTCCAAAAATTGTAGTAATTGTGATTTTGATATGTATAATTATATATGTTTTTATACAGCTTTTACTAAAGCAAAAAGACTTATCTTAGACAGCAAAGTTATGGGT
>JAODKC010000117.1:12362073-12383346 GCA_026777985.1 Mormyrops attenuatus | reverse complement strand
CCCCCCCCCCCCCCCCCCCCCCCCCCCCCCCCCCCCCCCCCCCCCCCCCCCCCCCCCCCCCCCCCCCCCCCGCAAGCCTGCCAGATGAGGCGACCCTACTCTCCTAATTTAATAATTAAAAGCTGAGCTATGGCAAAAATTAACATCCTATCACACTTGAGGACTGGAGCTGGCCAGCCTGGATTCCAACTTTGGTTTCTCATCGTACTTTCTACTTTCCCTTCAAAGTCAAAGAGCACAAACACACAAGCAAAATCAACAAAACAAAAGTTGTCAATAAATAACATCATCATCTTTCTGCCATAACTGCTTATCCAGCGAGGAGGAGCTGAAGCTGGTTCCTGGAAACACAGGGTAGGAGGCAGAGCCGCACGAAATATTTTTTAAATCAGAGCGATGTGGGCCGCAATGTGTTATAACGTCAGGGAAGGTCTGACCGTCAGTGATGGCCCATCAAAAAAAAATAAAAATTCTGACATTTGAGATATCTAAGCATTTGAGAAATTGCCAGCTAGCTGCACAGTTAGAAACTGCCAAGGAGACAAACTGTACAGATATGGGAAATATTTAACATTTCTAAATATAATCTAGAAATATAATTGGTTTTTATGGAAGGATACGGTATGACTGGGGAAGAGCATTACCTATAATGCGAATCAGGTATTTCTAAAAATCCATCATAAATCACTATGATAAACGTAGACCATTTCAGCAAAATGTACTTAGGCTCACCTACCATTTAACCTATTTTTTGCTTAGAAAGTAAACATACATTACCATTAATCATTAAAAAATGCTATAAATGACTTGAACAACCACCACCCTAAACAAAACAAAGGAATTGTCTGAAGGTTTACTTGTCAGCAAAAATAACACCAGCCCTAGTAATAATGTTTCTCTACAGTGCATTCATGCATGAATCCAAATAGCAGAAGCTGACAGTCAGTATGAAGTAGGAGTGGCCTAAATGGCTTAATAGTCGTCTGCTAAAAGCCTTCAGCTCCCTTTCTGAAGAAACTGACTCATCAATATTGTAAAAGGCCTCAACTTACATCCCTGTTTAAGACCTCAGGACAGCTCGAAAGGGGAGTGGATATCCACAGACATCAAAAGCCTGCCCTATCCCTGTTTCACCGGGAATTTTAACACGACACAGCGAGACGCGGACGGGAAAGGTCTGTTTACTTGTGGCCTCTCCAACATCCTGTTGTGAGCGGTTGGAGATTGGTAATTGGGAATGACAGAACAAACAAAATCTCTATGTCAGCCAGATCCCAACTGAATAGCCTCTCCCCTACACCCCCCCCCACCCAAATACCACCCAAAGGAAAAGCAGTCAAGCTGATTTGGCCCCCACCCAAGAGAGAGAATGGCAAAGAAGAAACAAAAGGAGAGACACTGAGCAGACTCAGACAATTTGTCAGCATTAATAGTGTATAAACGGGAGGTGTGGCCTGCGTGACCTTCGACCCCACAGGGCGTTTATCATTTCTCATTATCTGTGTGTCACGGATGAAAAGCCCAGATGTATCAGATCGGGCATCTGAACCATGCACAAAACAAAAGAACGAATAATTAAAGAGGTCTGCAGTAAGATAAGTACGACAGGATTTCTCAAAAAAGTCTGTAGTGTCAGATATCTTTGTGTGTGTGCGCGTGTGTGTTCCCCTGCCTTGTACCCTATGCAGCCTGGGATAGACTCTGCACTGGATAAGCTACAGGAAGATGGATAGATGGATGGATGGATGGATGGATGGATGGATGGATGGATGAGAGAGAAGTTAATTAAGGAATGGCAAAGAGGCTCCCCAATCCTCCTTGGGCTCAAACAAGGGCAGACCAGACAACTCGAGTTGGGTGGCAAGAGAGTGGATAAGCACCTGCATTAGTGTTGGACCCCTGGAGAAGAACGGTGAGGGTCTCCATCACCAGCCAGGCCAGCTGCTTCTGATCCTCTGCCACTCGGTTGTTTCTCGATTCACCTGGAAGGGTGGTGAGGGTTGAACAGGTGCCATGTCAGTGTAGAGCCTCCATCTCACATTTTAAAGTCAGACCCAGCCGTAATCCACATTTCCAATTATACTGAGTTCATGACAAAGTTTATAAAATGAGAATCAGCACTACATTAGTGATTAAAATGAATAGTGCTTATTGGCACAGAAATTCTGTTAGCAAGCAAAATTCAGTTCCAGTCAATAAAAATGTTACTGCCAAAATGTCAATAGGATTAAGGTGAAATTCAATAAGGTGGGGATTCTGAAGCTAACAGCCAAGCAACAAAATATCATCACATGATCCTTAAGATCTCTGGATGATAAAATGTCCAGGCGTGTCATCGTGGACAGGTATTCTCCTCACCCTGCTCGTTGTAGGCCTGCGTGGGGTCCTTCATGAGGGCGGCGTATTTGTGCAGCAAGGTCACCATCACCTCGAGCAGGCCCACCTCCCGGAAGACCTCGCTGAAGATGGGGTCGTGGCGGCTGAGCTTGAGCAGGGTGCGCATGGCGGTGATGCTGCACTGGTAGGATGCACTGGCCTTGAGAAGAACGCTGATGCTGAACAGCTCCTTGCAGGGCACGTAGTTCAGGCTAAAGACCACGAACTCCAGCAGCTCGAAGTACTTGGCCTGCACCTCCGGCAGCTTGGCGATCTTCTCGCCGAACTGGGAGAGCGTGTGCTGCGCCTCCAAGATGAAGTAGTTGGCTTTGTCGGCAATGTAGATGTTGGAGATGGCATCCAGGATGATGCTCGTCAGGCGGCTGGTTTTGGCTTTTAGGAATGCATTCTGGAGTACCGAGAAGGCTTGGATATTCCTTACTGTGTGACCTGGGAGATGAGAAACAAATGGAATGCCACACCACACTCTGATGACCCAAAAATGCTCATACCTACAATGGTATGATACAGCACACATACAATACAATAATACGATACATCGGGGAAGCAAAAACTCCTGTTCAAAGCACTACCCCTCATAACTTGAGGGGACAAACCTATGAGGTGGCTGGATGGGTCACACATGAGCTACTCAGACACACATTCACAAATAATGTATACATATTTTTAAAAAGAAAATGGAATAACTCAATCAAACAGCTATTTTGTGGCATAACTGTTGGGAATGAATTTAAGGATGCTGATGCAAATTAAGGTGTGTGGAGTTCTAAATAGCAGGTAGGGTGTTTACACTGGTAGTAAGAGGAGGGCACACGTAAAGAAATATGCTTTTGTTAAGCAGTACACAACATTAAGCTGATTTGCTTTAACTACACATTTTCAGTTGCGATTGCATAAGTGAGAATAACAACAAATGTACAATGTGAGAGAAACAGTAATTCAATCCCTTAATGTCAGGCCTCATATGGCCAAAACCGCCAATGTTCAGTCCATGTTAGGGTGTTAAAGACCATAAATCTTCAGTACAATGGGGGAAAAAATTTGACTGATTATGTAACCCATAACTATGTTGCCCAGCAGGCAGGCTGAAGCTTTCAATATTGCTACAAACTTTTGACAATTACATTGCCGATTACAATATGTCCTTAGAAAAATTTTCACTAATTAAGTATACTCAAACACTGCTGCAGTTATAAAAAAGAAGGGATGCTGGAGACGATTAGCGACGCGTATCAAGTGAAGCTGTTACAGTGCCTTAATCCCGCAAACAAACGGCTGCGGGCACTGCGGACTTCTGAAACCCGCGATTTGTTTCAGTCTACCTTTAAGGGCTAGACGGATCTGCCATGTGGAATAGCACAGTATCATAAACAAGGCAGGATGGAGGGGGCTACCAAGCGCAGGTCCAAACAGTAGACCACATGTGGTACGTGGTGGTTATGTATGCAGACAGAAGAGCAGAGTTGTCAGAGTGGCATGGACACCCTGGTAGATACAGTCGGCCCAGCACATGACAGAGGCCCTTCAATACATAAAATTATATGCTAAATTAGTGGAAATGGAGTCAAGACGACATTTTGTCAGGGGGCCTGGAATTTCATATGTTGACACTAATTACACATGGATAAGAGTGGTTTCACCATCATAAAAATAATCAAAAATTAGTGACATACATTTATATGCCGCTTGTCTATGAAATGAATGAGTAATGATGTAATCTCATGACAGAACCCATCTGAGCGTCAAAACAGACAAGCAAATGCAGTAGTGAGACAGGCTGGCTCTCTCTGTGCCACAGTGTGCTGCCTTCCTGCTGAGACCCAAGCCTTGCCAGATCCCATGGGACCAACCTTTGCCGGAGGGTTGCGGCACAACAAAACCTGGCAGGAGGAAGGGCGCGCCTGTGGTGAGGCCGGCTGGCTTCAGCTCGCTCAGGCCGTACGTGGTGAGGGACGTCACCAAGTTCACCAGGTCTTTCAGGGCGTCTTTGGAGTCATCCTCCTTGGCCTGCTCCAGCCTGGAAGGATATGGCCAGTTCAGGTTTGCTGGATAAGAAGCCTTCCACAGCCCTCAATACTGTTTCATCAACACCAAGATGAGAAGACCGCAGTCTAAACCATGAGTAAGCAGAAGATGCTTTGCTTTCTCCCTATTCGAAATATGTCTGCAAGTCCGTCCTTCCATCCCTGTCTGTCCATCCGTCCATCCATCCATCCATCCATCCCGTCTGTCCATCCATCCATCCATCCATTCGTCTCTGTCCATCCATCCATCCATCCATTCATCTATCCATCCATCCGTCTCTGTCCGTCCATCCATCCAATCCTTTTATCCAAAGCGACATATAATTCAGAAGGCAGATTCAGTCCCTGGAGCAAATGCCGTTTAATGTCTTTGCTCACACTGCCCCCTGGTATTACGGCTAGCAGCTACATTTCTAATAGGCATAATCCCTGATCCCTGACTTAACGCATAATACTCTAGCATATACCCACCCCCACCCCGAAACACCCCCACAAAGCCGCATACCTGAGCATAAGGTCGCAGAGGAAGGTATATCCCTGGCACATGCGGAAGTCATCCAGCAGAGTCTGCGAGACGTCACTGGAATCCTTCAGGAAGCAGGAGAGGCCGGCGAACATCTCCACAATCTCCAGAGGTGAAAGGTCATCTGACTGCTGCATGTTCTGGATGCAGGACGACAGGCACTCCTTCTCTGCAGGGGACAGCATCATGTCTGTTTAAGGCGCGTGCATCTGGCCATGTCACATTGAGGATTAAGAGACTCACCGGATGATCTATTTAGCAGCACAGTGGTACAATGCCAATAAAAGAAGAGATGTCAGGAGGTTTTTCAATTCATGGCAGAGTTTTAAATATTTAACATTTGTCTGGCAGGAATATTCTGTTTTTACTTTTCAACATAAAATATAAAAAACATTTTATAAGGTCAAGCAAAGAACAACCTCCCGAGTGACAAGCGTCAAACATCAGTTTCAACAATAAATTGCCTCTAATCCTCTTTAAGAGTAAGTAACGATAATAAATGGTACAAAGGCGAAAATGAAAATTCATCTGACTAATTAAAAACTCAAAGGCCGGTCTATTAGGTAGAGCCTATTAATGAAGCCTGCTCCTCCAAACATCAGATCATGTGACTGCAATTGAATACATGCAGAACACAGACTGGGCCAAGAGGTTCATTTACTGTTGGACTAAGCCTTAGAATGGCTAAGCAGCATGATCTAAGTGAGGGTGAATGGAGTGATTGTTGGTGCCAGACTATGTGGTTCCATCATCTCAGAAATAGCAATCTTCCAGGAATTTTCAAATTGTACAGCATTAGCAACTTACAGTGAATGGTGCAATAAACAAAAATGCCATGTTAATGAAAGAAGTCAGAGGACAATGGCCAAGCTCGTTAAAGTTACCAGGAACACCACAAAACCAGCAGCTCAGTATAAAGGTGTGCAGGAAGGTTTCTCTGAATGCACTCATCTACCTTTTCAGGAGGCAAAGTGGGTCTTACCCGTTACTGGCCAGGTGTACCTTGCAAATTGGCCACTGACTCTCAGCCCTTGGCTGTCAACTCTCCGGCGCCGGACCCTTTCACTTTCACCTTACTCTTGCTCTAACATCACCCACTCCAGCCTTGGGTTTCTCTGACAGAAACTCAATTCCATCCTCAATGGCAGCCCCACACTGCACCTTTCTGTCAGGTCTGACTGCCGAACACAGCTGCGACTCCACGACTTTGTCCAAAAAGACACATGAGGCAGAGCCCAAGCTTACAAGTAATGCCTATGATCATTTCTATGCCCAGAAACACACTCTCTGAGATGATCAGAGAACCACTCGAGTGAAGGATCTCTCACTGGCTTACAAACAGAATAAGGCAGGCTTGCATGCTTTGTCCTTTAACGCTGAAAGTAGTATATACCTTAAGCTAGCAATGAGAATTTTATTCCTCTATATACAGCTGGAGATTTAGTAAGTATTTCGATAGCAATACCTTGCTCATGGGTACTATAGCAAGGTGTTCCTAGGAATGTAAGGAAGATGGATGGATGGATGGATGGATGGATGGATGAAAAAGCACCAGTGATGACGGGGGCCCAAAGCGTACCGTGAATGTACTTGACCACATTGATGCTGAGGCCGTGCCGCGAGATGGTCATGAGCACCTCGCCGGCGCTCTTCCTCCATGGCAGGTTATGGGGCGGGCACCAGGAAGTGATGGCACTGAACAACAGCTGCAGGTCGTCCTTCTGGGCCAGCTCCTCAGCGGGTGACACGAAGCTACACAGCTTGACCAGGATCTGCCGGCGAGGGAAACAGTGTCAGCAGTATGACCCCCCCCGGTCCCTGTCTATGGCTTGCATTACCCACTGCTTGCTTTTGCAAGGTTTAGGCTTTGGGGCTAATTAATTGCTAACAAACAATACACACCCATACAGTATAACAAATGTCACTAAATAGCACATATTAGCAGTCAGTTGCCCTACAATTAGTGACACAAATCCTGGTTTTAAATTTCACTCTTGTTTTTGCATCAGACATCTAGAAGAAACTCTAACAACAACAAAACCTCTTAGAAAAGAAGTGCATGGGGTACAAAACATCACTCTTTTTCAGGATTGCAAAATGTACAGGAATGTCACAGCGAGTGGGACTGTAAAGACTTCAGCATGGAACACCCAACAGGGGTCGAGAGCTCAACAGTCGCTATTGATTGGTGAGCTTTAAAGTAGGGGGAGGGGCTTCACCTGCACAAAGACCTTCTGCAGCAGAGCACGGCGGTCGGCCAGTGGCAGCTCCGTCTGAGCCGCGCCCGGGGTCTCGGGTGTGTGTGGCAGGTCGAAGAACAGATACAGACACTTCACAAGCGTGGAGGGTACTGACATGGTCGTCATGCAGTCCACAGTTTTCTAAAACAGAGGAGAAGCGCTTCCTCAGAAATTGCCAGCAGCTTCTCACAGACCTCCATCATTGCTAGTCCATTACGCAGAATCCTTCAGATGAACGCAACACATATGACAAGCAGCAGATCCCAGTTATGCACAGGAACATATCAGGAAATCCACAAATCTCAATGCACATTATGGCAACCCAAATAAGCTTCTCAAAAGAAAACTACACGACAGTACAACTGATACTGATGCAAAATCTCCCAGTAACCAAGGCTGATAAAAAAAAAGAGAGACATAAAACAATGTGGCATCAGGTGAGTGACAGAAATTATCTACAAAGACTGGTGATAACATCTGTTCCAGTAAATTCAGGCTCGATTTCACATGAAAGACAATCTGAGAGCGAGCGTCAGTCGGAACAGCTCCTCCATCTGCTGATGCAAAAACAAACACGGCGATACATGGTGATTATTCAGCAGTAATGCAAGATTGTTGCTGCGAAAGTCTGAAATGCTCAGAAAATACTGACAAATTCCCCCCCAAAAAAACGTGATTCATTTTATAACTGATTCTTCCCAGAACAACTTTAAGCAAGCATTTTAGCCTAGTCAACGAGAATGACTGAGGCCAAAAACATTTTGGATGAGAAATAAAATGAGAAATGCCACCCATGACACTTGCTAGAAAAGCTCTCACACAATAATAAACAATGAGAACAGTTGGATAATACACCATGGAAGAGCATTAGGGTCACCACGAAGAAAAACAATAACTGTATCTTGAGGTAACACAAAATTTTGCCATTAAGCTTGACATTTTGTTTTTCTTTTTTTCTCGAGATACAATTTTATTCCATCGAATTTCATTCTCAGCATTGCAAGTGTAGAATTCAGTTTGATTCCTTATATTAACTTCATCCCAATTCAAAATGACAAAATTAAGAAAGAAATTTTGGATTCAATCTTGAAACAAAATTGTTACATTTCTTATAAGTGGACCTAATACTGTTCCATAATATAAACATTGTATTACATGGATGATTTCAAAAGTGTTCTTTTGAATTCAGACTATGTTTAAAAAAATAACTCACTCGCTATTAGAGTAATGTCAGTATTCTTGAGTCGCCAAGGTAACAGAGAGCAGCTCAGCATGCGTCAGCCCTGTCTGAGAAGTGCTGGGCGTCCTTGAGTATCCAGTAAACAAGGATGCAGCACGACAGCAGATCGCATACCTTGCCACCAAGGTGCCCCGGCAGCTACGGGCTCCACTGCAGATATACAAGCCTCTGAATGGTAAGCAAATAAACTGCCATAAAATCAGAGGAGGCTGCGGATTATGAAAGGGGGACTGGGATCTGAAAAACCTTTTTCTACTCTGAACAACAATTTGATTTAGCGTGACTTCAAAGAAAAAGAGTTTCAAAAGCATTCCTGTGATTTATTTCATATCACAGGAGACTGTCAACGCAGCTGGGAATACCGGCACGAGATGGTCTGCTGGGGAATACAGCATACTGATCAACAGGAGAGGATGCAATCTGGATCAGCACTGCCATCCGAGCTTCGGCAAAGAGAGATGGAGCTGAGAATGCCCATGGCTCCGCCCAGCCCACCTGTCACCCCGCCCAGCCCGCCTGTGGCCCCATTCACCCGCCTCATAACCACACCTGTCCAGACGAGGCCAGCAGGTTGATGGTGGTGAGCAGCATCCAGCCACGGCTCGCCTCCTCGCTCTGGTTCACCTCCAGAAACTGCACGATAGCTCGACTGGCTGCCTCTGCAGGGACAGAGAGGTACAGTGGTCCCTTTTCTTTAGGAACACAGGCCCCTGTCCATCTTTAACCCGGAACGCAAACAAAAGAAATATGATAAAGAGAGCGGCAAACACACTTATATTTACTTTATTTAGCAGCCACTTTTATCCAAAGCGATGTACAAGTGAGGCAAATAGAACATTACAAACATATGGCTGTGATGGAGTCAACTAGGCATAAGTGCAGCTAGACTGAGCTTCCAGTGAATACCCAGGTATAGGTGTAAGCAGTACTGGTGAAGGAGCTACACAACAACTTCGAAGCAAGCGAGAAGCCAATCAGACAATAATTCAGAGCAGCATTAAGTGCTACATTAAGAGCATTTGGGGAGTATGAGTGGTGCAGACTATTCCTGGAACAGATGGGTGCTGCGGAAAAACGTACGACTGGTGAGCACCTCTCACGCCTATATTTTGCCCCACAGACAGGAGCCAATACTGGGGAAAGTAGAGAACGATGGGAAGTTGTTTTCAGCCCAAAGGGACAAGCCTCCACCAGCTGGCTCCAGAGGACAGACACTTAGACACTATATGTGGGGGCAAGGATCTGAGCCTGAAGTCAAATTATTGTGCAAACCTTATGGGCAGAGGGGGTAGGGGGGTGGTACAGGGATACAGTGGTTTCCGTTTAACTCTCTAGATGATTAAATTCAAAGATCCAAAAGCGCCCGTGTAACAAGACTAACCAGCATCTGCAGCACAAAGACTCAAACTGATAGACGGCTCCCCCTTTAAATTTGCCATGCATCTGATAATGTATACAGTGTGAAAATGAACGTCACCCTGTCATTATTTCTACAGTTGACTCTGCAGTTGCATGTTGGCTTTCATAACTCATGTCTCAGCTTATTTTAGATGAATTATTGGAGGGAATCCAGTTTATTGCCATACTCGCTTTGAATAAGAAGTGCTCAACTATAAACAAGCATGTTGCAGACATCGGTGCAAAGAAGACATCTATTAGGTCCTTTTACTTAAAAGCCTTTATTTTCACGCAAAGGCTCAGGAGGGCTGATACTAAATGTTATCTGAGATAAGTCTGAGATGAGCCTGGGAGTATGGTAGGAAATAAAGGTTTCAGCTCCACAAACCTGTCGATTTGTTGGACGCTCGTCGCCGGATCTCCGTCACCATCAGCCGGGAGACCTGGGTGGTGAACTGCAGCAGGTCAGAAAACTTCTCTGTCATCGTGCTGGGAGGGGCGCTCCCGAAAACCTGCGTCACGCACAGCCGGGGGACACAGGGTCAGAGAGCAGTCTAGGCACAGATCACTATGATTACAACCTTTAGACACATAACCAGCTTAACGGAGCTGTGGTCATTTTTAGTGTCCTTCCAGATAGAAAGTCATTCATAGGCAGGGCTGCTCAGTTAACAATCATAATCATGATTATGATTATAATATTGAGATCCAGGTTAACACGATTACTCATTGACTGAAATATCATGCATTTATTGAACTTACACAAAACTTGTCTTTTTCACAGTGGATTTCCTTGAACTCTAAATATAATTCAGATGAGTAGCAAATAAAAAGGGGCTTTTTATTTTATTTTAGTTATTTTGTTTTGATAATTGTTAGTAGCCAACATCACAGTTGAAATTAAAATGGGATTAATTGACCAGTCTTACTCATATGTATCAATAAAATCTAGTGTACATCAGACCTGAATTAAAACTTAACCTTAGCTCACAATCTTTAACTAGAGATGCCAGCCTCAGCCAACTCAATGTATGTTAGTAATGTAGCATTAGCGAAAAACACTCCACTCTCTCCTACCCGCCCACAAACAGTGCGACGTGTACCAATAAAGGCTACAATCACTGCTCGTCTGTGACAATTTTTGAAGTGGAGCCTCTCAAAAGTAGGGTGGGTGTTACAGTGCACTTAACAGTGAAAAGGACCTGCTTCTGTATGGGCGCTTAAATCATTAACATTACTGAGTGATTAATGAACGCGTAGTGAAGTGCAGCAGCAGGAGTGACTGAAGTGCACCGTTCACCTGTAGGTGAGTGGAAATCTCTACAGCCCACTGGGCAAACAATAAGCTGAAATGTGCCACATAAATGTAAAATACCAAAAATCATTAACCGGGAGAACAAAAAACAAAGACACTTCTTCTCATTAGCTGATGCTAAGCAGGATCACTGTATCCTGGAACACAGATAATCCCGCTACAACTGCCATATTAATGAAGGGAAAGCAGCCGGGTGCTCTGGCCATGCAAAAGGCCGCTTACACTTCAGTACAGGGGCATCGCGCGGCCGAGAGATGAGTGGAGAACCAGGATGCAAAGCTTCTCACACTTTCCAATGGAGGGTTAATCAAAGAACCAGCTGTTTATACACAATACGTCCATCCATCCATCCATCTTGTGTAACCGCTTGTCCTATTCAGTACTGTGGGGGCTCCGGAGCCTATCCTAGAAACTATGGGCACGTAGCGGGGAACAACCCAGTATGGGGCGTACGCAAGTTGGGAATATTCATATTTATAGCAGTAATTTCAAGGTCAGGACCTTGTAGAAAGTAGGGAAAATGACAAAATAGAGATTCTGTTCAAGTTCCTTCTCAGTGGTACAACAGCTAGGATTGAATCACCTGGCTTGAAGCAGCAATCCTGTGCATTTAACCCCCATGCAAACTGCTGCCTGCTTCAGCTTGCTGCCTGACCCCCCTGTTCAGCAGAGATCATTGTTCCTCACCCGGTTGAAGACGGGCAGCATCATATACAGCTTCTCCTCCTGTTCCTTCTGGGTCATGTGACGCGGCGGGTGGCTAAGCTCGGAGAAGAGGCGCCGCAGGTGCATGAGGCCCAGCGCGTTGTCCTGCGGGCTGCACTCCTCCTGGCGCGGCCGGCCCATGATCCTCTTCACCATGTTCATCTTGTGCTGCTTTCTCAGGACGAAGCCGGCACTGCCGGGACAAAGAGCGGCACGCAAAGGTGGAATTTTTAGTGGCGTTTAACGGCAGCAAGACAGAACCATACACAAAGGCAGGGGGAGAGGAGAAAGGGGAGATAAGGAGGGAGGAAAGCTGCCTTGCCAGGCCAGATGTGTAACGCGGTGCCAAACGTCATATCGGCGAGTAAACTGTTGGCTCCTCTCATGCTGTATTACTCTCTATTATTCTCAATTTCTTTGTGTTTACTGTCTCTTTGTGTGTGATGGTCTGGTGACCCACATTGTGTATGACAAAGAAAGGCGAACATAGGAGAAGGATAGTCGGCACGCCGGGGGGCGGTTATATACATACATATAAATATATAAGCGTGAAATGGTGGAAAGTTAAAACGCATGTGGGTCGGCAGGGAGGCGCTCCGTGACAGAGGCCTATTCATCACCCCTGCCCCCCCCAGCCACCTGAACTCCTTAAAGACAGGTACGCCTCACCTACCCCCTTCCATTCCAAGTGACCACAACCCCATCCCCCCCCCCCCAATTTTCCTTCAATATAACTACGTAACTATGTAATTGAAAGTGTCACAAAACGATAAGGTGGTTTGTACGCTGTGCAGTTTCGATGGCACACCACAGTGGCACTAGCGCTATGCACGAGCACCTGAAGAAGAAACACACAGGTGCTATTCTGGACGATGGACTGGAAAAAAGGCAAAATTACCTTAAATGTTGTTTATTCGTGTTTATTAAATTACCATTAGTATGGTGTGCTTTTTAATATCCTTTGTCCTTATAGCTGCCAGATACACCCATCATTACAGCCATAAGATTGTCTGCCTATTACCTTGGAATCTCTATTGAATAAGTGTTTAACAAAACACTTAGGTAGAATCTGGACTTATTCTATGTTTATTGATGGTGCCGGTGTGTGTTCATGTGCATTGGGCTTGTTGGGAATAGTGTTATTACCTTAAACAAGAACTGAAATAAAAATGGAAACTAATAAAAAAAAAAAATGCTTGTTAACTGAAATAAAAATGAAAAATTTAAATTTGAAAAGTTTCACATTTTTTTTTAACCTTGCTTAACCACGTTATCTCCTCTTTTAAAAGATCTTGCGTCTGCTGAGCTGCCCCTTTCTCTACCGCTACTTCAGTGCTCATAGCTTCCATGGTATAACAGAACAATAGCATGTTGCATGCTCCGCTAACTGAATTTATTAAAAACATAAGGATACGCTGAATTTATACAGATTGCTAACTTTTGGGCATCACAATATATCTCTCATTAATATTTTAGGCTTATCAAATTGCTGCCATAAATGTCATAGATAAGAGTTGTTGCAATTACGGATTGCAATTAAATTAAACACGATTACGCGATTATAAAACACGTCGATTAAAATTCTCCTTCTCAATTACTTGGCAATGTGGCAGAAGGAAGACGTGCATAGTGTATGAGGGTCCAAATAAATTCATTCACATTAAAAGTGACTGAAAATGCAGTCGTCTGTTAGTATTGTAAAGCAGAACTTTAAATATCACCACAGAACGACTGCAATGCAAGTCTATCTTAAATGAAGTGAGGTAAGGGAGCATGTGCCGACAGCGTGTTGCTGCACCCACCACACAGGGATGAGAACCCAAGCGCAACCGTGTGATACCTCAGCACCACACTAGTCCGAAAGAACCAGTGAGAGTTTTTTCCCCCAGTTGCTGGAGTGCCAATCTGACCACCAACACCCAAGGTTTTCCCTGTAAGTTGGAGGACCTCCTTATAGGGCTGGATGCAGATTAACATCATACCCAGGGTGAAGCAATTACTGGTTAAGGGCCTTGCTCAAGGGCCCGACGGAGTAGAATCACTCTAGGCATTCACTGGATTCGAACCAGCAACCTTCCAGTTAATGGCACAGAGCCCTAGCCTCGGAGCCACCAGTCTGCCTAAAAATGCCTTAAAAGACGACATTTGGGAAAGTAAATACGAGGTTAACCATAGCCTAGCGGAGTAGCCTAGCGGAGTAGCCTAGCCTGTCTTTGTCATTAAGTTGACTTAAATTATTTTGCTTCATTTACTTTTTATGCTTCCTGTATCTCAAAATAATTTCTGCTAAAACCAAGGTCTACCCTGTCACTTAGCCGAATCTTCTTACACAATACAGGGTTGCCAACTTGGGTCAGTTGGCTGGCGTGAGATTTTCAATTCAAGACAGGTCTGCACATTCATTTACATGCATGGAACAGTTTTATTACCTTGTAAATATTCTGAATGGTTTGCAAACTACCCCAATACTTTAAATGTAGCTAATTTTAGGTTTATAATGGAATAATATAGATTTGCTGTAAGATTTCTTGTGTGAGCGTGAGTGATACGTGACAGTTTTACAATAAGTAACTTATTGCAACCCAAGAGACTATCGCGGTCCTTGAGATGTGACAGTCGCATGTGCATGAAATGCCATTTTGATATTAACATCACACATCATGCAAGCCTGTCAGGGCAGCATAATGACGCGGTGGGTCATGGTGTCACCGCGCACCGCCGCTTTGTGTGTTTGGAGTTTGCATGTTCACTCTGCATGGTGGCTTTTCTGCAGATGCTCCGGCTTCGTCCCACTGTCCAAAAACATGCAACTTAAATAAACGAGCGTGATTAAACTGACTGTACGTGTCACTGAGTGTGGACCCTGCAGTTGTTGGTTGATTCCTGCCTCGCACTAATTATATCATATTACATTACATTACAACACATTACCTGACATTACATTATATAAACGATTACAATGTTTCGATTCATCAACAGATTACTCAATTTGATATAATTGATAGTGTTAGTTTAGATTAATCGAAACATTGGTAAAATAGCCGATAGATTAATCTATAGAAAAATAGTCATTAGTGGCAGCTCTAACTGGAAGTGAAATGAAGGCATGCTGGTCAAGGAACTTGTTGACTGAAAATGATCAATCCACAATAACAAACTAGCAATATACCTCAATAAGAAAGACACACTTTTCACCCAAATGTTTTTAGAGAAATTCACACAAAGCCATCTTAGCTGTACAAAGTGTCCTTTCACGATAACTAAGAATAACCCTAACCCTCCATCATAAGTTATTTCCCTTTGTTTTCCCACAAAAACCATGTATGCACTGTGAAGCCCCTCAGAAAGCCGCATTTCTGGGAGCCCGTTCTGCGCAACTGCGAGCAGACAAACAAAAGCCGCAGAGGTCAAGGAAACCAACCTCAGATTTGGGGGTTCACTGCAGACGAAATAAGAACGAATCAGTTCGGGCCATAAAAAGGGTAACATTGGAATTAAGATTTTGATTGACTTTATTGACACCAGGTGGAAATTCTGGCGCATACAGCAGCCTGAACGTAGTGCAGAGACAAACATACATATAGTGCCAAACAAAATGCCAAAACTATACATATAGTGCAAACAAGTGAACGTGGTGCAAACAAATTTAAAAAGTATGCAGTACATAAATAGAATATGCTGAAAACAGAATATTGTACTGGTAAATAGACTTAGCAGCGGATTTGTATTATTTCAGATGGGTCACTTGCTGATGCATTATGACTGGGGCTGGGGAGCCGCACGTGAGTAGGAGGCGATGTGGTGTGATGTAGTTAAACAACATCAAAGGTAACGTAGCTGAAGGAACTCAAAACAAAAGTGTAAGCCATTTTCCATTTGTTTCAAGAGAATTCCAGTTTGGAGGCCTCAGAAATGTTTTCACCACTTAATTGTTGATTTCCATACGGACAGAAATTTACTCGGGGAATACCTTACTCCTTTAAAAAAAGAAACACAAAATCCACAAAAAGCACTGGGGAGGGAACACTGGCGTCGAATCTTCAGTCCTGTTGGGCTGTGAATCCTATATTCAGGAGACACCATCTGGCACCCCGAATCCACACACTTCTGTTAATTGCCTTCAAATGTCTATTTTGAGGCATTTTTTTCCCTCCCCCAAACAGTCTGCATGGCCGACGTTTTCATATCCTCTCATTGTTAATAACAAAAGCAACAATCCATGCCAAAAAAAAGGATATTACGATAAGTAAGATAGGCTTCACTTGATTATTAACTTTGCACATACTGTCGGTCTAAATTTCTGAATGAAATGAAAAATAAAGCCCTGTATGGGTGAATGGGATTTATGAACAGAAGAACGCACCATTACAAAGCAACCAAAATGGCACCATGATGCACACTGACCTGCACATCACATAATAACCACAAAAAGGCCCACTGTAAATAGATGACTGATTCCAGCAATAACACGTTCAGACTAGTGACTTCAAAAATTAAACAATTTAGTCAAGGCAGATATTCTAAAAAGATAAAGCGATGACAGAAATTAGTCAACATAGTCCTTGTCAGGAAAGAAAAATGGCTCATTAAGGAGTAAGGAACGGTTCAGGCCGAGTGAGCACTGAAACAGAGAGGCGCCGCTGTAAGAGACGAACCGCCATAAACACCTCCAAATAAAAAGGGGACGGTTCAGCTCAAGGCTGCACTGTGGAGGCGATGAGATTAAAAAAAAAACAAAAAAAAGCACAAGCTCCAAGAATGACTACAGCCTTCTGTTATCGAGGACTAAACGGAACAGCGGGACAATGACATCATTCTCTCAAGTTATTCGGAAGAGAGAGATCAGAAAGAGTTTCGCCGGCAACACACAAAAATAGAAAATGACAGAGCAGAGTAGTACCTCACTGGGGAGAAACGCCAAGCGCCATTTATGAATCCGGCAGCCCCACTGGCACCGTTACTATCCCCTTTCCGAAACTCAACATAATAGGAGACGCGTCCGCTTTAGAAAAGCAGATCATCACGTGGTTGTTCCCGGTTACACATCTGGGGAAGAAGGAAAAAGCCTCTGATGACCCTGGGCCTCTCGGCATACTGACACTGATTAACTCAGCAGCTGTGCGTCTGTGCCCTGAGCAGACATTACTGATTCACGAATCAAACACCCTCAGCTGCTGTGCCCCCCCACCATCACAATTACCCCCCCTCCTGTTATGAACCGTCACCTGTCACATCAAAACCCAAATGCCGAAATGAATCTTTTACACTACATCACAAAGATGCATAATACATAGAAAGATAAAGGTGTTTCTTCTGAATATGAAATAAAGTCCTCAGGTCACTTAGTATTAAAAAAGGCACTTTTAGCTGGATGATTACACATTTCCTTTCCATTCTTTACCAGGGAAAAAAAAATTAAAGGAGAACAAAGTTAAGCAAACATACATATAACAAGTGGTCCACTGGGGTTATTTGGTGCTACATGCTATCAGCTGCTCTGCATATCCATCCATCTTCCTAAGACTTATCCAGAGAGGGCTGCGGAGGGCTTGGAGCCTAACCCAAGCAACAGGAGGCAGAAGGGCCGGGGTACAACCCAGACAGAATGCCAGCTTATTGCACGGCACCCAGATACACACACTACAGGCACATATTAATTTGCTTAAGTGCACGGCTGTGAACTGTGGGAGGAAACCTTGTGAGACACAGGGAGGTGATGTGAGCTACAAATATGCAGGGCGGGGATCTGCCGCCACGGGGTGTCACGCAGGCCAAACTCCACCTATTGTTTTGTATTTTGTTTTGAGAACAGCACACAAGTAACTTGAACGCTGAACCCAGAGTGATTAAACTAACCAGAATGAAGTAAATGATTTTGTAATTTCCCATAAGGACAGCAATAACAAGACTGTTTACTGCCACTTCGGAAGAAAAACAAAAATCATCAAGGAAGTTACGAATGTGTTTGCATTAGCACTTTTCACATTTATCGGAAATTATATCCAGACATAGACACAATTCCTCTTGGTGACACACTATCCCTCAGAGATGGAAATCAAAAAAAAAAAAAAAAAACAGAAAATACATCCCCTACAGAGATATTACTGCACCACCTTGGTTAGTCTTCAAAGCAGACGTAGGCCAAGGCAAGAAACTGACAGAAATTCAGAAGGCAAATGACAATATGGCTCCATAATGCAACACCGTCATTCTGCATGGCTTTGCAAAATCTCACAAGGAAGCCCTCAAATCACTAGTAACAGACCATATGGCACGAGAGCACAACAAATCCATCACGCTATCAGCACGCCATGCCTCTTAAACACATAAAATATAAAATAACCAGTAGCAATTTTTATGAAGCCAAGGTTTAGCAAATGGTGAACTATTTCACTTGAGCATTTTGAGGTAAAGTTTCTCCCAACAACATCACTGCAGTCTTTGCAGGCTGAACTCAGTTTAATGGATCCCAGAGAGGCATAAGACATTTCAAGCTCTCTGAGCTGCACCTTAGCATTTTCAGGCTGGCTGCGATTCATCCTAGCTACATCAGGTACAGCAAACCCCTCTTGGCCGAGTACATGTTACTGCCTCCTTCCTCTCGTCTTTGCAAATCGAAGACACCAGCCGGTTAGCCCATTCGGACTATAGGGCGGGCCACGCTTCCACCGCGAGGCGGGGACGAGCATCGACTGCGTGCACCATATGTTGCGGGAGGCAGGCCGCAGCGGGGCTCCGCACATGTAGCAGCCTGGAGCCAGCAGGGATCCCGAAGACGTGGCCTGTTAACCAGAGATACCGCCGGTCATCCGATCGTTGGCCCCTCAGCAAGCCGAAATAAATATGCGGCTCTTTGCCTCGACCCACGGCTTAATAATTTAAAATCTAGCCGCTCTCTTTAAACATGCCACTACGTGACATTACCATCATCGGGTCGGGTCAGGCGCAGGGGGCGACAGAGAGCAGACAAAAGACCACACAAGATCACGCACTTCCATAAACACTGTTCTTCTAAGTGTTTGATTTAAGCGAACGGGGAATTCAGAGCCAGCTGTGAAACAGCAGCAGACACGCAAAGAGGCTGAAGCTGCCAGTGCTCTTCTGGTAGAAAGTTTGAGCTACACCAAATGCGATAATGCACATTCATGCATTTACTTGGCATTCATCCATAACCACATACAGCATATGACGTATGGCTGTGTTACCATATTAGACAGGTCATAGTGTAACTCTCACTGTAGTAGCAAGTACTGCATTAGCTCACTTATCATATTTATTTTTAATTATGGGTGTATATTGTAACAATATTGATATATCTTACCATTATTTGCACTATTTTGTCATGATTGTTGTGATGTTTTGCACACAGGCTTTTCACTCACCTGTACTATACCAACTATCAAATAGTGCAACAATTGATTTGATTTGTTGGAGAAAAGGCTAATTGCCTTTATCTTAGGCTGTGACTCAGCAAAGCAGAATTTATACCAAAGTAAGATACGGTTTTGATTAACACTGGTTATGGTTGCAACGATTATAAATATTATTCAGTGTATATAAATGGGAGTGCGTATCCTTCCTAACATCCTGCTGATATAGTACTGATAAAATTGGAACAGGAAATGTAAGCAAATGTCAGCTTCTAAAGTGAATATTGCCCACCTCTTGCAGGAAACATTTCGTATCAACATTGTGACGTATATCACTGCTGTTACAGAAACAAGCATACTTTTGTTTGAAGTACCTAGAAAAAAATGAGTTGTCTATGACTCACAAAATTTTTTTATAAATCGAAGTGCACTAAAATTTATACCCCCAATGTACACTTGTGCAGGTCTAATTACACATAATACTTCAAGAAGTATCTACAGAATAGCCTGCACAAGCAGTCAACTATTCAGAACTTAATTAAAAGTACGGCGATTAGAGATGAGGCTTCAATTAATATTGCAGCTCACTTCACAAAGTATTTTGGTAAAGCAGGATTAACATTGATACAGATTACAGCAAATCATACTGGCTTCTGAGACGGGTTAGGGGAACATTTTGAATGTGGATTAATTCACCTATGACTTAATCAAGTAAACCTCTTTTATTACCGTCTCCTTTTTCCACCATGTCAGGCACAGAATGACACTAACTTAAATTACTTCCAAGAGAGGATATTACTCTGAGACACTAACGCACTAAAAAAAATCAAGGTGGAATATCTCTTCAGAAGTAAAAACTTTTTCTGGAAAAAAAGTAACTTCATAAATGCAGTAGACATCGCCGAGGAAGGAGGCACAGTGGAATATTATCTGAAGCCGTTAACGTCAGTACAAAAGGAGGCCACGGCATCTACTGTATGATACAAAACCACAGGTTATAAAAGCAAGGATGATTTAAACAGTAAAGGCCTTACCAAGAAGCCTGTTTACATGACTGAATAAATCCTTTAAAATGCCAATTTGCTAATTTTACAATTTATTCTGTTGTAGAAAAATTCATACAAATACGAAACAGGGGAGTTTCACTTCTGTTTCGTTATTCTTGATTAAGGGTGAACAGACACTTCAGACAACTGAGCTGAATGTACATGTCAGGACGGAACCCTCATCTTATACACTAGTTACTTGTTTCACCTGTGACCTTGCTCATAATGTGTTCCTTTCATGGTCTTGGTTACCAGGAAGTGCTACCTCTGCTCTCCCCTTATTAATTTTCTTATTAATTTATTTATTTATTGATTTATTACTGTGTCTATTACTTTTTGATTGATTGATCCCTTTATTATCAGAGCATGAGAAACTTCGAAGATCTAATACCTCATGTTTTACAGGATTGTGTATTTTTTTAACACTTCAACTGCTTTATACATAGGCTATTCACTTTGAAACAAAGGTACATGAATTTATTCACTTTAGTAAATATTTTCTTATTGGTCCAGGGATGTCACATGGGTGTTGATTATTTGCATGTAACCACACAGGTAGTTCCAGCAGCCTAATAACAGTTCTATATGAAGGCGCTTTAATGTTTTATCAAACTTAATACCTAGGGATGGGGCGATCCACATTTTTTCAGTTCCGATCCGATTCCGATACACAACTGCCGATACAGATTCCGATACAAGAGCTCTTTTTACTTTGTTATACTTTATATATTAATTTTTAAGCTAGTGAATACAGATGGAAAAAATGTATGACAAAAAAATATTTAATTAGGCTACTGCAAACATACATAACGTACTGTTCCACCTCGTTTGCGCGTCTTGTTCTAAGCGTTGTTGAGGCATTTGCAGTTCAATATGAATATCTTCAAAGCAAGTATATACAAGTGGCGAATACTTAAAATTTTTACAATTTTTCTCCTATTGACACCAGCTCAGTTACACTTTGTTGCGATGGCAGCCCCTCTTGTATCACAAGCTGCAGCGAGTTCGCAAAACA
>JAODKC010000117.1:12342559-12361895 GCA_026777985.1 Mormyrops attenuatus | reverse complement strand
ACCGCCAAGGTCCCCGCCTTTGGCCACTGCCCAACTCGCACTGCACCCGACCCCTTTGGCCCCTCCTATAGGTGGTGAGCCCATTGGATGGGGGACCCACATGCCTTCTTCGGGCTGTGCCCGACCAGGCCCCATGGGTGCAGGCCTGGCCACCAGGCGCTTGCCATCAAGACCCACCCTCAGGCCTGGCTCCGGGCGGGGGACCCGGTGACCCGCGTTCGGCTGTGTGACTTTTTACTCATAAATTATTATATTATAATAATTTGATATGATTTTTAAACAGCGATTTTATAATATACATGCTTCTCTTGTTACAAGAGTCAAACACATTTTCTATCATGAATTAGTCGCTTCAAAGTCTGAAAACATTACTTCTAAGTTCAACTACACAAAAAACTGCATGTATGTTGTGCCTGTTACATGTCCCACTACGCGGTTGCGCTCACTGTCGTCATTGGAGTGTCATTTAAAGGTTCAATGATGCTAGAAAGGGTTCATGTGTCACACATATGCTTCAGGCTTTAAATTATTCTACCATAGTTGGCCATTAACCAAACAGAAAGGCTTCACTAAATTTGACACAGGGTTGATGGGACATGGTAGGATCTGGAAAAGAAAGCTTGCCCAAACATTTTCTGTAACTGGTGATGTGAGTAGGTGTGCTGGTGAACTGGCTATTAGGGTTGGGGTTTAAAGTTGTTCACTTCATTCATGTTCTGTGGGTTTCATTCCAAGTTTCCTCACAGTCATAATATAAGCAGTTAGTTGAACTGGCATTACTTCCAGGGTGTTCCCCCGGTAAAGCCTAGGATCTAGACGGGTTCTACTCCCAAAAGAATGAATGGATGGTTTATTGTTGAGCTTTCACCAGTCCATGATGTTTCTCTATAGTGACTATACTATTGTTTACTAAAAATAATCTGTAAACAAAGTTTACATCCTTCTGCAGGCAAAAATTGTATAATCAATTTAGGTTGTTGTACCACTGGTGATTAAATTTCCCTTGCTCTAAGTAACCCATGTTATCTTTATCTTACGCATGTACTATCTCTAAGCATGACCCTGCATTCTGACCCCAAGTCTCACTCTCAGCTGTGTGTGTGTTGGGGGGTGTTTCACAAAGCAGGATTTCTTGCTTAGCTCGATAACTTCTTGTAATGCCATGAGAACCCTTGTTCTATTACCTAATCTTACATCAGAGTCACCAAATTAAAGAAAGGTTAAGGAGAATCCACCATTTTGCACAGTGATGTTTTATTAACTCATCTACTTGATTCCATCCATTTTACAAAATTACTAAATATAAAGGAGAAACACATACACTTTAGTAAATGAATTTAGTGTAGTGCAGCTAACACATCAGCTAACACTGCGATATCATCTCCAGCTTGGTTAAAGGAGGGGAAAAAGGTGCTGATAAAATTTAAATGGTTGCCATTGTGTTGCGCTGATGGAGAAACTTTTTGTGACCAAAAGCGCAAGTAGCATCTCTGTGGGGCTGTACCAGGACACACCAGGAAGGTCTGCGGCTCCTTTTGACAAACCATGACAGTGCAGGAAGCTTCTGGCCCTGATCCATATAAGAGCACACTGGAGGGGGGGGGACACCTTCAACCAGAATTGTTGGCCATCGTGTTCTGCAACTTGTAACGGCTGCGCAGTAATAAAATTCACGAGATTCTGCCCTTCGTCATGCCAACTATGGATGAACCAGAATGAACGCCATTCATCTAGGATAATGAGTTGCTTTTTACCTTAAGACCAGTAACATCTTGTGAAACGTTAATCATAAGGTGTGGTTACTTTTAAATTGCTTTTTAAATGAATAGGTGGGGAGATACCACTTGACAATAAGACTACTCTTTCAAAAGGGCCTTTGAATGGTTCATAATCAGGTAATTAATTAGGTTGTTACACTTTGTAAATCATTAATACACAATTATAAACAAGTTATAAGTTTTATTTTTATTAATGTGTTACTAGCATTTGTACGTGGCAAAAAGGAGCCTTATTGTAAAGTGGTACTGGTGGAGAAAACTACAGGCATGTATGAACATGTGGTTTTTCCAAATTATTAAATTAAATAATGAAATTAATAAAGCTCTTTTCACTAACGAACTTAACAGTCACTCATTCATAGCTGTGAAGCCAGAGGTGGGGTACCTAATCCATGGAGGCCGGTGTGCATGCGGGTTTTTGGGATGACCTCTCCATCAGCCAATAATGAAGCAGTGGTTCTCAGCTCCAGTCTGGGGGACCCTCTGTTATTGGCTGATTGAGAGGCCATCCCAAAAACCCGCACCGGAACTCCATGGAACAGGTTCCCCGCTCCTGTGTTAAGCAGTCAACTACAGTCTAAGTTTATATACATTGTATGAAATGTAAATTCTTAATTCAAATATCAAATTATGAAGTGATCTGAACATGTTTATTGTCACACTCATTAAAACATAAAAATATTTAACCTATCGATTTAAATGTGATTTAAATCCTGCTGTTCACTATATTATTATTTCAATCATGCATTATTAAGAGCCCAGCTGGAATGAAAACACACACAGAACCTGGACTGAAAAAATAAACCAATGGTATATCATCCAAATACAGTCAAATGAATCATATCATGTTTATTACTACTCTTGTAGACCCTAGGCATCACAGAGTCTAACTGATTAAGCAGAAACACAACATGATTGGAACTAGGCTTGGGTGGAGTCTATTGTTTTATACTGTCATAGCTTCCAAACATTTCTCCCCAGTATATGGTATATGACAGTATTTATATATAAAGAAAAACCTAAATCATTGTAAACTCCAGAATCAGAGATAGCCTGATCAGGCTTATCAGTGTGGAAGTTAAGCACCAGAGAAACAAAGAGACAGCTCCTTGTTTGAGAGTTAAAAAGATCACCTTTCCTTTATTGACACCACTGTCACTGCCTGAACTACAGCACCTGCCCAATCTGAGGCCGCATGCGCATTAGTTTTCATGTATGCTGTGCATGATCTAACAGCTCATGGCGGATCCACAGAGTCATGTCTGGCTGCGGGCACCACTCTCAGGGCCCGCCGCGCTCAGGGCCCGCCGAGCTCAGGGCCCTTCTGGTCCACATATACACCAAACAATTTGTCACACTCAATCCTTGCCACCCTTAGGACCCCACATATGTAAAAGAGAATAAAACATCCTTCATGTAACAATAGTGCTTAAGTACTATTTCAGTCCTGATGTAAATGTATTTCATGCATCCAGAATGAGTAATAAAACAGATAATGTGATAGATAATATTATAATATTCAGAATGCTTCAGATTTTAAAAGTGATCAATAAATATCTAGGCTGCACTTAGACAAGTAATCGTAGATGACTGCTGATATCGATAAAAATGCTATTTGCATTTTTGTTGTATGGATCTTTACACAAGCAGTACAAATTAAAACAATAAAAACAAAATTAAAATGAATATATTAAACATTTACATTTCGAATAGACTGACAAGTACGAAACATAGATCATGCACAGGACATTTTTTTTTCCCGAACATGTTAAACAGATAAAGTACACCTTGAAAACTTGTGAAAAAAAGCATGCATCAATCCAGCCAAGTGGGGCCGGAGAGCGGCGGGCGGGGCCAGAGAGCGGCATTGAGACCCTTCGGCCCTATATTATTAGTGGGGCGCATTTTGTTTTTGTGACAGTAATCTATGCTCGCATATTATTCTTTGAGTTGTTTTTCCTATTTCGGCTCTCTATCAGTTAGACAGAGGAGTGTCTGTATTATTCAAAATAATTCCTTCAGTATTTCTATATATCTGATATAGCGTAACACCGCCCAAGCCTAGCTGGAGCCCGGTTACAGGCGTTATTAATACAGAGCAGAAGGACTTTGCACTTAGTCATGTGAAAGATGGTGACGGGAACACAGACCTTCACAGTATGTCACCCTTAGTATGGCAGAGTCCAGGTTATAGCTGGGAGCAGGCTTTACAGATGCACCTCCTAGCCCTGCTCCTCATGGCCTTTCTCACGCACACATGCTCTTACACTGCCCAGCTGACCTCTTTCTTAGGCTTCACTTACCATTGAATAGCCCGCATTTTTAATTATTAAAATTTAAATTCTGGGCAATGTTATTATTCACACCTTTATTTTCTATTTATGTTAAACCAAAATGCAAACAGACAGATAGACAGACAGCCAGAAAGACAGATGTATGTGGGTTTGCCCTTTTAAATATATTATACTGATATACGCCATCAGCGACTATTGTGTTAGGGACAGCACAGTGGCCCAAAGAGTACTGCTACTGCCTCACACCTCCAGGGTCAGAGGTTTCAGTCTCAATCTAAGTGTGAGTGACTTCGCATTTCCTCCCACAGTTAACGGTTCTCTAAATTGCCTAGAATATTGTGTGCATGGTTGTGCCCAGGTACACTGTACATAAGCAACTGTGTAAAATGTTGGTTTGTATTTAGATGTTAGAAAATGAAGATTATACTCATATGAAACTCATTTATCTCCAAGTAGTTTTACTTCCAGCTACCATCATCAGTGTTATCATTTGAGATCATAGGCACTGTATAGCCTTAAATCATCATGGTAAAGTTGAATTTTTGATTTCTTGCCTCAAATTTTCAGTGTTTTAGATTGTTTAATGAAAATGTGCATAAATCAATAAAACAAATATAAATAAATACAAGCACACATACATTATTTGATTAAACAAACAAATAGTTTCAGTGAGGATGTCTGTTTAAGGGTACCTGTTAAGATAGCCGTGGGAATTAGAAGGAAGCGACAGTGTCAACAAGTGCCTTATATAATGAAATATATTGGGCTCATAAGACAAATGGTCACATTACGAGCCAAATGCAAGTCACACAACAAAGGAGAGCATTTCCTCTGGCACAACCAGGAAGCTAACCTCACAAATTGCCAACAAACCAGACACTACCAAGCAAGATATAGTGAGTACAGTTACCTGCAGGTAGCTAAGCTGTTTGGAACCAATAAGGCACTGGTACTGTAACAGTTTTCATTTTGCCATAAAAATAAATGTTAATGCCTCTCTATACACATTTCCTCCCCATCACCAAAGAAATGTCTCCATCACACTCCAACTCAGAAAATCACATTCTACTTATTTTCCCTTAAAAAAATAAAAAGCTGTGTATATGAACCCCGTTAGCTCAATGAGTATCATTTATTAGGCCAAATACCCAGCAAAACAACGTCACACACTTGTTAAACAAGTTTCCGAGTGCTCCACTAGCAGCTAACATAGTTTATAGCTACAAAACGGTATCAAACATACCATCTACAATTTATCAAATATTCAACAAAAGAAGGAACTCAAATGATTCGTAGATATCAATTTCACATTGTAAAGTCACAAGCTAAAACCTGAATCATCCAATTCATAAAAATAATATGCAAATATACTCAGCATAAGTCATACGCTGCATCTGTGAAACTCCCCATCAGAAGCCAAGGGATGGAGAGTCATTTCAATTAAGGACAAAAAAGCAAGCGGCCCCACGGAATAAATAGGAAACAAAAAAAAAACACGAAGAACATTCCCAGGTCGTGTTTCATACCTGTTTTTGTTTTCCAGTCGCCCTGCCAGCATTTTTAAACACCTTCACCGCGGCTGCTAGCTGAGACAGAAGCACTGCTCAACAAAACCGGGGCTTTAAGTTCACATCCTGGGAGAAGAGCAGCCAGTGAACCTTCAGCTTTGTTGTTTTTTCCTGTTTTTTTTGTAGGGAGGATACCAGGAGACTATTGTGCCAGTGTACAGAGAGGCTTGCAGGGGCTGGCACAGCTGATCCCTCTGTCCCCAGCTCCAGCACGGGAGCTGGGGGGAGCCTCAGTCACACCAGGAGATACCATCTGAGCTAAAACGGGGGGAACCGATTCTACCAACAAATACACTCAGTGTAGAAATAATTCCAGCTGCTGAGAAGTTCAGCTGAACAATTCAGTGGAAAAACCTGCATTTTATAAACAACCACATGAAATTAAACATTAAATTAGATGGTAAATACAGCTAAATCTCCTTATTATCTTTGTTTCCTTCTATTATATATGACTCATTTATGACCTAAATAATATTTTTATATACTTATTTTGTATTACAGTGATGCAAGTATAAAATTGGACCAATGTTTCTGCGACAAAAACACCCCCACTTAACAGACTACACGTTGATATTTTAAGTATCACCCACACGAGACTGATATTAGTTACACAAAAATCAATCAGACTTACAGTACATATTAAATAAATATATCTGAAAGGCTCAAAAACCTGCATCCAGACTTTGAAATGTGATCCAAGATAAACACAAGCCCGGTTAAGAAATTTACATGAAAAATATTTAAAGTATAATTTCATTTTAATTGGCTAGTCAACCATGTACTGTACATGCACCATCAATAGAGACTCTGTTGGAAAATGAAAGCATGGATGGATGGAATTGACTTGATTTGACCCTTGATTTGCTAATCCATAAACATTGAAACAAAACATGTAAAAGCCATAGCATATATCTGCACCACTTAATAATAATATTAACAGCAATAATCCCACTACTACTACAGTAGATTCATGTTTAAACAGCAGCAGTCAGCTTTAATGCACATGTTTAAAAGTGAATAACAAAAATAGTTTTTAAGTTCATTTCAAGCATCAAGTAAATTGATTTTTAACAATATATCTAATATATGTCATTTTAAAATGGCTTTAAACGCGATATCTTTTTGCTACATTCTTTGCATTCTCTTAAATATTAAGTTTTCCATTTGGAATTTCATATGGAATATGCCTCTGCCAGCATCAGGGTGTGCACTAAAAAGGATTAAACAATTATCCTACTACTACTAAAAAGGGATGGGGATTTAAATATAAAAATACTATGAAGGGAAGCCTATTGGCAACACATTTTGAACAAATATCAAACTGGGCTTAATGAGGATTTTAATTTGACCTGATTTCTGAAACAGTATTTTAATATGTTGTATTATTTGACTCCTGTTTTTCTGGATTTGCTTTAGTGATTGGGGTTCTCCTGAATCATTCGTTGGCCATCAAGGTATTGAAGGCAGCCAATTGTTTAAGACTAATGATAATTGCAGGGACTGAGAAAAGGTGGTCAAATTCCTTTACATTATATAAGAGCTAATCTGTGATTACTTAGCTTATAGACATTGAGAAAGATTTGTCTAAACATGTCTGCTATTGGCTTTTGCAGTAATAAAAGGCAAAACAGATCAGTCTGACCCTATTAGTAATTCAAAAATTCGGTTTAAAATGTTTTTTTTTTTTAGTTTTTTGATAGATAGTTTAGATAATATTGGTTGGTAGCTACGCCTGCTAAAGAGTATTAGAACGGGACCTGCTGAGTGCGGGTTCATCCTTTACTTTTTGGAAAATACCTCTGGAAAAATGTACGCAGATTGCTATCTAGTAATAATTATGAGGTGAAGAATTCAAAAACAGTTCGTGTTTAGCACCTACTTACTATGCAATTCAGACAAAAGACACATTCAGCCACACTGAGCCAAGGCGATTTTCTCGTACTTCTTTCCTATACTGAGTTGTCATCTAGAACCTGGGGGTAGCAGCACTGCTTCACACTTTCAGGGCTGGGCGCTGAAATCCCACCTCTGCTCTGTGTGCAAAGTCTGCAATTCTTTGCAGCACTTCTGTTAGCTTCAAAGTCCTTATGGTGGCCACTCATCTCTTATCAGCCTTTTTCCCCAAGTGCCCTCCATATCACAGAGTCGCGGACAAAAATATGCACCCTGGACCCACTACTACAGACCATGTCTGTAGCGTTATTAAAATTAAAAGTGCAGAAGGTGACCGATTTGGTTGGCAGCTATAGGTTTATTAAGATGCTTAATAATTAGTTTCCTTCTCCCTAATGCCAATATACTGGTCAAGAATTATGAATATCACTAAATTCCAAGTAATGCCATTTCTCTAATGAGGACACTATTTACCATTAATTAATAACAACAACATTGCTGATCATCATAGCCCAGTGCACATACTTCATGGACCGCAGATCAGCTACAACAAGCCCAACAGATCTAACCAAGAACCAACAGGAGCACTTCAATCAAAACTACATATATTCAACTCAGCAAAGCCCATTAACCTATAAAATCAATAAAGCTGGTAAAGTCTGGAAAACATCTATGCTATACCTCATTATGCATATTTTTTCTGCCTTTGCTTTGGGACATGAATGTATTACTAATGCATATTAAAAACACTTAAGGTGCCTGGCACTGATTGCAATTCCCTCCAAACAAAAAAGCATAAACAAGCTTGTAACAGCAGACAAATGATAGCAGCCCAAACCCAGTGAAACTGATTATTTCTAGTTAGTTCCACATTACAGTCAGGCAAGCAAGAAGTTTCCCAACATGTGACTCTGGCCCCCTCTCTCTCTCTGGTTACCCGGGAGTAAAATGCAGATGGCTTTTTGCGAGTGTAAAAGCAGCAACAGAATGCAGAGTCATTTCCTAAAATCACTAGGCCTACACTCGCAGAGACGTCTTATGCTGATGCAGTCCGTCTTTGCTGTTTTGGTGTCACTTGATACATTACAGCCTCCACAAAAATGTAACTTAAACTGATAGAATTTTTAAACCCGCCAGTAAATAAACGCACAGAGGAAAACAAACTGCTTCTGAAAATAAAAGGTAAGTCAAGTTATTCGAAATGTATGTATGTTATAGCAAGCAAAAAAAATTAAAAAGCTACTACTGGAAATCAAGATACATTATATGTGAGAAACGATCCAACCATCAAACCAATGTCAATTCTTCCATACCCAACGTAACCATTCAGTCATAAAATCCAGAACAGTATCATATTTACAACACATATGACTACAAATTAAGTCATGATTTTGATCTGTTGTAATATACAACAATTAGATACTTGCATATTATGTGAAATGTTCATTTAAAATGTATAACAACATACTTAATAAAGATCTGTCATTGCACAATATCATATCTCACTGTATGTTAAGATTTTAATCCATGTGTGAAAAACATTTTTATGGAAAAGTTTCAAATCTATAAACCTTAAATTCAAAAGGTAATTTGAATATTTTTCTGAAAAATATTTCAAGTTGAAATTAGGAGGGAAAAAAAAACAGATGTGGGCCAATCGATCGATAATCAAATGGATGCATTGATAAACTGTGTACAGAATAAGAGGCTACAGTGTATGACAGTGTCTACATTACAGAAAGGTAACAATTTTTAATCAAAAAGACACACAGAAAGAGACACACGGTCCAGCAAGGTTTTTGACACGCAGGTCATACCGAAATATCTGAAGCTTAAATTACAAACTGAGAACCACAGTTTCATATGCAGAGGGCTGGTGCAGATTGATGCGATCACGCTGTCTACAGTAAAGACGTCTTGTACGCGCCCTACGGAAGCCTAGGCAGTATGGGCCAAACTGTGACAGCAGTTTAAGGAACCCTTCCTGTGGACAGGAGAGACACCAACTCGTGCAGCTGAAAAAGAGCTGTTGCCTCTCACCGCCTCAGGACAGCAGTGAAAGCAGATACCCACCCCCTTAGTCTTAGATTAACTGCCCCTACACTGGCACAGTAATGCTCCTGCCACATGGATGGCAAACATATGAATGACAAATGCGGTTCGACTCCACACTATCGAAACGCAATGAATCTGCACTAACAGACATCGAACACGTGGAAAACAGTTAATGAATTCAGGCCAAAGCTCACCGCCGCCGGACAGCTTCTGTCACTGCTGTGATTTACTCTCAGGACCAACTTTAAGAAAGATGGAATAGAATTTGCCAGTTTAGAAAAAAATCTTAAAAGTTCATGCACTATTTTTCACGTGGGTTTAAGAAGAATATTCCAGTTTTGGGAACTAGGGAGAGCCATTGGGATAACACAATGAATGTAATGGCTAATAAATTACCTGTGTGTCAACACCCAATTTTGATTCATACACTGAACAAAAATGATTATTAAGCCATAACATTTCAAGCTACAAATAACTAAAATTTCAAACTCCTTAAAGGTTAATATGCTTTATTCTCTAAGACAACTACATTTCCCGAACGTCATAAACCTCGGTTATTTTGTATTTTCCATAAACCAGCATGCAGTTCAAAGGTCTGCCTATGAAAAAGTATTTGGTTCATCAATAATGTTTTAAGTATTGTTGTAACATTTACAAAACATTTCAGACCCTGGGAGCCATATAACAAATGACTTTTCTGACACTGGTAGGATTTTCTTCCCTTACTGAGTCAGACGAAGAAATAGGTTTTGTGAAGGACTACCATTTAAACTTGCCCTTACATTGTATGTCATAAAATTCCCTATTTAATTAGTTTCAAATATTCAAATAAAATTTCAGTTTTGTGATGTGTTGTATATAAAACGTAAAGCATTCGTAATTAATTACCTTCAAAAAACAAAAAAACAGAACAATGAGACCAAAGATGCAACCATGGTTTTCACGGGTTGAAAGACCAAACCACTGAAGCTTGTAATAATAATGTTAAAAGTGAGCATTTAGCCAGCTCATAAACTGTCCAGTTGTGTTAATGTTAAAACAACTAGCTTGCAAGTTTCTGTATTAGGTCTGAAGCAATCCTGTAACTGGAGTCATCAAGAACGAAAATATTCAAATGGTGCATCGGAAGTTTTGACCCAACCTTCCAACTCACTCTTGACCAACACACTGGCATCGGGACAGCAGACAGTCACCCTCCCACTCGGAAAGTGATAAGCCAAACCCCGGTACCATTAAAGAAGGTTTATGTGACATTCCGGCATCATATTTACCATTAGTCTTCAGTCACCTTAAGTTCACTATTATCAAAGGGCCAAGCTGAAGAACTGAAATGAATTATCAGTATAAAAATAAAATGAAAGCCAGTGCAACCAGAACAGAGCACACTAAAGCACATATGACACAGTGTTCAATAAATAATTGGGAATCTCACGGAATAGGGCTCTGGGAACATTCTACTGCCAATTATGGCTGCAAAGCTGCTACAGAAAGACTATGATGATGAAGATGCAGGGAGACGTTACCCAAAACAGTTGCTTAGAATGCAAACAGATAAAAAAACAGATTTAAAAAGAGAGAAAATTATACTGGCTGGCGGATCGTAAGGCAAAAGGGCATAATGCATTATTTTGGGTGCAATTACACCTATGATTGTAAACATTTTTCTAATGACTCTTTTGATGGACAACATTCTCTTCATTTCATTGAGCGAAGTGGTCACCAAGTCAGGCATAAGCCCCAGCAAACACACACCCCTTTACACTGTGAACAGACCTCACAGTTACCAGTTTTCCATATTCAACAAGCACCCTCACCCCATGTCTGTTAACCTTGATGGGATAAGCAGCTTAACAGCAGTTCCTAAATCAGAGGACATCACGCCAATAACCCACAGTACAAAGACAAGTCTCCACCAATGCAATCAAATGAAAGGGAATTGTAACATTTTTCTGCCATCCAATTACAAGTTACACATTTTCTGAAAAAGGCTACTTGTATAGTTATCCAACACCACTTCAGTTTATCTGAAAATAGCAGACATAAAGGTCTGTGTTACTGTGAGGCATCTGACTGGTCACATTATTTTGGGTGAAAAAGGCTATTTAACTTACTTAGAACTTAATCAGAACGTCACTTCCATACATTACTACTGGATTTTATTTACTTGAAAGTCAGAAAAACGTAGTATGCAAATCAGAGGTCTTTCTAAGCAACCTTTAACCACATACAAATAAAATTTACCCAAGGGCCTGGAGTATTAAAAACATGCCCATTTTAATAATCACATAATAACCACTTTCCTATACCTATGTATTATCGGCGTACAGTACATATTATTTTTATATAATCATTACAAGAAACAGGCCATTACGAATAACCTAAAGTGCAACACTACATATATTATAAAATAATCTTTGAATTAAGCTCGTTTTCAGTTACTGGAGCCAAATAAAGCCTTCTTTTCAAAATATAAAAAAGAGAAGTCATCGATTGCACTATTAGGAAATAACCATTCCACTAAGCCAACGCCATATTAAGATCAAACTCAAGTGTTCGAATGCAATTTTCATAAAATATATTTCATGTGGGTTGCGGGGAGTCAATACATGAAAATCCGTACCTGTGACTTGACTCAGCCTTTAAAGTGCTCTGGAATTAGTCATTCGGTGTCCTTATGATTAATTCCACATTTTAAGAAGCGCGTTTGGTGATGATTTAAGTGACACACGCAGGCATAAAAATAAAAACTGCAGGCTGTGACAGTGGGCATTGTCGCGATGTCCACGAAAGCACTGTTACTGTAATATTATGTATATTTTCGACGCACCCCTGAGCGAACATTACAACGCAGCTTTGAGGTCATCAAATTTTGGTGATCATGCTGCAGTTTTTAAATATCCGTAACGAAAGTGACGAGCCGCTGCGTTTTTCCATCAGCCCGCAATGCACTGGCAGCGCACGCCTGAAATATCAAGCGATAAGCCGGTAGCCAGCAGCGATGCAACGCACATTAATAGACACTTCCTGGTAAAAAAAAAAATAAAAAAAATTAAAGCATCTGCCAATGTAGCCAACTAGCCACAGCCAGCTAACGCAGCTTGTCAAAGAAAGAGATCAAAGCGTTGACGATCACTTTTGTCCTTCATTAACTGCTTCCGCGGAGCATAGCACCATACAAACGAAACAGTATAGATGCATTATTCCGTATTTCTGCGTTTCCATTTCGCGATCAGCAGAGGCTGTCGGCGATATTGCCACTCTGAGATTTAGCTGGCTGGCTAACTGCAAACTATATTAAATGTACAACTCACCAATGAATCGGTGCATATATCGTCAGGGAATGAGGTCGAGGAAAGGAATGTGTATTTGCAAAAATGTCGACGACGCCTTTCTTGACCTCTTTTTATTATTATTATTCTTCATACATGATAAATAATGCCGTAATTCCGAAGTGGTTACTATCCCTGCTCCTCCTGCTGGTGGCCATCTTTAATCCTCAACATCCAACAAACACAGGCATCTCCAGCGCCGTCGCTTCGCTGCATTGTGGGTAACGGAGCGCAGCCCTTTACCAGCGGTAATAGGGAAGGTGTGTGTGGGGGGGCGGGAATACAGGGGATAGGGATAGTGCCTAAGCAAGAGAAACAGTGACATCTACCGCGCACATAACACGCACCAAACCAAAATTCAAGAAGAGCATTTTCGAACTGGATTTTACGGCCCACGACGTTAAACGATACATCTTTACTACTGGCCTTCTGCGTACTGTCATTGAATCATACCTGTTCAGATGTTGCCAAAATATTTTTGCACATTTTTTTCCCGATATATACAATGCCAGTTTTAAAATACAGAATAATTTATTTAAAATGTCTTAGAATTTCAGTGCCGGAATCCATTACAGTTATATATCCATTTCCTTTCTTTTAATAATAAACGAATTCATTATAATTTTATCATTTTCAGTAGACCGTTGCAGGCAAGTAGAAGATTAGTAAAATAGTCAGACTTCATAAATGAGACCTTTATTTTGATTTTCAGAATTATGTATGAGAACGGACAGGAAGAAAATAAAGAGTACTGATATCAGCTGGTTAGGGTGATCCATATGCAAAGTGCACTTGTCTCATCTGACAACACGTATCTGATGGTTCATATCCTTTGCACCTTGATCAGAATAAGTTGCCCTTCACAACGTTGATTCTTTGCTGATTGTTTTGATGCACGCAGATGCAAAGATAGTTACAAGTAATGATTCCTGCCTCGTACATATAATTTGGGGTCACTTTACATAACGTGATAAATAAGGTATATATTCTTAAGAGATGGATAAGCATGCACAGGATTACATTTCATGAAACCTTTGTAGCCCTTTTTAAAGGGACACAAGCGTGTTTTCCATTTTCATCATACTGTGGATCTTCCTGTGGAACAGTTACAAACTGTTGCCTATTCTACATTATGCTGTAATGTATTTAAAACCTCTGGCTGCACAGAGAAGTCTAGTTTACTGGCTGACATATTTGACTCTGTAAGTGATTACTATAATAAAAAGTGAGGGTTGAAACTAAAAATACATCTGAAAAAGTTAATTTTGCTCTTCAACAGATAAAAGTTTATGGATGTTGAGAAATTATTATATGTGCACCATGGATAAAAAACTGGCTCTTGAAATGCAATATGATAATTATTTTTCTTTTTTATGCAACCTTTAAAAGCAGCATGCTCACTGGGAAGGGCACAGACTGTGATGTATACGCAAGGAAATTGAAACAAATATTTTTAAAGCACTGTCAGGTGTAGGGTCTCACTATACTACTTGTACCAAAAAAGGATATTAGACAAAGTACTACTGAGTACTTCTGTCAGTACAAGCTGACAGAAACGCACTTGATAACCATACATCAATACCCAACCTTAATGGCAACAAATCCCAATGGAAAGCATTCCCTGAAAAACAGAGACTTCTATAACAACAAAGGGCAAATCAACTTCATATTAGTATCTTTGGTTTTGGAATAAGATGTTGGATAATCTGGCATCCACATACTTTTGCCATAAAGTGTACTAGTCCCCTTACAGCAATGCAACTTAACAAAATAAATTATATTAAAAGGAAGACACATAGTAACTAGCTCTAAATTCAGCTGATGGAGAATCCGATACAATTACAAGACATGAACATTAAAAGGGCAGCTGGAATTAATGGTAACATATGCATATGAATTTGAGTAGCATATATATTTGGATGGCTTACTGCTTTTGGAACTGCATGGTATGAGAGGGGGCGGCCATGGTGGCATTCTTATTTAGATCATTCTATAAGCAATATACTTGGCTATATTTGTATTTTATTTAGCCCCGTTTTTTATTATTCCCTCTGAACTTAAATTGTTAAAATGAGCTAACTGCTTCCTTTGCATGATAGAAAACTACACACAGGTGCTCAAAATTCAGACGCTCCAGCCCATTCAAATATATTCTTTCCTGTTTTTTATAATCCATGATATTTATAAATATTTAACAAAACGTAATTTCTTAAAGCAGGTCATATGGATGTCCCAAAGTACAGCACATGTTTTTATAATCAATATCATATTATCATATGCTTAGTCTAATAACTGAAAAAGCAAAACCAGTTTTTTTGATGTTTATGCTATGGAATTGTTATCTAGATCTACAGCAGAAGCACCATGCCGAATGTCATCTATCTCCTTTGTGACGTTAAACTGACTGCCTTGCAACATTTATATGGATGTAGGTCTCATATGTCTCTGACATTTGATTGAAGTGAAACTGAAAGTAATTCTTTTAAGTCTTCTAAGCCACGTTGATTCCATTTTAATAATGCCATTATTGTAATGTCAATTTCTGGTAAATCCACGATTTTGTGCTATATAAGTATTATGTGAATATAAGTACTCATGAGCCTGTTTTGTATATAGATGACTGATGAGCACAGAAAAAAAATCTTGAACAAATAGGTTGAATCAAGTGTTTGTTACAATGAACAACACATGTCATGCAATAAGTCCCTTTTTAATCTTTTTGGCCCTTCCCTCAAACCACCTGAGTCACCGAGTAACTTATCATCCATCTTTATAACATGTCACACAACATGTACCTTTAAACCAGTAACAGGTGTTACAGTACAATTAACAAGTACAAATGAACTTCTTCACATCATCTTTTGATGCAAAAAATGTATCCAATGAGAGAAAAAAGTTATGACACATTTGTGATCAGTAAATAATTAAATATTTAAAAATTCCCCATGTTGAATCTTTCATGAACAGCCAATTAATATGCTGTCAGAACTCGACTTTTAATTCATTTTGGGATTCAAGGTTAAAGAAAAGCAGGCACCTCTTCCTGTGTGTGCAGTCAGTCACCCGCCTCACTCATCTCTGCCAGCTGCTGGTATGCACTCTCACAAGACAGAGACCTGTATTTTACTCAAGTCTCTGCTCAGCCTTGATGGCGCCCAGCCAACATTTGACATCATCGCTGAGCAACCCCAATACGTAGAAACTCAGTCTAAACAAACAAGCAAGCGAACAAACAAAATATAACAGGATTGCGTAATGTGACTGCAGTTCGAGGGGTAGCAATGCTTCCAACACGTCTCGCGGACAATGCCTTTTCTGGTCACTTGTCACTTTTCCTGAAATACTGCCACAGCTTTAAAGCACGTAAAAAAACACCAAATTGTTTACTTTTGGACCTTTTTACACGTGGATTAATAAAAGGTATACTTTTAAAATGCGGACCGCTTTAAAGATTTTAAGAGGAATTCCAGGTTAAATTCAGTATGAAGGCGGAGTTAAACATGCACGTCTCTGACGCTCTTCTGCGTGATTTGGACGCTAGTCTAGAACAGGGATTTGAGAATGGAGAGGAGGGGGTTTCTGTCGCTCTTTTCAAGAGTAAACTTGTAAAGTCTCTGGTCTGTTTGGAGGTGTAAGAGCAGGTGGATCGAGAATAGCGAAAAGTAACAAGGCAGAAGATGGACTTTGCGAAACGTCCCGACGGAGCTTTGTGGAACGGACTGCTGCTGCTCCTGTCGCTCATAAGCGGGCGATCGCTAGGAGGTACGGCGCTGAACACTTTTTAGTGCAAGTTTTATGCTTTTAAAGTTATATGATGTTGCGATCAAAAAGACGTCCTGGTTGCAATCATAATGCAAACATAACAAATATACCTAACGTATAAAAGTAACGTAACACTGAAAAAAGCAGGAATGTTTTAGACATGCCGTTATTCTGTGAACTGCACTTTTTCCGTAGCAAAGACCCCCGACTTCCACACTGTACGTGAAAAGTCAACTTGTATTTTTTCTAGGAGAAATGTTGGCGAAGTGGTCAAACACATGAAAACATAATTATACAACAATGAGAAATCTCGACCTTTCAGAAGTAGTTTACATTTTCCTGTTCATGTTCCGTTCCCCTGTACTTATTTTTATTACACTGATTTTGCTCAGCACGTATAGGGTAACGTGGGATGGTATACAAGTGCAATCCACGAACACGTTTCCTTTAATCGGTTTATTGTTTAAAATGAATTTAACGTCAGCTGTGATCCATTATGATTGCCGTTTCCCCTGTTTTCATTATGATTATCCACTTTAGTTTTTATATTATTTTTATGGTTGGAAACATTTTTCAAATAGGCTACCTGTACTAGATATAAATAACTTGGTTAACTTTTCTTTAAACAGCTTTTTATATATTTATTAGATTTATATTTATAGTTAATATATTACTGAAATACAGTATGAATATTCTCCGTTAGACTTTAAATTTTAAATGATCTTAATTTTTTTTTTACTTGAAAATGAACATCCTGTCAGTGTGAAAGCTTACGTTTTAATATTAAGATATTAAGAGAATAATATACATTTATTGCTCAGTTATAGACTTTCTGTGGCCTGTTTAGAGATTTGAATAGTGGTGCAGTACCTATATTCAATGTGTACCTCCTGTGTCAATTAATCGCCTGTTCGTTTGTTTAAATCCAAGAATTAGATTCTTTATTGATCTAAATGAATAATTCGATGCTGTCCCAAATAATTAATGGGATGAACATTCATGGCGATGCATGCTTTGCTCATTATCGTCCAGCACAATAAGCAGGTTAAGTAAAGCCATCAGTGCAGTGGAGTACTACTTTGCACTTTTAGGAAGTACTTTGAGCTGCTCATGCGTTGCTGGGCATTTTGGGAATTCTAATTGACATTTTGGGAGTCTGTCCTAAAGAGCAGAAGTGAAATTACTTTGTAGCTGTCTGAACAGGTTGGCGAAGTCTTTCATGAGAAGCCACACATAATGTGAACCTTTTTCTGGTGGATAATGAGAGAAAAAGCTCCCTTGCTTTAATCATCACCGTCCACCGTCTTGTGACTGTATTTTGACTGTTCTGCATGTCTTTCCATAGTCGTGTATCCTATATACCTCTGTGGGAGAGCTAATTTCACTTATACACTCTGCGCTTATTTGTGTTTAGCTAGCCCACAGAAAAGTTGCAGGACAATTATATCGTGAACTTGAGTTTTAAATATAGTTTGGTTAAGTTTATGTGTATTATGCTATTACTATATTTTATATTGCATTTTGAATATGCATTTGGAAAGGAAAAACTTAGGTTTAAGGAAAAACTGCTAAAGATTAGAACTGAAAGATAAAAGCACAATATAGTAGGCTGTCATTCTAGTGCAGTTTGAAGTGATGCATTCATAAACGTGTAAAGGCATTGTGGACCAAACATAATAAAAACAGATTAATAAAGACAGTTTAACAGAAGCGGAAGGTAAATTTCATTTATATAATTCACATAAGATTCATTTGAATTCACCTACAGTGCAGTCTCAGCTGTACAAACTTCTAGCTACTTCTCCTACACAGTCATGAAAAGATTTTGTCTGCATGTAGAAAGCAACACACACAATTATGCAAAGTTGTAGGACTGGCCTTCTTGATAAATGTTCCAGTTAATTCTGTTATACCAATTTTTTTTTGTATATAAGTGAGATTATAATCTCACCACTTTAAAAGGATGCATTAAGTTATTAAAAGGAAATACAGGCACACATTCCCCTGAGCCTCTCGAGGAGTATTTGTGTCTATGATTTCCGTATGCAGAAAACTGGCAGACTGCCCTCCCTCTGAAGTCATCAAAAGAGGCACATAGTTCCCCCCAGGTCACATTCCTGTGGCCGCAAACAAAGAATTCCAGCTTTTAAGTTTACACAGAATTTAGCATTTTTTTGAATAGATTACTCAATATTGTTATCATAATCTTATGAATGAATATTAATATAATGATAATTAATAAACAAACATACAAGTGAATGAGTGAATGAATATTTGGAATGATAAAGTAGGTGAAAGAACAAATTGTACAAGTAAAATTTCCCCCATTTTCAAATCAGTTTAGCTTGTTAAATAGTTGTCTGTTTCCAGATTGCCTGTTTCTCTGTTGTCAGTAAAGGAGAAAGAATCCTTGATGTTTATTGACAAATTTCGTTTTGTGTGTAACCACATCATTACTGAGTTCCGGTACCAAACTCAAAGTTAATTTTGGGTCTGAGAGCAGTCACTGTCAGTATGAATTTTCAATTAAATGTAGTTGATGCCAGTTAAATTTAGATTTTTAAATGTTATATATATATCACAGTACTGTGCAGAAGTCTTAGGCAGCCAAAGAAAATGATGCTTAAATGATCTTCATGTTGGTGTAGAACTATGAA
>JAODKC010000117.1:12299957-12340116 GCA_026777985.1 Mormyrops attenuatus | reverse complement strand
AATAGTTTTCCTGCTAGTGTAGCGCAAGCTAAAACCCTGGGTTCCTTTAAATCAGAGCTAGATAAGATTTTAACAACACTGATCTATTACTTGAGTTCTCCCCAAACGAGCTTGATGGGCCGAATGGCCTCGTCTCGTTTGTAAAGTTCTTATGACAGATTTTTTTAAGTACTAACAGTATAAAAAAAATGAAGTCAATAACATGGGCAAGATTACGCCGATTAGAGGCTCTCAATGACGATTTTGATTAATTTTCGATTAATTGCCCAGCCCTAGTGGGAGGTGAACAGAACCATGTGACAAACCAACCATTTGTTGGGGTTTCCCCATTATTGGAGGTGCATGGGATCAGTATACAGACAAGTGACAAAACTAGACCAACGTGGTTGGATAGGGTTGCTGGTTAAGCAGGGAAAGATGTATATCAAATGGAAGCTTTTATGGGCTAAAAGGATATCAGAATGTCCCTTTCTCAGGTCTTCAGAAAAAGCAACTGCACTACAGTCCAGGTTACTAGGGGTACAGCATTACAAGCCCTAATTATACATCTGTCCGCTTTTCCCTCCAAGTGCACTGAATTAACCGTGACGATTATGGTCACATGACACTCTGACAACCCCTCTCCCCGTGCAATCACAAGATGGCTAAACCGAATCCTTAAAAACCAGTTGATCGCTTTATACTATACTGCCTTATATAAGAACTTAATAAATTCCATATGCCATTCTGTACTTTTAAAGCAAGCAAAGAAAATTTCAACTGAGAGTAACTTCAAATTAGCAGTAAATGTAATTTTTCAAATAAAATGGCTCCTCTGTTCTAAGCATAAAAACAATAAAATTATGCAAGTGATAACAGCGCTTTTATGGTTAAAAATGAAAGCTGTGGTTAGGCACTGCTGCACTTGTTAAAAGAAAAACACTCCATGGAAAAAATGTCACATTCTTACACCAGGGAATGGTAGCCCTTGGGAGTCTGAAAAGGGAATGTAGAGGAGTTCACCAGCCCATAAAACAGGCTCAGTATCTTTTCTGGCAGAAAAAAACCTTGAGTGTCTTTATTATAATATGAAGCTCTATACTAGAGATTGATGTTTTTGGTTTAGTACAATTTATATTGGTAATTCTATATTATTAAATAACCTCAAAAAAAGCTTACAATGTTTTTAATCTGCTTCTTCTGCTTGTTCCACAGCCTCTTTTTATGGTGATGGATTTGTGCAGCTGAAGACCGCGGAGTCATCCAGCCGAACGTCACTGCACATCCGCTTCCGCACGTCCAGCTCCAATGGAATGCTCTTCCTGGCTGCCGGACAGAGCGACTACTGCCTGGTTGAGCTGAGTTCTGGACACCTGCAGGTGAGCTAACGGGCAGCTGCTCAGCTACGCCACCTACCTCAGACCAGAGGCTGACTTCAGTGATGGTGACATTCAGGGCTTTTGAGCAACCGGGCATTGTTTTTTTATTTCTGTAAACAACTTTGAGTGATCTCGGTGTATGAAAAAGCATTATATAAATTACACACACGGGCCATCAGATGATAAAGGCTGGTTGATGCTGTAGTGCCGGGGAGGCCAATGTTATCCGCAAAGGGCCGGTGTGTTTGCAGGTTTTTGGGATAACCTTTAAGTCAGTTGTTCAAACCCAGGTGTGAGGACTCTTCTGCCAATCAGTCCTCTAATTAGTGGCCTAATTAGGGAGTTGCAGCGAAAACCTGCATACACACCGGCCATTTGCGGATAACATTGGCCAACCCTGCTGTAGTGGTAGATAAACTGTGTAAAGTGCATTTTTACAAAGACTTCGCTTTATTGGAGCTCGGAAGCCCATTTGGTTTAAAAATAGTTTAAGTCCAGAGCAGCTATTTCTGGCACTTAGGCATCTGAGGTCTGGTGGAGGAATAAAGGGGCTGAACGTGCTAATCTTGTGCTAAGGCCTTCAGAATACTGCAGTGCTGTTTACTGTAGTGCAAGGTCTAATTAAACCCACAAAGCAGTCGAATAGATATGCAAAATGTAGGTAGGTTGTAGGTTTTGGTGTGATTCTGTAAAGCATATTTAATACGTTTTGAGTTTAGATGTTTTTAGATGTCAGTAGGTGATTGCACGCCCTGTTATAAAGCAGTGATATTAATCATAGTTTAAGAAGAAGATGCCAAAAAACACCTCATTTTATCCCCTGGACTCTTTAGGCTTATTTGGTCTTGCTGAATGGATCAGAGATGCACAATCACGGATGTTTAACTCAGGCTTATAAGTGGCTCCTCAATTATCGTCAGTTTAATAAAGACCTTCATAATCAATTAAAGGTGAATGCTTGTTTTTTTTTCAGGTGAGGTTAGAGCTTGGGTCCGGAGAGCGCTTGCTTCGAACACAGAGAAGATTGTCCTTGAATGATATGGCCTGGCACTCAGTGGAACTTCATCATGAGCAATACAACGTCACTTTGATTTTAGATAAACACTCTCAGGCTAGCCTGGAAATGCCAGGGCCAGAGCATGAGCTTAACATCCAAGAAGGCCTATATGTAGGAGGCACTGGAGGTCTTGACAAGCCCTATCTCACCACTGACCCTGTAGGCTTCCGGGGCTGCATTGATGAGGTGCTTTTCAATCAGCACAATTTGCTGTCATCACTTAGACCATATTATGGCTTTAAAAATGTCCATGAAGTGTCTCTTGGCTGCAGCCCACAATTTTTAGCCAGCGAGGATGAACCAATCAGCTTCTTCAGTTCAAAAGCATACATCTCGTTTCCGCCTTGGAATGGCCAACAAGCAGGGATATTTGAGTTTGTTGTGCACACTTCAGCTGAAGAAGGAATTATTCTGTACAACTCTGCCCGTCACGATGACTTTATTGCCATGGAAATCAGAGGCGGCCTTCCAGTTGCAGTTGTGGGGAAAGGCGGGACTAAAACCGAACTCCGCTCCCTCTCCTTTGTTAATGACCAGAAATGGCACCATGTGAAGCTGCACTTTACATCCAAGAGTCTTGAGCTTACTGTGGATGAGGAAATAGTGATAATGAGCATCAGCTCACATTCCAGGGCTCTTCATTTGAAGGGTCCCCTCTTTGTTGGTGGTGTAGATGAAAGTACCCGTTCAGTGGTCAGAAAGTTGGGGCTGGTCTCAGTCTCTGGGAAACGCATTAGGGGGGGTTCTTTCAAGGGTTGTTTGAAGGACATCAATGTCAATGGTGTAAAAATTGGCCTTCCCAATGTCATGGTCAGCAAAGATATATCTGTGGGCTGTGAACCAGATAAAGAAAAGCAATCAACCTCTACCATCATCCCTGGAAATTTATCTCCATTTGTTACTTCAACACCAACGATCTATACATCTACTCTTGTTAATGGGTTGGACAAAAAGCATGGACTGCATTTTCTGGCTCTCAGGAACCTTATAGTTCCAGAAGGTGGGAGAGCATCCCTGGAATCCAAGCACATCAAAGTAAACTTGGATTTTAAGAAGCTGGGAATCAGGCAGTCTCAAATTGTGTTTAAAGTAGATGAGCAACCTGTACATGGGCAACTGAGGTTAGATGTAGACCAAGACCAAGAAGAAAATACCTTCAGTATGTTAGATCTGTGGCATGGAAGGGTTATGTATATTCATGGAGGATCAGAAGATTTGACAGATTTTTTTATGTTTTCTGTTTTCACCAGCAGTAAAAAGGAGGTCCCTTCATACCTGAAGGGAAATAAGCTTTACAGATATGACATTATCATCACCCCAACCAATGATGCTCCTGAACTGAGTCTTCCTGAAGGAAACCTCTTTTTGGTGTTGGAGAACTCCAAGAAGCCATTAACCACTGAAGTGCTAAAAGCCACCGACATAGATAGCAACTACACTGACCTTGTGTATTCTGTGCTAGGCAATCTAAATGCAGATGCTGGATTTTTGGAAAATGATGAAAATCCTGGCAAAGCAGTGACTACCTTTTCTCACCATGACTTGGAGAAAGGGAAAATAAGCTATATTCACCATGGTGTGAAGAACTCCAGGATTGTGTTTAGAGTTAGCGATGGAGACAAAGTAAGCAATACTGTGGTCCTACGAATCCTAGCTATCCCACTGGAGTACAAAATTTCCAACAACACGGGGGTAACTGTACTGCAGGGTGACATGGTTCTCATAGGCACAAGACACCTAGCTGTGCAGACAAATGCCATAAAGCAGGTGGTAGACATCCGTTACGATGTTATCGAGCCACCTCAGTTTGGAGAGTTGCAGCGGCTGCACACCAGTGGAGAATGGAAACTAACTAATATGTTCTCCCAGAGACTTCTCGAGAAGGAACGCTTGAGATATCTCAGCACGTTCCAAGAAATACAGACCCATAATGTTACAGATCACTTCAGATGTAAGATTACTGTTGGCACTGTGGCCAATGATGAAATCTCATTCTCAATCATTGTGAATTGGGTTCAATATAAACTAGTAAGGAATAAATTGGTAGAAGTTGACAAGGTGAGAAAAGTGTTACTAGACTCTGAGCATCTCTATGCCATTGTTAAAGGTGTAAGTTTGCTTGAAAGTGAGCTTCATTTCAGACTTTTGTCATTGCCCAGAAGAGGGAACATGTTGCTCAATGGTAAAGTCTTAAAGAAGAACTCAACGTTTAGCCAGAAGGATGTCAGTGATCTAAAGGTGCAATATGAACTTGTACATAGAGTGCAGGATGACACAAAGGACAAATTCAATTTCCAAGTGTTCTCCAAACATGCCCATTCTGCAAGTTATGAATTTCAGATTGGCATTAAAGCGGATGCTAATGCTATTATCTTGAAAAATGAGGGGCTGTCTGTAATGGAAGGGGAAAGTAAACTCATCACAAAAGATGAACTTTTTTCAGAAACATTAAGCACCAAAACATTGTACTACAGCATAATAGATAGTCCTAAACACGGGAAGTTAAAACGCATTAATCTGTCCAGTTCTTCTTCTAGGAATGATAACATCACTGCTTTCACCAATCAAGAGATCCTGGAGGAACGTATTGTGTATGTCCATGATGACAGTGAAACCACTCATGATCAGTTCACATTTATCGTCTCTACAAGTAAGACGATTCCACCCTTCTTAGAAGATGAGAGTGGTGCAGTAGAAGGCATCGTTAACATCTCTGTGCAGTTAATCAATGATGAAAAACCAGTTCGTGTCGTTGATAAGGTTTTCCATGTGGTGAGGGATGGTCAGAGACTGTTGACACTGGAGGACCTGTGCTACCATGATACAGACTCAGACTTTGATGATGGCCAGCTGATCTATACTCGCCGTGGCATTCCCATGGGAGACTTGGTGCTCGCAAATGACACCTCACACAGACTCTTCCAATTCCAACAGAAGGACCTTGAACAGAAGCGGGTCCTGTTCATCCACCATGGGGTTAGCTTTGGGCGATTCGTACTTTTCGTGTCTGATGGTAAACATTATGCGTCCACGCTGTTGGATGTCCATGCAGAGGATGCATACCTTAAGATAGAGAACAACACTGGCCTTTTAGTCCAGAAGGGGCAAGCGGGAGCCCTCAGCTCTGCCAACCTCAGTGTGACCACAAACCTGGATGTCAGAGACAACAAAGAGATAACTTACAACTTGTTTACTCTACCGAAACATGGCGGGGTTTACTGCAATGGCTTGTTGGTGGACAGCTTCACGCAGCATGATCTTAAGATGGGAGCTGTAGTCTATCGTCATGATGATAGCAGGAATCTGTGGGATGTTTTCCAATTTACAGTGAAAGTGAAGGAAATGCATCTAGACTCAAGTGTTAATGTGAAGGTGTACTTGGAGAGCCACCAGCAGCCACCTAGAGTCATTCACTGCAGAACTCTCCTGGTTGAAGAAGGCAAGCCTGTCAAGATAAATAAAAGGGATCTTGAGGTCAGTTTTTACTAGTTTGGGGGACTGCCGTTATTTCATGAGTATTTTTGTTTCATTGGAGTACCTTAGACAAATGTGATTTTTTTTGTTTTACCTGTATATTATATTTTTGATCCCTTTAAGTGTGCGGTTATTTGTGTCACTAAAGTAGCTCAAAACCTTTTTGTTTTTTTTCACAGTAGTTTAAAATGATGCCGAAATTGTTAAAATTTGTATGGATTATTCCCCGAGTTCATTTTTTTGTGAGCACATTTGAATAAACCCTGTTAAATCATTTTCACATTATGGATAACAATTCCATTTTAATTTGTCATCATATTATACCTCTTTTCAGGTCATTCATGAAGATAACTTGCCATTAGAGATAATATTCACAGTGAAGGTACCACCATCTTATGGATATCTCCGAAGATTTGCCGAGGGTGAAGGCCGCTACTTTGGGACCCAGGAGACACCAGTTCAGACCTTCTCCCAGAAAGATGTCAATGCCGGTAACGTGCAGTATATGCAGGTCGGGGCCAACCAATTGAATGATACCTTTGTCCTTGACGTCACCAATGGAATTACTGAGGTCCGCGACATCAGGATGTCTGTGGATGTTATCCCATCCCACATCCCCTTGGAAGTCTCCGACATCACCCTGAATGAAGGGGCTGCAAAGGCTTTAACAAAGGAAGTCTTAAAAGTAGCCAACCGGCATTTCTCAGGCCTCAACTTCCAGTATTATGTGTCGGAGGGACCATACCATGGCCGTATTGAGCATTCTCAGTTCCCAGGTGTTCAAAGGACAGCTTTTACCAGGAAGCAGGTAATATCCTTGTTTGTCCATAGAAAGGAAAAAAAAATATTTAGATTAATGTTTTGAATAGACATTTCATTACCATTGGGGCTTGCAAAACGGTCGCTTAACGTAATTATATGGACTGACAAGGATTTATGATGTGTCATCCTGTATATTGCTGCCATGCTACTTTGTAAATGGTTCTCTTTGTTTTTATTACCCACAGGTTGAGCAGGAATTCATGTACTATGTTCATGACAACAGTGAGACGATGGCTGATAATTTCACCGTCATTGCTAATGATACTGACATTGGAAAGCAGAGTCTGCCCCACACAGTATTTGTCAATGTTAGACTCATCAATGATGAGCCACCGGTCATAAAAGCCAACAGGATACTGCGAGTGAGTTTTATCTGTTACTTACTGGAGTCGTTTATACAGTTCAGGCATCACTGCACAGGGTCATGTCTATTTTATGGTGTGTTAATGTGACTGGTCTGATGGCGAAACATCTGAAAGTCCCAGACATGGTATGTCTAATTTAAAGCCTAGAGGCCAAGTAACAATCACTGTGAACTTAAAAGGAAGACTTCTGGAGCAAGGACAGCTGTAGATGGGGGTATAATCATGCAAGTCCTTGGTGTCGGCATGTTTAGGGTGGAATGCTATTGAACAGCTGTGTCAGACTGTCAGTGGGGCAAATATGTGATGCCGTTTGGCTTTGTACTTGAGCCCATTTGATCATCTGATTTGTGTCAGATACCAGATTAATAAAAAATTAGATGTAATATTTAAGAATGGCAATTAAGACATCCATCTAGAGTACTAGACATTAATTGAATAGATCAAAAAATTGTCAACTAGATCTAAATGCTAAAATAATAAATAAAGCAATTAAAGTATTTCTATATAAGCTATAGTGTTGTTTAGTAATGTCAGTTTCAGTTCTTACAGCAACTTTTTACAGATTTTAATATATTGTTAAGTGCACTAAATATTTAACATGACACTAAAGAAAGTGATAGTGACTGGTATCTGTAAACCGAATGGTTGAGATCCCCCTTCAAACTGAATGAATGCCAAGGTTAAATAAATGGTATGTGTTTCCTTTTTCTATGGTCACCATAAAAGGAGAAGTTGTTTAATTTTAGTTAAAAAGACATGGCACCCTTTGTGCTGTGGAGAGAGAATCATTGCTTGTCAGCCCTGATATATTCCAGGATGTATCTTTTTCTGTATATACCCAGTTTGTCCACCAGGTGGATCTTTGCACTGACCTGACATGAAAATAGAAAAATTTAGCATCTTTTTGTATTGTTTTACTTGGTCCAGGGTTTTGAAATTCTTAAATTGTGGATGAAACAAGAATTTACATACTATAATACAGGCTACGGTCCATGGTTAAAATCATAGCCGAGTGTCTGTGGTGAATTATATAAAAATAGACCTTGGATCTCTTCTGTGGTATTACTTACATGGTCCTTAATAGGCCAATAAGAATGTGGCAGGTTACAAGCAGTTTGGTTTGGAATGAAAACATTCTGGCGGGGGTTGAAATGTGCATAATCGTTAACCTCCATAAACACACACAGAAAAAGACATACATGAATGCAGTCTTTCTCATGCCTGATTTGGTTCTGCCACTGTGTCCTGCCCAACACGGTTTCTCCACAAGAGTGTGCATGTGCGTACACACACACACACACACACACACACACACACACACACACACACACACACACACACACACACACACACAGGAAGGGCATGCAGGGGTGCTGTGAGTCACGCAGGCGCTAATCGAAAAACTCACCCAAGGACAGCTCACACCCCACAGAGAGGCAGACTGCCATCTTTGGAAATACAACCATGTGAATAGCAGCCAAGCCAAGAGATTGAGCATCATTACATCATCACATCCGAATCCACAAAAGCACTTAATGGTAACCTAATCTTTTGTGTGTGTTTTTTTCCTCAGTGTTACCTTTCCTGCTTTTGAAGGAAGTCAGTATCTTTTGAAATTTGAAACGTATAACACTGAAAGACTTGAAAACTTTTAAGCAGAACTGAAATGCTATATATTTTTGTTAGTGCTGCTTATTCCATTGTGTAAAACCTTCCTAATGAACCCCATGAATGCACTGTAATTTTATTCTTTTATTTTTTGATGGCGAGCCATTAGTATACAGATAGACAGTTTTGAGGAACTCGACAATGAGCGGGTGTGTTTACTCTACAAGGCACAGCTCTCTTGTTGAAGCGTTGTCCTTTGTCACCTTGTCCAGGTGTGGGTTGACTCCATCACAGAGATTACCTCCAACGAGTTGAAAGCCCAAGACAGGGATTCTCCCCAGGAAAGTCTGGAGTACATAGTGACCCCACCAAGCATGGGCCACCTGGCTCTGAAGAGCTCTTCCCACAAACCAATCCTCAACTTCACCCAGGCTCACATAGACCAGGGTCAACTGGTCTTTGTGCACAGTGGTGAGTTGTGCACAGCAGCAGAAGGATAGTGAAGTGTCCTAGGGGTTTCTGAAGTGTGACACCTGAAATTACATTCTGCCATACATTCCGTTGAAAATATACTACCATTTACTCTATACAGTGCTGACAGAAAGCCTTGGAACACTTGTGTAATTCTGTAGAAATTTTGCACATTTAGTTATTTTGTAACAAAAGTCCATCGACAAGCAGTGTTTAACATCTGTACATAACATCCGTATTACACACAGACATCCTCTTTAACATTTTAAGGGCATGTTTTTAGTAATTTTATAAACACATTCATAACAAATTAATAATGCATTCATAAAGCTATAAATACCTTTATAATGCATTATAATGGTTGGTATAAGGATTAAGGATCGTTTGTACTGCATTATAAAAGTATAGTGCATTATAGATGAGAGCATTATAAGGTAGTCATAATGCATAATGAGCATGGCTATAAAGGTATGCCTTTTTATAAATATTTATAGCTACACTTATGATACTTTATGCATGCATTATAATGCATTATGAATGTGTTTATAAATTACTAAAAACAAGGCCTTAAGTAAAGTGTTACCATTTTCTTTTTATTAAGTGCCGTTACTTTTTGACTGACCCATTCAGTGCCATTTTGCTGTTAACCTATACAATGGCTTCCAAAGGGATACTAAACACAAATGTTGTGTTTTATGTTATTGCAAAGGTGTTACTAAAAAGCACCCAAACAGACTGCTTGTCAATGAACTTTTTAATTCACGACAACTCTTTTAGAACTATAATTTGGGTTTCAGTTTATTAGTACTTGAAATGGTAACACTTTACTTTATGGGGCACAAATAATATAGTATTATACTATCACTTGTGTATTAATTGACCACAAACTAAGTTGTAGCTACATACTGATCTCATGTTAATTCATCATTAATGAATTATGATGCATGATTTATCTAGAGGAGTTTACTATACTTGTTACTGTATCTGTTGATTCTGTAAACTTTTGTGAGCTACCGAAGGAACAAGTAATGAATAACGCAAGTTAAATAGTGATCTCATATTTATTCATCATTAATGAATCATGATACATTCTTCATCCCAAGAAGTTACTCTATTCACTATATAAGTTTGCAGTATTTTTACTGAATTAAGCAAGTGTCCTGAGCACTGTGTATACTATAATATATAAATACACTCTATATCCATCAGACATGGTGCTAGAACCTTATATGAACGAAACAAAATAACCAGATTTTTTTCCCTCTGTGTTGTCACTCAGGTGCCATGTCTGGGGGCTTTAACTTCCAAGTGAATGATGGCGTGAACTTTTCTCCACGACAGATATTTAGTATAATCGCTAGAGCCCTGATCCTCACATTAGAGAGGAACCTTCCCCTGAAGATGCTTCCAGGTAACCTGTACAAATGGCAACCATTACACTTCATGTCCTGCCAGCTGAGTATAGTTTTTAATCCCATAACTGAATGTTTTACGTGTTCATCTTACATATGATTTATCAGAATTTACTGATATTTTTTGTTAACATTTATTGTGTTTAACATTTGGTAGACATCTATCCATCTTTCAAAGCCTTATCTAGTACAGGGTCCTGTGGGAGTCAGTCCCAGGCAACAGAGAGCTAAGGCGGTGTCCACATGCTGAGGATAATTTAAAGATGCCAATCTGCCTAACTGCATGTCTTTGAACTGCAGAAGGAAATCCGTGCAGCATGTAGAAGTGCCACAGATACAGGTTTGGCACTGGATCCAAACTCCCAATCACTGTAACCCACTGTAACCCAAACCAAAACGTTCGTCATTTCATATTCCTTTATTTTTACTTAAGCTATTCTGCTTGAATACCCCGCATGAAGTGTTCAGAAGCAGGACAACCTTTTGTTATAAGTCAGAATTTGTATCCCTGCTGACAACTTATGATTCTGAGGAATTCAAACTGTATGTATCATATACATTACTTACTCATCGTCTTTACCAGCTGATCTATTGCAGCACATTTAGTTTTGCGATTTGATAGCCACAAGTTAACCGAATAATGTTTCATCACCTATCTTTAGCACTAGTCTGTCTAATTTAGCTGTTTTTCACTTCCCGGTTTCAGTCACACAGTTCTAAGCTAAAGTTCCATTCTCAGACCTTAATTTTGTTTTGACTGTCTTCATCTTATCTTAGCAGAAAGCTTTCTTAGCAGAAAGTCTTTTTTGGAAAGAATACAACATCCTACTGTAGTGCTACTGGACAAAGCATGTGCCCAACTTGATGCATTTTCTAAATGGCAGATTTATGTGATGTTATGTGTTTTGCAGTTGTAGTATGAGTCACGTCATATTCAAAAACACTTGCAATGTGTAGCTATTCCTTTGTCTACATATAAAAACATATATGAGTGATGGTCTAATATAAATATATTAGAATGTATTTTAAGCTAGCTAGGCTCCTTAAAATATCTATATTAAGATTGGTACTATTGCCAGGTTCAGTCATTTATCACTGGGATCAGTGGGTGCACAAAAAAGATGTCATCTGATTTACTGTAATAATATTTTCTTTTCCTGTAATTGTGCACATTTATTGTAGCAAAAAATTATTCAAAATATGCTTTTCTGGGTTATTCAAAAAAAATTATTTAGTCAAGAGTACATGCGGTTTTGGTTTTTGAATAGTTCTGTTTTACATTTGTTGATACATTTTCAGCTGAGCCAGAAACAAACATGGTCAAAAAAAGGTGCAGTTTTACTTTTTAATGCATAGAAGTGGCAGCATTTTCACACAGTAGGCATTTGGGAGAGCTTGCAGTGAGGTTGTTATGAATGCAATGGAGGATGGAGTCAACAAGATTCTGGAGTAGTTCAGCAGTCTGAGGCAATTTTTAGATCAGCATGCTAGTCTGGCGGAGGAAGAAACTGCCTTGTGCCCATGCAGGCTTACGTAGCTTCAAAATGAACTGATAACCAGAGATTCTTACTGTTAAAACCTGGCCCACAGGGGTAGAGAGTTCACTGAGGTTTTAATTCTGAGAACATCATCTAAAATTACATCAGGTGCATCACACCCCACTGTTTATGCTTTGTGTACCAGCAGACTTGAAACAGGTGTTGCCATGTGGTGTTCAGGGTTGGGGACCCACTACCACAGCTGTGATGTTCAGCCCATTGATGTTCTCATTCGTTCATGTTTTGTTGTTTGAGGTTTGAGACAGGGAAGCTTAGTTCTTGCTCAGTAATAGACTTTCTCTACAGGTTCTTCGACACCCATTTCTGCAGAAGAATTGCTGGCTGTTACCAATGACAACGATGGAGCAGAGAACCGTTCCATCGTCTTTACCGTTACCAGCCCACCAAAATTAGGGAGGCTGGTGAAGATCCAGGCAGACAACACAACAGCGGAGATCTCCTCTTTCACTCAAACAATGGTATGCACTGAGCCCCATTATCTGTCACTGGTTGACCAGATTATTATGAAAGCCATTATTCAGCTGTGAATATGTACCTCTAGAGGGGGATATAATTAAAAGGAATGAAAGAGATTAATTATTGGTGCGTCAACTGAAGTGCCAGACTGAGAAATCATCATGTCGTAATAAGTGCATTTCAGTATTGTTTGATTCATGTTTGTGTATGAGGATATGTACTTAAGGACAATGAAAATTCTTCCTGACTGATCTTTGTGTGTTCCTCAGGTGGATGAGGGTGAGATTATATATGAGCAAAGCCGTGCAGAATCAGTGGGGTGGGTAGCAACCGACTTCTTCAGTTTCACTCTCTCATCTCCTCCCGCCTCCCTCGAAGCACAGATATTCAATATCGACATCTCATACGAGAACACCGACCCCGAACACCAAACCATCCTCCTCGCAAACGATGGTGAGATGTTGGCCTTGAGCAGTCAAATAGAAAATGGCAGAGAAGGAGGTTCATTTTCAAAAAAAAAATAACTTAATGGCTACACTTGGTGACTTGTGTGTCATTGTCATCTGAAGAAATTCAATTTGGGAACTGTGTCCAGTGCAGTTCAGGAAGAATTAATAAATTGTGGTTGAAATTGCATACATATGAATAGCATACATTTTATCCTGCTTTTAACTTACTAGGTGCAGTCGTGACTGAGGGAGAGAAAATTCTGATTGACAAGGCAAAGCTGGATGCCTCTAACCTAATGGCCAAGCTGCCTGAAGTGCAGCGTCACTCCTACGAAGTTTGGTACCAGGTCAAGTCCCTGCCCCGGCATGGTGTCATTATTGTGGGGGAGCGTAATCTGACCAAGGAAAAGCCCAAATTCTCCCAGTATATCCTCAATAAATTTGGAATCACATACCAGCATGACAACTCCGAGACAACCTATGACAACTTTGTCTTTGATGTATGGTTGAACCTGAAAAGCAAGCCAGCAGTGCGCCCTCTGGAGGACAAAGATGTGGTGGAGGAATCCTTCAACATAACCATTATTCCTGTGAATGATCAGCCACCTGTTCTCATAACCAAATCCCCCGGTTTATCAGTAGTACAAGGAGACACGGTCGTCTTGGCTCCAGCCAACCTAAATGTGGTGGATCTGGACAATCCACCTGAGGACATCAATTACACTGTGATTAGTAAACCCAACAATGGATTCCTGGCTATGAAAGACAGTTTGAATGAGTCCATATTGACTTTCACCCAAGCTGACATCAACAATGAGATGGTGTATTTTGTTCAAGATGGAAGCCCCCAGTCTGGAGTATTTTATTTTAGTGTCACTGATAGCAAACACCGGCCAGTTTATAAGCTTTTCAATCTAGAGGTGAATGAAATTACAATTTCTCTTATAAACAATACAGAAGTAGAGTTGGAACAGGGTCAGACCTCTGTCATCCTCTCAAATGAGCATCTGGCTGCAAAAACCAGTGGGAGGAACACTGTCATCCAGTACCAAGTGACACAGCCTCCACATTATGGCATACTTCTGATCAGTAACGAGGTAGTCCATCTGTTTGACCAGAATGACTTACGGTTAGGAAAGCTATCATATAATATGACAGATCTTTCATCTGCTGGTGATAGCTTTGAGTTCACTGCTTTCACATCGGAGAGTAACCTGACGAAGCAGATTGTTAAAATCACAGTGAGACCCCTAATCCAACTTGGAATGGATGTAAAGATCCCCAATGGCATTCTAGTGAAATTAAGAAAAGACTTTATCAATGCTGCAGCTTTGACTGTCTTAAGTGGCACTGACCCTCAGTTTGAAATCCTGTCCCAACCAAAATATGGCAAAGTTGTGAAAATCCTGGCTAATGAAAAAGGAATTCTCCATCCCATAGCATCCTTTTCCTTCCAGGATGTGGAGCAGGGAAAAGTGGCTATCGAGGAAAAGGCTAACATGACTGGCAAGGAGTATCTGAATGATTCCTTTGTGTTTGTCCTAAAAGCAGAAAAAGTCCAGCCTTCAAGAGGTGAATTTCATTTCACCATTGTACCATTTGATCCATCCGTTGTAAATCCAGTCACCACAGACAGCCCAGTGCACACAACTACACTGCCCACATCTGGCCAGACCACAGTGCTTGGAACTCTGCCGCACACCACAATCGACCCATTGGCATCATCCCAAAGACCTCACAAGACCTTACAGAAATTCAAGGGACGGAATCGCTGGGGAAGCCATCAGCGGAATAATACCACTGCTTCTGTCATTCCGAGAACCACCTCAGGCCGACAGGACCATCCCCTCAAAATCACCCCCGTGAGGACAGAATCATTTCCCACGCCAGCCTCTGATCCCCTCCTCATCATCCTTCCCCTACTGGCCTGTCTACTGCTCATCATCATCTTCATTGTGCTCATCCTGGTCTTTCGTCACCGCAGAGAGAAGAGGGCCCGGCCTGTCTTGACTCAAGACCTCATTGCCACCCCAAGCCCCAGCAGCCCATACCTTGGGCAGCCAGAGAGGAGCCTGGCAGTACCATCAGTCATGGTGACCCCACTCAGCCCCAGCTGCCCAGGCAGCCCCATTCCCGACAGAATGCATGACAGTGCCCTGGCACCAGTAGTCCCTTCCCAGGAAGCCTCTCTGCTGCTCTGCTCATGGAGCAACCTGGGACCCGAGACTGTCCAGCATTGTCGCACCACGCCCCCAACGCTGCGGAGTAACCAGTACTGGGTGTGAACGCATCTTCATTTCTCCACTGCTGGTCGGATGGAGGAATAGGATCAAAAATAAGCTCTCGTTACTCTGCTTCCCGTTTGGTCTTTTGCCTTGCAGCATTAATGCTCAAAGGGTAACACTTTACTTGAGGGGGCACAAGTAACTTAGAAACTGTTACTTAGAAACTCAGTTACTACTCGGCAACAAATTATGAACTAATACACAGTTCCTGCATGAAAAACACGAACCGCCATGATTGATTACTGATGAATGAGCATGGGATCTGTATGTGACTAACACTTATTACCAGTTAATTAATGCCTTGCTCCCTCAGGTGAAGTGTTACCACTCGGAGATATAGCCAAAAATGTAGTTATATTGAACAGTAGCAGATTTGTGTAATTATAAGAGGCCTTGAAATGTTTCTGTTGATCAAAGAAAATGCCTCTTTCTTTAGGGTAATGATACACAGGGCAACTTTTGAGCAATGCTGCTGACCAATGATACTCGGGCACTTTCCCTTTGATACTGAGCAACAAATATCTGTCTGAAAAACTCTGATTGGCAGTGGACAACTTTTCGTGATCATCCAGATTCAAATAAGTTGCCCTTTGTCTCACCTGGTTGGCAATTTCCCAGCATTGCTTAAAAAGATGCCCTGTGTATCATCACCTTAAGAATCTTTCTCCATGTTTCGATTTAAACAATTAGTTGCCATGACTAGCGCAAAACCCAGTGTAGTCATTATATCCCTTTTCTGTTATACTGTTAAGTGCTGTCTGATTACTGATTATAAAGCACCGCAGATCAGTGCTTTACATGAGTTGCAGCACTAATTTTAGGGGCAGCGCATTTGTCACTGCTCAAAATGAGCAGCCAACATGGTTAATTTGAAATATTAATGCAAAATGGGAAAACAAAACCTATTTATTAACCACAAGGGAGTTGGTATTCTTGGATTTTCTTAGGGTGCTCATAAGTAATGTAAACTCTTGCCAGATGTAGGTTTTCTGTCACATATGCTTTCTGGCTGCTTTCCAGGTTTTATCTGAACTTGCCTGCATGTTTTTGGAAGCCTTGGAGGTCAGCTGGGAACTTAAGAATGACAGCTTTTATTATTATTATTTTTTTATCGATTTGGTTCAGAGAACTGATTATCTGGGACAAGGTCTTGCGGTTCATGCACTGATAAGAGTTATGCGAGCATTCAGATAGTTGTATATCATGGAATTGTATTATTCAGGTGGTTTTTCTGACTACATGGATTTCATGAAAAGTTTAAAAAATAATGAAAACACACATTTTCAGCTACGTGTTAGCCTATACAAAATTCAATGCTGTGAAATGTTTTAAAAAAACTTAAGAATAATGACGCACCGATACACAAATTTCTGCCCGATTCCGATAGCCGATTTTTATGAAAACTGAGAACCATACCAATTGTTTGAGAGGTTTTGCATAAATAAAGTTAAAGGGACACTTTATAAATTAAAGAATAAATAAATTGCATTCCAAAAATATGAAAGTATTAATTTTTGGTAAGAAAACGCCAACTCTGCATACAGCAACAGTCCCAGAGCACTATATTTTATAACTGTATACATGTTTTATATTTATATCATTTATAACAGAGAAGGGCTGATCATCAAGTAGGATAAACTTCCAAGTAATTATATTTTGAATTTGCACTTTTTTCACTGAATTTTCTTCTACTATGAAACACTTGCATTCGTTGCATTGTGTTATTCGGCAGTACTACATACTTTGAAATGTGTATTGGTAGATCCTCCTTCTGAAATTTTACCAGAGCAATGTTTGCAAGATGCATTTCTAACATTGTTTATGTTGACATTAAAATCATTTCACCCAGCAGACATTTTTGTTAACTATTTAGTACACAGGCGTGCGGGCAAAAATAATCAGCTCATTTTTAACCATCGGGCAATTGTTGCTGTATCGGACGATACCCATAGTTGGCTGATGCAATCGGTGCCACCCATATTCTTAAGTAGAGGTGCAAGGTGTGTTAGTGGGTAATCCTTATCAGTGTTTCTCAACTCTCTTCTCTGGGACCCCCAGACAGTCACATTTTTGGTCCTTCTGGCTCAGCTTTCGCTAGGGAATGGGTTGAGAAACGCTGCCTTACTTGGGTCGAGGGTAGAGGTGGATAGTTCAGGTCCAGAAAGTAAAAATCCAAACTAAGATTTATTTTCAGCCAACCAGTTGAATACCCTGTGACTGTGACTCTTTATACTCAATTGGTTAGTTGAAACAAACTCTTGATCTGGAACTGTCCACCTCTGCTTGGGAGCTTGAGTTCTACCACTAATCTTTGATTGTGGAATTTGCATGGTCATCCTGTGTTGCATACGTTTCCTCCTGCAGTCTGAAAATATGTAGTTAGGTCAGTATGTTCCTAAATTGCTTATAGTTTGTGCTTGTGTGTGTGCCCTGTGATGGACTGTAATCCCATCTAGGTTGTACCCCTGTCCGGTGTCCTGTGCTGCCTGGGATAGACTCCAGGCCCACTGTCGCCCTGCACTGGGTGAGCCGTTGAAAGATGGATGGATGGATGGAATGTCTAACCATTATTAAGTTGTAATCACATGGAATGACTTGTTCCTGTGTATCAATTTTTCCCAAATAATTTTATTATAACTGTTGTTATTTGATATCTCACTGGTTAGGTTTCTCATTGGTTCGTAGTGGTTATGTTATATTTTGGGTTTATTTTCTCATTTAATGATAAAGATATTTTAAGATGTCAGTTTAATTCCTTTAAAATCACACAAGTGGTTGAATTCTGTAGTGTCTGCACTGAGTAAACAAGTTGTTAGATATTGTAGGATGGAAGGTACATGTACACATCTGGATGGTTACCCACTTTTTCTATGCTGCTCACCAGGTCTTTGTCACCATGAGATCCTGTTGCTCGTGTTTTGCTTTGCTTATTTTCTGTAAAACTGTGGTAGAGTGTGGAATGTAGAATTAAATTTTGTGATGCCGTTGAGACACTGAACTGGTATGTGTGACTACTGACTCAAAATTTAATGTGTACCCTCTATATTTATAACTTTTTTTTTTTTAATAAACCAAAATTCTTGTTGCACTTTAAAGTGTATTATTGTGTATTATTCCACATGTTTACTGGGTGTATGCATAAATTCCAACATACTTTTTGGTTTTCAGTTGATTACACTTATTGCTTATTGCTTTAATTGTAGTGTGATAAATTGAGCATCCAGTTCAATTCATATTGGTGAGTTTTACCATGGTATATGTCAACAGCACATTATAAAGGTAGTTTATTCAGAAAGAGATGTGACTGGGAATACTAACATACTGTAGCTGCCAAATGCTCACAGCATTGGAAACAAAAAAAAATGAAAATGTTTTAACTATTATTCTTTGTTGCCAACATTAGTATGTGTGCTCCATAAAAGTGGATAAAAATGAATCCTTATAGTATTAATAATTATATTCTTATTTGTCTTATGTTTACAGTATGTACATACCTACAATGTAGAGTACTGAGCAAAAGTCTTAGTCAAAAGAAATGTTTAAACCAGTTATCTGGGTAGTAAGCGCATTATTTCTGAACAAAAAAAAAAACTATAACATCAGAACATATGAAAATTAAGAGTAACAATAAAAACTAGTAAGAATTTCTTCTGCTCTCCAAAAAGTTCCTGCTATCTATTTGGATGGCTAGATGAACACTGCTTCAGTTCCCAAACCTCTCCCCAGGGGCACCGCAGCCATTCCACGTGTTTATTAAAGTTCACCACCAGCTCACTTAACTTAATTAGTTAAAAAAGTCAATGAGATATTGATAAGCTATATGAGGTGGGCTATTAGGGCAGTCGAAAAATAGATGGGTGTATTGAATGGTTGCTGCAACTAATGGGGTGACTTTAGCAGAGGTTTTGAAATGGTTAAGTTAACACACTTTGACAGGCATAATAGCATACTTTTACATCCATATAGAGATAATTTAAAGATAATTTGCTTTGGCTGCCTAAGACCTTTGCACAGTACTGGATAAGAAAAAAAACTTTTTATATTGCACCTTTTTGTGAATAGCATTTGGTGCAATGATACTGCAACCACCCAGTGTTCCTTGCCACACTGTCAACGGTCGTTAATTTACGAATACTTTCATTTTTAAATGGCTGCTATTGTATTTGCAATTCAGTGACATCATGTGTTTAGGAACGCTGAGTATTCTTCTGCTTCTGGTCACTGTGCAGTACAGGAATTTGAGATTTTTGCCTTAAAGCACCATGGGGTCCTGTAGGTTTTTTTAGCCACAACTGACGTGACTGAAGTCAATGTTTGGTTGAAACAAATAACATTTACTGGTTGTTTGCTGATTTGGGCCTTTGTATTGACAACAGCTAATATGTTATCATGTCTGTGAAAAGCTGTAACCTTTGCTGCCCTCTGTGCAGCAAAAGTGACTGTCTGCTTGTCCACCCTCCCTAAAATTAGCATATGGGTATCACCAGGGCAGCTAATGTGTGACCTCCAGACAAATAAGTGACAGCAAAGAGCCCTGTTTATGTAACACCATCCCTGATTTATCCTGCTCTCCCTTGTCACTGCTTGACCCAGTTGCTTGTCTACTGGAAAAAATCAGCAATGGACTCTCAAGTTCTCTCTCAAACCTGTGTCATTTGTTCAATTATGTAAGAGCAGAAGAGATTCATACATAATCTAAAGGAATGCAATTTAGTATAGTAATGTACCCAGACAAAGATTTAAATCCCATTTAACAAGTAACAAGTACACTAAGAAATGTTCTTAACTATCTGGCCACAATATCTGTCATTTCCTGGTAATTCAGGAAGGGACAGAAATAAAATGCTACAATTGCATATCATTCTGTGCATATTTGGGTTATTTAATTCCCTTTTCAGACTATCAACAAATGCTGCCATTAACTTGTGATCTTATGTAAAAAAATTTACGTTTTCATCTACGAATAATAAAATTCTACCATTGTTCTTGTCATTATCATCATATATCATCATTATCTGGCAGACAAAGTTTCATATGTATAATGTAAAGAACTAGAATCCAGTATTCAAAGACCAGTTCATATTTTTATAATTTGAAGGCAAAATTGTGAAATTCAATTCTAAACAATTGAGGGATTGTAAATATCTATTCCACTGGTTATCAAGGGGAATATATCAATGGATAGACTGGGGAGGTTCAGGGAAGCTGAATATTTTAATACTTGTAAGATTCAAGAGAGCATTTTAGCTACTTTATCTTAGTAAGGTAGTCAAAACAGTACAAAATATATAGAATAAATGATGCTGTCATCTCACGGTCCATGCACCAGGAATATTTTCACTCAAATATCTGTTACCATACAAAGTTCTCTTCAAAAGATCGATACTCTCCCCTTTTCTCTGTATTTTAAAAGAAAAAAACATTATCATCTTGTCCAAGATGTTGAGGTTTCCAAAACAGGAGCTGATTTTCCAGAAGAACAAGGCTTTGGGCTTTTTATGATCATAAAGATTATGGCTTGTGTTAATCAGAACTACATTTTGCAACTCAGTGCAATCCAGGTCAGTTTTGCACTAACAAATTCACCATATTAAACGATTGGCACAACCTTTCACTGCAAGGCTTTGTCATAAGGAAACAGATTATAATTATATCAGCATTTATTTAGGAAAGAATGGCACTTCCTGTACAATGACAGGGATACACACAACCAAACCTCACAGACTCACACATATTTCTAACATTCCGGAACAATCAAGTCCTGGCTCCAGCCACTTTTGCTGAACAGGCCACCTGGAGCATGACCCAGGTATCTTAGGCCCACTACAGGCCACCTACATACATACACACAGTCACACTCAGTGGAAATACATGCAAACTGCACACATACAGAGCACAGATACAATTCGATCCCAAACCCCAAAGGCTCCATGTCTTGAAATGTCATATTGAAAAATACTTGTAAATGTGAAGTCAAACAAAATTAAAGCTTCTCTGAAAGAAGCCAGCTCCAACAGGATCGCTCTTTTTTATGTATGGCTGACACTCAGGATTTTTTTTTTTGCGTTCTTTTGTTTTCAACAATGAGTGTGTAACAAAATTCTATGGTTTCAGTTTAAGTTTTCCAATGGGAAAGTCTCAGTAGCTTATTGTCTTTCTGCTTGGAAAACCAAAAGGTATAAATAACGCCCAGACATGGTGGCCGTTTTTTTCTCCATTCTTTTTGGTTTTCGCAAATGACAGTGAAGTGAATCACGGTGAATAAAGCGAGCACCCTGCCAAACTCTGCTGGGGAAAGCAGTCAGCATTTCTGAAACAGCATTAATGAGGCCTAGTGGCGCGAGCTTCCTGTGTAGGGTCTAAAAAAACAAAGAAGTCGGAGAATTCCTGCGACTCCTACAAAGCAGACTTTCTGCCAAGTATTTCCTCCTACCACTCACACATGAAAAAGGGCTGAAAGCCACAGCTACCACCATGTTTGATTAAAAACTTTTAGCCTAATCAGTCAACAGTCAGACATGAAAATTATTTTATAACAAACAAGTTATAAGATGGTTTATTTGGAACACATGGAAAGCGGCTTAATCCTGAATAATTAGAGCATAGAGGAAGCAAAATGAATTCTGCACACGTTAAAGAAATTAGTGGGGTGTGCAAGTCTAGTAAACGAAGAGACACATTTTCTTTTTTAGCTCCCAGTCCTTCATTCGGCGATGCTGGGCTGCTGTGTTTTCAGCTGCAAGAATGTGCTCTATTTAGTTTTATTAGGTACTACCTCTCTGTAAAAAAAGGACGGAGGGGCAATGGCAGATGTGTAGCTGCAGGAGTCTTTCTGAGAAGGAAATCCTCGGCCATGATATGAATGCATATTGTGTAAACATGTCCTAAGATGCTAATTAGCCCCAGCGGAAGAGTCTGAACTTGTCCATGTGATTGCTGCCAAGAGCAGAGCAATTAGGAAATCATGTCCTACCAAACGGAAACACCTACTAATCTCCTAGTCAAGTCTCGCCATCTATTTACCTTCACAAGGACACGGTTTCATATGCCAGCTACTAGATAGATAAATAAAACTCTTCAATTTGCTCTCTTTGAAATCACAAAATGCAATGCTTCACACTACACATATGCATTCTACTTTTTAGCACACAGGGCATTTTGTCTTACTTGTCACGGGACTGTTCATTATTTACGCATTATGCTGTGGTATGGCGAGTAGAACCCCAGGTTCTTCTTGTGAAGCTTGCATGTTTTTCCTTTTTTGTGGGTTTTATGTTTAAAGCTACCGTGGCACGGATGGGCCCAGGCAGTCCTGTAGCCCAGATGGAGCACAGGCCCCCCATTCAGTGTTCACAGAGAGTGATACAGCACGATGAAATGATTGCGTCTGACAGGTATGTGTGTGCGTGGTTAGCCAAATTGGAGGAAAAGTGCTGCTGAGAGGCAAATAGATTTTTCATTGCATTTGGCCTTAGTAATGCCACGGGTCATTTAAAAACTGATAAGTGTATATGTGTGTGTGTGAGTCTGTGGTGTTATTTTAAAATGTCATGGGACTGGCCCACCTGATTTTCTGCCAGCCCACCCACAATATGATTTCAGGCTCTGCTATTGGTTTTTTATCTTGTATACATTCCCGCCCTAGTACTGATAGATAAATGGAAAGGTTTGCACGTGATAAAAGCAACGATTTTAGGTTACATAATCAGAGCGAAAAGCTGATTTTGCCACTTGAATACATCTATTGCTTTTTTACTTCAGTGACCCAACATCCTATTGTACATCTCATTTATCACAACTGCTTATTGAGGTTGTATATGATCAGGTTTTACAGCACAGGGAACACATTCATTTTTGTATTTCTGTTTGTTTTTCCAAGTCTGATATTGTATACTAGACCCTGAGTCGTGTAACTCACTGGCAGTAACCTACGAGCGGTCATATGACCAGCTGTCTGAATTTACACCAGGTCTGTAACAGAGATGTATGGAACAAAAGCCATCATTTGCCTGCCCTAGTACAATCAAAAACAACCACACAGATACTGCTGAAAAGGTCATATTTAGGTCATATGAGATTTTACATAAAAAGCTGATCATTTGATGATGCTGTATTTCACGCAAAATGACTACTGCCATACAGATTCTTTCCTTGTTACATTTGAAACTTAATTTCATGTGCAGAGGACCTTGGTAATAAACCAGTTTCTTGGTTTATCAAATGACTTAATGGCTTTAGTGGTTAATGCTCATTATTTTTAAAGAACGCTGATAAGGTAAATTCTTTATATGTAGTCATACGAAGCAGAAAAACAAATTCCTGCTGAGAAAAACTAAATGAAATGACGAAAAGCAAAGAAATCTGAGTAGAGAAGCTAAGAGAAAGCTAACTTTAGCAGTCCTTAATTATTCATCTTAGCAGTGGACACAGGGGCCACAGATCACACACTACAAGATATACAGTAGCTGCAGGAATTCCACCAGTAAACACATCAGTAGCAATAGATTTAAAAGGCAAGATTTACAACACAGGCTGTTGATCGTGTGGCAGTATCAAATAAATAAACATAATCTGGTGTAATGTGATGAGCTATTTATGCTAAAAAATAGTTTCCGAACCACTTCTACTGATACTGGAGACATAGTTTTGCTCTGAACCAAGAAGGTTTATAATTTAACAATCTCTCAACAGTGAGAGGATGTTAAATTAGCACAATATTGAAATGGTTTTTAAAAATAGACTGAATTATTACATGGTTTAGTAATGAAAATACAAATGTATTTTTCCCGTAAATGCTCAGGAACACAGACACAAATTTGGACAAAAATTAACTGTTGATAATTGTTAGTGCCACTTCTGGGGGAAAAGTGCTTCCTAGCACTGTGTCTGCTGCTGTACAGACAATGGTACAAAAAACCTAAATAATGAAAGGTGGTAACCTAACCCGAGAAGGACACTGTGGGGGGAGGGGAATCTCCCTGATCTGGCCAGTATTGTTTGCCAAGTCAGTGCCATTTATCAAAGGCTACCCAGTGGCTCAGTGCTTAGGAAAATATAACAGGAGGGAGGAGAATGTTGAGCACAAACAAAACCAGACAACAGAAATTGGCAAATAAATGACAGTGTTACCCCTGAAATACATTCCTCCTCCCAGAACAAAGGTACTTAAAACTATATTCTGAATCTGGACCTCTGCCACATAGGTTAGATCAGTGATATATTATTAGGTTGAACACTGAAATTCAAAATGGATGGATGTGGATTTTTAAGCAGCTAAGAATAAAGGGAGGATACTATTCTAACCACTTGAATCCTTAGCCTGCACATTTGGACAAAGATTAAAGGTCCATTACAGATCCAGTGTAAAAGTAAACGAATAGAAACAGCAGCTGAAATAACAGCTAACCATCCTCTGACAGGCAAAGCATCGCCCCCCCAAGCTGAATTCCATAGTGAAGTGCATCAACTAGTACGATGAAAATTAAAAATAAAACAATACTACATTTCAAAATTATGAAGGCCAATATCTAATCTACAAGTTGATTATCAAGTTAATTAAATTACTAAAAGATGAGTTGGGTGGGATGGTAGACGCACACCTCCAGGGTTGAGGGTTCAAATCCCGCCCAATGTTGTGTGTATGCATTGCCATATGATGCACTCCCCCCTTGTGCCCTGACATTGGCTTCAGCTCCCCCTCCCCCATAACCTTGCCCAGGATAAGCAGCTGGAACATGTATTGGAACTTTAAAAAACCCATACTCGTAGTTGATTATGCTATTAGTAATATACCAGCTGACATGAGAACATGCATGGCTAATGCATATGGAGATATAAACTTTAAAAAGCAATACAGGCTGCTTGAAAGAGTTCATCCCCTCATCAATAATTACTGCTGATTTATTATATTTACTATAAATCATTATAAATTATTAAAACTGAATTCACCTTTAGTCCTTTTTTGATAATCTGTGTCAAACAGGAAATAAGAAGCAACAAAAGCATCAGTGATGGGAGGAAACAGTTTTATATGGCAGGCGGGTCTTTAGGATGGTCAGCTGTGCTTAAGCATGAGTGTCAGGCTGAAGAATAGAGCATGTAACCATGGGGGTGCAGGGACAGCAGAATGAAGACCTTTATGTTCAGGTCAGATGGCTGCTTGGCAGACAGTGCTGGAGGAAGAATGAGTGCTTTACAGGATATCGTTCCTCGGGCCCCTCTGGCTCTGAGCTCAGTCCCACCACAAACGAGCGATTCGTATGTCGCATCAGCACTTTCGACTCCTGAAACATGCTGACCCTTTCCCAAAAAAAAAAAAAAAAAAAGAAAAACGAAAAAGCACAGCGCCCAGAACGTTTTGCTGCAGTGACTCACAGTGCCCGGCTTCCTGTTTATTTATGCGCCACTCCGACCTCTTTTCCTTCTGATTTCCGGGTCCATGGGGAAGTCCGGACCGGCACGAGCTGAGCTCTGCCTCGGCTTTTGGCCATCTGAGCCCCAGCCACATGTTTTCCAGATGATGGAAACACAGAGGCATAGCCTGACACACCTAATTCCCATTTGGTTTCAATTTCACAGCAAAGTTCTGTCTTTTCAAACCAATGACCCTCGCTACAGCATATCGCATAAAACCACAGAACATCGGAGAAGCCTCGAAAAGTCGGGCCACGTCATTGCGTTTCAGCAACAATCCCAAACTCAGTATTGGTAGTTAACTTAGCAAATATCGGCAGATATAATTTCATAAAGCATAATTATAAATGGAGAAATCATCATTACTGATGTATTTGTATTTGCATGACGTATTTTAATTGTATAAATATTTTTGGTAATTCCAAGGCTAGTTTCATTCAGTTTTGAAGTGTGGTGTTGTTTGTATTGTGCTCTATTTTCCATGTTTCCAGATAGTTTGCCACGTCCCTTTGGGTGCAACTGCCTGTTTCCAGCCTGTGCCGGGGACGTCGGGGCCGCCTGCTGTCTCACTGCAGCTGCGGAGGGCTCTGGAATGTATTTTCACTAATACGTTTCAGATGCACATTCTCAGGCTCAGTGTGTCCTATGGTCCAGCCCCTCTGCCAGACCCCGCGGCCTTTTATTTAACTTTGTTGTCAATAGCAGCACGTCACGAGGTTCACGGCACAGTCCCGGTTTCATCTACTCCTCTGTTTGCAAAAAAGGGATGATGTTAAGGCCTCCAGCTACGTAGCACATTAAACTTCTTACCACATGCAAAACAAAACTTCGTTTAAAAAAAGACGGATAATTAATCATTAACTTTTACATCTTAAATGTCAAATTGGTGAGAAGTGAAATCTGTAACTCCTACAGAAGACACATGTGCATCTTGTTATTAAAAAGCAAAAAATCTCATTCATTTAGTCAATATCTTTCTCTGTTACCTGAAGAATGCAAACTATAATAAGCATATAATGAGTAAAGTACTATAAAGATATTTACCGCCACAAAATACTGAAACTTTTTAAATTATTCAAACGGTAATATTAGAAGGGGCATTGCTGTCGGCTCTGGGCAGGGTTACAAACCACGAAACACAAGCAACCGAAGAGAGAAATTAATGTACATTTTTAACCTCACTGTGAGCACTGTGACAGGGTCTGAGGTCGTGTTTGTGATTCACGCATCATCACTTGCATCTGGAGTTTCACAGGTTTTTTTTAGGCCTTCCACATGCGAGCGATAATTCCCGTTTATGGCCCATTCACCATTAAGTGGTGTGTGTATGTGGTTGTGTGTTGTCAAGTAACACCTAGGCAGTACTTATTAGGGGGGTTAGTGGCCTCCGACATTGTCTCCTGCTCACTGTGACCTTGTCTGGGAATAAGTGTTTTTAGAGAAGTGTGCAGTGAGGATTCACACGGCCAACTTTTAGATCTCACAAACAGAAACATGAGAATGACTAATTTCTCAAGTCTATTAAGAGTGAAAAATGTATGAAAAAAGAAAAGCCTAATTCCATCAGATTTTCCATTCAGGTACTTGTAAATGAGGCAGGCTACTCGCTATAAATATAGTGAGCCATCTATCAGGTGATTCAAGTTTACCATATGAAAGACGGTAAGGGTGTAACTGCAAAACACGTCTTGGTGAGTCGAGTGAGTCAGAGTGGCGATGAACTGGATTTTAACCTAATAAAGAAATGAAAATTGCATGCAAAAGGAAGTGGAGCAGGCAGATCCTGAGGCGTCCATTACCACAATATGTGCTGGTGGGCTTCACCATCTGCTGTGGGTGACCCAAAGAGCCCTGCTTTGCTATGGGAGGGACCATGAAAAAGTGTCTATTATACGCTTTTCATACATTTCCTTTATGCACTTATGTCTGCAAGAAAATCCCTAAGCCCTGTACTATATGTATAGGTATGAAAAATGCACTATATTCAGGCAGTCAGTCCAGAGGCCTTATAGCGCTTTGAGATGTAAATGGTTTGGGTATTAGGCGACTGATAAACTTAGCAGGCTGATACGTCAACCAGTGCAGGCCAGTGAGGGGAGAGTAATAGCCCTCCTTGCCAGACTGTCTGAAAGTGCCTGAATGGGGAACCAGGCAGGAATGTTGTTATGGAATGCAAGATGGGGGGAGGGGGGGCAGACATGCAACATGGTGGCTGAAACAAGCAAAACCAAGAAATATCTTGTGATAGGCAAACCAGAGGCCACTAATGTTAACATTTACAGTGGAAGGAGGAAACCGATACAAAACAATATACAGGCTATGGCCAGTTGATGCATTTATATTGTATTTGTATGGTTTTTCCCCATAGTTCAGTATCTGTGCAGCCCAGCAACACTGCAGAGAGAAACTTGTAAACCACATTTGCAGGATAATGCAGAAGACTATATTTTGGGCGGGGGGGGCAGAAAAACAAACAAAAAAAAAAGAAAAATCAATGTCACTTACATTTTATCAATGGTAAACAAAAGAAAGGAGAAAAAGGAATAAGAATTACCCTGAGAAACAATGCAAGTTGTTGGAGGGTGAGTGAAAGGTGAAGATGTAGGTTAGAGAATACATAGAGGTCCACAGGGGTATAAATTCTGATTCTGGCCCCCTGCTTTATCTACAGGAAGACAGAGCATGCAGGCAGGCAGCCCCCAGTACCGGCAGCCTTTACCCTGGTTCATCCCTCCCCCAGGGGGCCACTTAGAGAGCCAACAGCAGCAACACGGCTGCCTTTCCACGTTAATTTATCACCATAGAGGGTGAGCCTGAGGGTGCTGCTTCAGCCGGACAGGAAACGCCACATCTCCTGCTGTGGCTGACCGAGCCTGGCCAGGCCCCGGACATCAGCAAACATCCCTCGTCCCCTGGGCTCACTAACACACCAAGATCCGGCCTCCTTCCCACAATGGGCTTCAGCAGCTCTCTACAGGAATGCCCAAGCTTCAGCCAAATCCACACACTACATGTTTTTTTTGCCCGTTTATTAAGAATGATAAGCACCTACGTACCACCCTACATTAAACAGTACAAATCTGGTACTAATCGGATTTATAATTGTTTACTCTGTATATTAACATTTGTTCACTTGGGTTTGGTGCAGTTACCTCATACAAGACTATTTCAGGTATTTCAAACCAGTTTTTATTTTGCACAGTCATTCAAACAGTGGATATTAAGTTGTGATTCAAATGGTCCAATGCCAACATGATAACTGGGATGAACTGAAAGAATAACAGTGAACGGAGCAAAGAACTTTTTGGTTAGTGAACAACACCTAAAGGTAACCTTTCAAAAAGTCAGGTAGCTGATACTTTAGCAACAAGAATATCGAGGCAACTTTAGCATTTGTTTCTTTTCCTCAATTTCAACATTTGAAAAAACCAAACTGTCCCTACAAGACGTTGTTGTAATGAATCGGACAACATAAATGTCCAATACTGCAAATTATAGAAGAAAAGGATTCGCTAAATACAATCCAGACCTGGCCAATAAGGTGCTTGACCATATTTGGGCTACTGAAATGCTTCCCTACAAAAAGTCAAGAATCCCAGTTAGATTTTCTTGTGCCTGGAAAGCTTGGCGATTGTATGAAACACCCATATTGACTCATACGACATTCATTTTTAAAACAATACTTCTCTTCTTGTCTTGATTTCATCCCATACTGATGACTTCATCCTTCACCTGCCTCTTAAGTAACCCCGTCAAGAGATCTCGATAGCCTCGACTCTCAGAGACATGACATTCATAGGAGGAAATACAAGAGCATCAGAAGGACAAAAAACAAAACAAATAAACAGACAAAAAAAAAAAGCGCTCTCATTCCCCAAGGAAACTCACACAGCTGGAAAGCCACCGTCATTGTTCATTCTAATGCAACAATAAGAGATTAAAAAACAGTCCACAAATCTGCAAATATGCAAGGCATGAAAGGATACCAGGGAAACCAGCGGAAGGCACAGGCTGTGGCAATAGCTGCTTGCTTGGTAGTTGTAAACATTTTGTTTCTTGTTTGTGAAGACAGAGATTGCAGCCATGCCAAAGACGCATCCAAGGCAGTCACAGAAGGCCAGTCGACAGCGCTACATGTAAATCGAGACAACTTATTCCGAGTATCCTTAGGAGGCTTATTACGAAATTAAAAAAAACCTATTTTCTCAATAATATGGTTAAACATAAGTGTTAACTAATTAAAAGTTAAAACTTACACTGATAGTATAAGCAATGATATAACTTGCTATCATCATGTAAGCTACTTTTTTTTCTTGTTAAATGTCTGACTATGTTAAACACATCTTAAGCTCACCGCTGCAATAGCACTGATGCCAACACAGGGTCTTGTTAGCCTTCAAAAATGCATAAACTAATCGCCCCGAAAAATACATTCCCGGGCAAAGTTTAAAAAAATAAAATAAAAAATTCCTGCCCCCTCAGATCAACAGCCGTCAAAGATGAATGCAGTGGATCTGAGCATGTGAAAGAGAGGCCGTCATGGCCGAGGGACAGGCCCAGTCCGGCCAGTGGTGCTAAGGCAGTGCCTGCTAATTCCGTATAAGGGAGCGAGAGGCAGGTGCCTCCTCGCCAACACCGCACTAGGCATTGTCATACTTCTGCAAGGCCTCCTCAAGCTTGGTGGTGATCTTCTGGAAGAAGCCGATCTGCTCACGGAGGAAGTGCTGCATCTGTGCCTTGAAGTCTCGCACGCGGATCTGATGGAAATGGTGGATCTCAGCCAGTGTGGCGAACGAGATGATGTTGCAGCGCTCGCAGATGCCCTCTGCGCTCGATCCCTCCATCTTGCCCTCGTCCACGTGCTTCTGGCTCTCCTTGACTTTGGTCAGGGCTCCTGTGTTGAGACAGAGAGCACGGTTTAGCCACTGTGAGGGTACTCTTTTGGTTGGCAAATGGGCATGAACGCACCTGACCTTTGCTCTTACACACATCAAAATGGAGAAGCACACTTAATGCCTGGTTCAAGAACAGACTGTTTTTTCTCTTTTTATCTATCTCAGTTGGAAATCGTTTGGTGGGCGAAGGGGTAAAAAAAAAATGCTTCTTGTACATGTTTCACATCCTGTGAACCAGCACAACATTTAACTATAACAAACATCATAAATTAAATTAATTTATAACAGTGTGATACAACATATTATTTAAAAAAAGAAAAAAACCACATATTGTACCCTCCTGAATGTTCTTCCAAGTAAAAACGACGAACAAAAACCTAAACAGGAAAGGAGAAGGATTTGTGTTTGCTGGATTCAGTCTGCATAACATCCCCTGGCTACAGCTGAATAGGTCTATAGAAAAAATATATAATAATAAAAAAAAGAGCATAAATTACTTTAGACAACTGGAGGAAGTTTCCCATGGAAGAAGAATTTACACCCTTTTGGTACTGGCATGAAACAAGTGATATCATTCAACAGCTGCATGACTTCATCTCTGTGAGAGAAGGATTTGCACTATTTCAACCTCTCCCAACAGCTCAAGGGCCCAATGTTGTCAGCTTGGAGAAAAATCATTACTTATTCATTTAAAACAACTAAAGTATATTTCTCATCTGCCTGCTACTTCATGACAGGAAAATTAATCAAGCACCATGAAAGCTTATAAAAATAAAATAGAAGCCATTTCGTAATTTGAAGCTCTTAAAAGTACTATTTTAAGACAAGACTTTAAGATATGAAAAGAAAGAAAGTTGGGCAATATGTGCCATTACATAAGTGAATTCCAAAAGTCTTTTCACAAACAGGCTACCGCACCTTCACGCCACATGGTCAATCTCACTTAAAGGAACGTTAATTAACCTGTCCAGCATGTTTTGGTTGGATGTGCATGCAGGCACACCTCTAGGGGAAAATTATTCATCTTAATTGCATTCCAGAAAAGGCTGAGCCACAAACTTAAACGGCAGGAATGATAAGCAGTTAATGACACCTGACTAGTGGCATAGGATTTTTGAAGCCGGAAACAAGTAATTAAGCCTGCAGCCATCGACATACGGAGGAACAGCAATTAGCAGCGCATTCTTCAATGCAAATATGGAACCAGGGAAGACACATTGTTCAGCACAAGCTTCCCGTCTTGTGAATAAATTCCAGCTTTTCAACCAACCAATGGAAGATTAAAAAGCAGAACTCATTCACCTGTAGCTTTAAAAGGTCAAATAATATATGATTCACAGGCTAATTAACAAACTTCTTGGTAAAGTGATATTTTTGGCATATGCATTTGTGCATATACAGAACAAGTATACACGTCAAGAATTTCCTCCTGGGACCAATAAAGTTTTTCCTATCTCAAAAAACCTGACTTCATGATTTTTCTAATATCTGAAAACAGAATTGAGGTCAATTCTGAAGAACATTTTCATCTGTCCAAACAAATATATTCAGACAGCACCAAAATAAAACACACACACACACACACACACACACACACACACACACACACAAAACTATGACAATAGATTAATAGGCTGAACAATTTGGGGGGAAAAAAATCGAATCCTATTAGCAATTAAATATTGCGACAGATTTGATTTGTGATATAATTTTTTTAAGTCAAGCTTCAGTTCAATGTTCAGTGTGTAGTACATTTAAAACATATGACGCAGCATAACCACATAAGATACCATCAAAATATTAACTGGTGTGTATTCTAATGCAAGGATGAGAACTTAACGAGGCAGTTCACCCCAAAACTGAGAAAGACATGTTTTAGAGGGGCTTTTTTGCTATCTATCCATCCAGGCTGTTCGGCTGGGAGTTGCCTAGTTTTGCAGACATTGGCCATAGAAACATCGGGCTTCTCTTGAATATAATGGGAGTCCCTTTAAAGATATGAATTGCATCCAACATGTATTTATTATTATTATTTTAATTAGCAGAGATCAATCAAACATAAGAAAAAAAAACACAGTGTAAAATTAAATAAAGTAATAATAAAAACAAAAATTCCTGTACGAAAAACAAACAGGGATCCTGCAGCCAACATTGTTAGTACCCCTAATAATAGGACCTTTCTGTGAACAAGCTCTGACTATGAAATAAGTAGGTAAGCAGCGGAATCAATATTTTTTCACACCACGAATATAACGTTTTCTTTGGATTTCACGTGTTTGTTGTTCATGGGCATACAGATGCCTTGGGCCACTTGAGCATGACTGGTACACAAGGAGGACAGCATGAATTGTTATACTACTCTCAGAACACTTTTAAACCCTTGGTCAGATGTGCTGTATAATGCATATCCTAAATCGCAGCCTTTGCAACTTGCTAATTGCGTTGTTTCAAATTGCGATTTCGATTTGAAATCGATAAATGGTTCAGCCCTAGTTATAAGGAACTCAGTTGATTGGATTTCCTCCTTTCAAGGTCTTTTTAAATCGACATTCAATTATGCAATCACGAAAACTGGAAATCGTTACTCGCCTTCATAATTTGCTTTAAATTCCGTTCCACAGTGACAGCAAAATGACATAGCAACAAAGATAATTAGCGACTACTCCAAGACTCAGAAACATAAAAGCATTCTTTTGCATGACAGTTAAGTCCAGCATCCTTGGCGACGGCACAGTTTATTCATATTCGAAGTCCAGTTCGGGGGAAACAATGAGATGTGTGCTCAAGTTACAGATTACATTGCATCTCTTCCCTCATTTAGCCTCCTTGCATTAGTCAATATACCACATATACCAATAATACACTGCAGTACACGGTCCCAGAACAAGGACGGTACACATTCACGTTCCACAGTATATCTCACCTACAAGATCAATTTTAGATTTAAGTTGTACCAAAATAACCAATGATTGTACCCTTGGCTACAAAGACAGCAATCCCTGAGTTTCAGCCTTATTTAACTGCAACACTGTTACACTGAAGGAATCTCTGTTTTTTGTCAAGAACGGAAGCCAAATACAACACACTGGGGAGACACAAGTGCCAGAAAACAGGAGTGGCATTCCACGTAAGAGGTGTCTGTGCATTTTTACCACCCCCCAGGATACAAGTCTCCTCCCACTGCCGTTTCTCCAAATGCCTCAAGCCCCTGCAAATTCACATACAACTAACTATTACCCTGACGCTATAAATGCAGGCCAAGTCATCTGTACCACTGACTGGTGTGGTACAAAAAACCCATGTAATTTCATTTACCCTCTTAAAAGCACCTCTGCTAATTAATTTCAAATTGACACGATTTATTAGGTAACACAGTAGGGCACATTTAAGGATTTTGGTCCTTCCAGGACACACATCTTTAAGTTTAAAAAAATAACAACAAAATAAAACAAAAGCCAGTGGCCTTCATCACCAGCTTCCCTGGTGCCAGATGCTTTGACGTCTCTGACGCTTTGACTGGCTTCTGATAAGGAGCCATGGAACATTACTGAGCGAAGGGCTGCCAGAGGGCAAGACAAACCCACGACACACTGAAGGCTAAGCAAACGAAAGGCTACACTAAAAAAGAAAAATCTATGTGCAAAATGGAGACTAGATGCAGACTGAACCAAAACACATTGATAAGCATAAAACAAAAGCCACACATCCACTACCCTGAGGCAACTTCCTGCTAGCACACCACCTCTTTCAACATGAACCCCCCAAATTGGCCACAAAATAACCCTAACAAGACACCAGTGCTAACAAGGATCAGCTGGGTTTCATTAAAAGGGTTACCTGAGGGCACAGAAAGTATGGAAAAAAAAGACGAGAGACTAAACAAAAGCTTTTTTAGACAGCCAACGCGCTGACTGACTTAACTTGGAAACAGTGGTGGAGGGAAGAATGGTGTCTAAACTGTTCTGTATAATTATGAGGCCCATTCAACAGAGAACTGGAACAGCGGAGAAGCACCTTCAGCCACAGGCTCACCTCTTAAAGATGCACAACTGAAGACTTCAGATCTTTTCCTCAAAACCAACTAACTCGTCCAACCACTGACCTACTCCATCTTCAATTGCTATCCCTTAATTGTGGTCTCCTGGCAACAGTCGATGCTTCTGTATTTTGCATTTGTCTAGTAGGAATTTGAATCATGGCTCTTCTGACCTTAGGTTCTTAGAATATTAAGCAATGCGTTGTTTAACTCTTACTCCATTGCTAGCTTGTTACACATTCGCTCACTGAAGCCCAGCCTAGTAGCACTTATACCCAGGTTGTATGCTTGACAGCTGTACGCTTATCATTATCTGTCTCACTCCTACGTCACATGTGCTAAGTAATACAAATGTTCTGTCATTCCTTTGTTATAATCGGTCTGGGCTCTATGCTCCTAACTCCACCCAATGCAAAAATTCTAATCCAACTTGCTTTTACCCGTCATTGCACTTCATTCCACACCTTCCTTGTTGACAAGGATGCTTTGCCTCACTTGCCCCACCTGCGTTGTACTCCAGGCCTTCATATCTTTAATAGGGGTCTCTTGTGCTGGGCATATTAATGTAGCTTTTTAATGTAGCTGGACAAAAAAAAAAAAATACCCTTGGAAGAACAATGCTGCTCCATCTTGCCGCAAGCTAACATTAAAGGCCCAAATAGATATCTAAGTGTAGAGTGAAAAAATATGGTTACAGATGGACTGCACAAGATGACAAACTTGTAATATAAAAAGTCTTAAAGATACAGGTAGGACTGGGCAATATCATATTGATATATCGCGCATGCACAATAATCACCAGGGCTTCAGATAACAGGCACAGCATTTGGCTGGACACCAGCTTTTCGGTACTATGCATATTGGCATATCCTCATGTTTAATAAATGTGTCGGACTTTAATCGGCAAACCACCACCGTCTTTTTACCTCTTATATCCACAAGATCTCCTCTTTGAAAAGACATTGAATGCTGAGTGTTCCTTTCTTCACCGCCACTTCAGTGCATATCACACTGAAGTATACCAAAACAGTATTATGTGGTGCGCGCCGTTACAGTGCATATCACACTGAAGTATACCAAAACAGTATTATGAGACTTGCTCCGTCACAGTGCATAGCACAATGAAGTATACCAAACCACAGTATATCAAAACAGCATTATGTGATGTGCTCCACTAACCAAACTCAATAAACATCACAAAATGCATTTCATTAATATTTCAGGCACTCTACTAATCTGCTTAACAAATTGTGTTAGTTCGAAATTCATTTCAAATTTCCCTGGCTAAAATTGCCCACTGTTCCCCTATCAAATCTGGCCTCCTAATCATCCCCTATATGAAATAATGAATTCTCTCCTGCCGTTTCATCACCTTAGCTACTGTGTGGTGAGTGTACTGATGCAGAATGGCTGCTGTCACGTCATCCACACTGTTCCCTGGGTTATGAGTGAGGATGCAATGATCCCACTTTTTCTGCCCTGATACAGTCACCTGGGCTTTGGGTATCAGCCAATATTGAGTACCAATCCAATACCAGTGTTTAATAAGTTGTAGGCTTTTGCCACACTGAGACGGTGATCATTGTTTTATATGTAAGGCACCATCAGGCTTAACTTAAACCTTAAACAAAATCTTTCCTAACTTTGTAAATCAAAATGTAAACACATGCATTGTGTGTATGTGTGTGCATATTATATCATACATACACACACACACACACATGTATGCATGTATTACATTTATCATTACACACACACACAAATAATAATAAATATATAAATATAATGAATTATTTACCTTACTTGAAACCTGAGTTCAACTCAATCATTTATAATCAGGAGTCACAATTCTCAGCTTGAAAGGTCTTTGCAGAGGAACAAAACCTTGACTGTAAAGGCTGATTTATACTTCTGCATCGAATCATCACCTTAAGTATGACGTAGCTGTGTACCCCACCCATAGCCTGACACGCAGTTCCCCAGAAATGTAACTACACGTTGTGTGATGCAGAACGCAAGAACTCTGATTGGTCCGCTTGGTAGCAATCGTTTTTTTTTTCTTTTTGTAGGAGTGAAGAAAGTGTACACCAAGGTGTACTTATATTGGTCATCGGATCTGACGCGTTGGATATAACTAACAATCAATAACTTGAATCTAACATTAAATAACTACTGCTTCAGTTTCATTTTCTCTTGCTTCTTGATAATTTGCACGAAAGTTTGTCGTCACGGTCTTTCTTTGCTAGCATTAGCAAAACTCCATGTTCTCTGCACTACGGTGCATCTTTAGATGTTTGATCAAATTACTTGTGTTAAAATGACGTGCTGTTCCTTCCTGCTCTGGACACTTTAGCAAAACACAGCTTACAGTCTGCTTCACTTCTGTCATCGTCCCGTATCTTAAAATATCTTAAAATGACATCCTCCATTTATATTCACTAGTTTGCCAATGCCAGCGAACTCTGCATGTGTCCTCCTCAAATGTTTCCAGTTGACAAATCTCTTGCTAGATGCCAAAATCTGATTGGGCAGCAAAAAAAAAGCCAATGCCAAGGCTTTGAGTTTTAATGCAATGTTGCAATTAAGTAGTATCAGTTCTTGATATCTTTTTTTTTGTGAGTATGAGCATATGAGTGCAGTATCGCACTGATACCAGCATCAGGTATCGGTATTGGTGCATCCCTAGTTATGAGGATTTTCTAATCTGATAAACAACCATTCCATAACTAGTATTTTTTTAAAAAAGTTACAGCAACATATTTGTTGTTGTTTCTCTCTAAATCTGGTGGATGAATTTTAAACAGAGAGGCTGAAACGTTAAAGAAATGTTAGAAATGTAGAAGTCAGATTAACTAAAGCAGCAGCTCTTAAAAGGCCCAAATTATGAGCACATGCAAGATAGTCATAGCGATCTAGCAAGTATCATATAGCTGACTGTAGACTGTCACTTCCCATTTTCCCTCCAAATATAGGTCCATTAACGTGGCCAAGGTTCACCTCCCGGTTGGTAAGGAAACGACAGAAAATGTGAGGCTAAATAAAGGATTTCATAGAGCAAATGAGTCGATAAACATTTCCTTCTGAGACTTGAGCTGCAGACCACTGTCTTACAGATCCTTAAACACTTTGCTGCCTGTGGCCACAAATACAAGAGCAATTATAAGCTTAACGGTAACTTATTTACTAACTCTTAGCAGTGAGGAGGAAACGACTCAGTTTCATCACTTTATGCTGTCAAGACAATGTTATTAGGAAAGGTAATTAACTGCAGAAAGTGCTTTGAAGCCGCAGCCTTCTTTCTCACATGGACCCCCACCTTCACCCACGCTTCTCCCACAGCCATGACGCACACTTTGCTTCATGCTGCCGCCTCTCTTAACTTCCACAGAGGCAGCAGTGCATCAGCAGATGCATCTAGGAGCCTGCAATAGCTTGAACTGCCTCAACACATAAGAGCAAATAAGGAATCTATTTCCAATTATTAAAACCTAGTAGTATAGCTACATTTACAGCGATGAATAAGCCAGTCAAAAAATAAAGCCATAACACCAAGGTTCACCAAAAGTGCAATAATTCAAAAAAAAATCAGGGAGATTACATAACGATTTGCACGGTTTGGTCTCGTGGGCCTTTTGTGGAGAAGGGTGAGTGTCTAAATTACTGCCCCAATACATCTTAAGGCTACAGGCCCCCTTAACAGAGGATGGCATGAGTGAAGTAATGTATCATATTTAAAACACGAGATGGAAATACACAAGGCCATTCACCCTCCTAGCCAAGGAACTAAACACAAGGCGAACTCAAGGGACTCACACAAATCATCTGATGAGCACGGAAATATTCCATTGAAACATACAAGCATTTAAAAATAATAATAATGTATAAAACATTGTTTTTCTGCAACAGTTTAGTAAAAAACGTATTGTACCTGTTTTTTTACAACATGATTTAAAAAAAGGAAGTGTAAAACTGGAAAAACTGTATGAATATATGGCGATTTTTATTTACATATGCACACAAATAAATAAATTCTCTTTGCACATCCATCACTGTAGCTACATTTAACCCATACTTGTCAGACAACGTCCTGTCCATCAATGTCTTTTCAAACCCAAGTAAGCCAACATCTCAAAATAAGACAATTCTGTACAGAGTCATCAAGGTCGGAGAGAATTCAAAATGCCCATATTGGTGAAAACCTGAAAAAAAGCAATCTAGAAACAACAATTAGGGAATATAGTATAATTATTGCTTAGTTGCTAGCTGGTCTCTCCTAAGGTTAGGGTGCACACAGAGTCATGCAAACTCACGCTCAGCTTATTGTGGTTTTATCGGTGTGAGAAGTGTTGCGAAGTGGGCGTGAATCATTTGCAGGATCCAAATCGTTTCTACTCGTCTTGAACAGCAGAGGAGAGGAGAGAGGCTAAAGTCCTCACACATTATACTGTGTAGCAGGGGGAGAATAAGAATTCTCAATTTCAAGAGACAAACAGAAATGCAAGAAGGATTTTTTCAAAATAAAGAAACATACATTTTTGGGGTTAGCTACTTTCCATAACAAAGTTCAAGATCCAGACTGGAAATTACGAGAAAGTAAGACTCAGAGCTCATTTCTATATAAAGTCGAAAACTAACAAATCATTAACATAAATGTTAACATAAAAGGCAAAAGAAACCCACACTAAAGTAGCTCAAAGAAACGTCAACAGACATATGTGATGGTAAACCAGTACCGCATTTCGGTACATTTACATTTAGCTATAGTTAACTGAAGCTTTTCAGCGGCAACTTACATACTTTATCCTTTCATAGAGCTAAACACTTTATTGTAGCAATACAAACTCTGCACACTATTCAAGGGCAGGAGAATAAGATGCCTGAAAAATTTAAACAAACAAACAGTCTTCAGGTTAATAGTCCTTGCCCTTAATCAGTTTTTCACCCCATTTAAAAACAGAGCTTCAGTACACCATGACAACACCACTGTACGGAGGGTCACAGCTGTAGATATCCTGTACAATCGAGGGAACAGAACCTATGGGTACTGGTAAGAATATCTGATAGCACAGTAATTGCAGCTTTGAAGTCCCAAAGCCCATCTTTACAATTTCAAGCGAAGCATAGATGAAAGCTGTGCAGGTATTCAAACTCATAATAACCAGGCAGCTACCAGCTGCAAGCAAAATTAGATACAATATCATTCAGTTAAACCTGTAGAAATCAAGATTGTTACTTTATCTTTATCTGAATTCATTCATAATGTCCTTATTGTTCATCACATATAGATACTATGTAAAGATAGGTACATATACATCATTCAACACCTGCTACATTTATTCTGAAATGTTCATTCAACGTAGCAGTCAAATTTATATAAGAATAAGGCCCATGGATTCCCTTTTCAGGTTTCAAATCTTGAATTTATTTAATCTTTTATGGATTATGGTGAAGGGATGACTGTGTGAAACTACCTGTTTCCAGCTCTAAAAATTTACTTGG
>JAODKC010000117.1:12212083-12256889 GCA_026777985.1 Mormyrops attenuatus | reverse complement strand
TCTATAATTGATATAGTTTTAACGGTGCCAGCAGTGAAACAACTAGCCAGCTTATTAGCGGAATAACTTTGTATTGTTAAAGTAAAATATTGTAGCTCTTGAGTGGCGAAGAGATCATCAGGTGGACAGTAAAGTTCAGTTATTAGCAGACGTTTTATTGCGTGATTCTTAAAAGGACAGTGTTAACCTGCTCCCGAAGGGATAAAGTACCTTCCCTTACAATACGTTTAGCTTATCACTTAGAGCATTGCAGTTACAAAACATTTACGTAGTTTTACATGACGCGTCGACACATTTTTATAATCAACGTCGTCGATTACGTCCAGCCCTATGTGACACAAAAATTAAGCATTCAGGAGTAATGGACTGATTTGGATGTAATTTGGTGCAAGTGCAGACCAGCAATGGGAATGTAAATTCGATTTGCAAGGAGCTGGCACGTCTAGTCACCAGACACAGAGGATGCCTCGTAGATAAATTAGACAGCATTGTCAGCAGTTAATGGAGTTTGATAGGGGTCGCATTGCAGTTTTGCATGGCCGGGTGGTCCTATTGTGCAATTGGCAGGCGTGGGGTATGCAGATCACAGTCGCCCAATGTTGGGAGGATTGTTGTATTGTACATCAAATATTACAGAACCACATGATATCTACGCCTGCCATCCAGACACAGGTATTGGACTCTCTAGAACACCCCATGTCATCTTACACCGTGTCTCGATGACTGGCATCAGCCGGACTATGGGTTCACCATCCCATGCGTAGGCTACCCTTAACACCAGCACAGAGATGGCTGTGTTTGGAGTGGTGCCGTAACTGGGAGGCATGGACTGATGACGAGTGGCATAGTTCCATGTTCAGCGATGAATCTCGGTTCTGCATTATCACGGATGACCATCGTGTGCGTGTATATTGGCATCGAGGGGAGCGAACCAATCCTGTCGATGTTGTGAAGAGACGCACCAGTGTTACTCCTGGCATCATGGTGTGGGGAGCCATAGGGTATGACTTCCAGTCATTTCATTTTCACCACTCCATCAGGGTGCTTTCCTTTTTTTGTCACTGAGTGCCTTTGGAAATGTCCAGTGAGCAGCAGATACTGTTCCATTGAAAGGTCAATTGCTCTTTGAATTGGGTGTGGGGTCTAGTCCCAAAAACTCTGTTGCCATTGGAAAAGATACTTTTTTCCATGGAAACTGTAGGAAGAGTATACAAATGATCTCTTAGACATAACCATGTCTTCTTGGTGTGTGGATTTGTCACCTGAAAACATGAAGAGAAGGCATTTCAAAAAAGGATTTTAATTAAAAAAAAATCCAGAAATGATTGGTTGCCCAGTGTTGAGCTTCCATGAATTTATGAGCATCTGCAGACACCCCCTCCAATAAATCTCTCTAAACTTTTATGATGAGCAAATTATTGCTCTGACTGGAAAAGACTGAGAATCTATGCTATTGCATTGTAACCTACCAATCTCAGCCAGGGATTATTTGTTACTTTAGGTTTGTGCCATGACAGAATGCATGTGCACTTTTATGTGTCATGAGTTTTATTTACAGCAGTTTATTTACAGTCACACAAACTAACCCACACCTACCTAAATGAACCCAAACTGGGGTAAGCAGATTTCTGAATGTCTGTTACCTCAAAAACACACATCTAGAGAAAAACCCATTGGGCACCAATAAAGTTTAGGAATTTGGAGTTTGAATTCATATAAACTGGCATTCTCTTTAGAGTGTTGATATACACTGATTAGCCATGACATTAAAACCACTGTGTGACAGGTGGAGTGAATAACATTGAATAACAGGTGGTATTATATTTTAGGCAAGTGAACAGTCGGTTCATGAAGTTGATGGCAGGTCTTGTGGGGTGTTCCTGATATGCAGTGGTCAGTACCTTCCAAAAGCAGTCCAAGGAAGGTCAACTGGTGAACCGATGATGGGGTCATGGGCGCACAAGGCTTATTGATGCACGTGGAGAGCAAAGGCTAGCCCATCTGGTCCAATCCCACAGGAGAGCTACTGTAGCACAGATTGCTAAAATAGTTGATGCTGGCTATAATAGATAGGTGTCAGAACACACAGTGCATCGCCGTTTGCTACGTAAGGGGCTGCGTATCCACAGACCTGTCATAGTGCCCATACTGACCCCTGTACTCCGCCAAAAGTGCCTACAATGAGCATATGAACATCAGGATTAGACAATGGAGCAATGGAAGAAGGTGGTCTGGTCTGAAGAGTCATATTTTCTTTTACATGATGTTGACAGCCAGGTGTGTGCGTGTCATTTACCTGGAGAAGAAATGTGCTATTTGTGCTTTTTGTAAAAATTGAGAAAATGGCCCAAAAATAAGCAGCTCGCAAAAATGCATATAGAATATTGACTTCTCTCAAATGAGCTTTTGTAAAATGGCTTTTAGTAGATTGGGTGTTGGCTGTTATATAAACGTTGATTTAAATTATAGTAGGCCTGCATAGTGGACACTTGATTAGGCACACTTGCTCAAACAGCTTGCTCCCCCAAATCACTTGACTGGAACTGAATATATTCAAAGTGTAAACCGGGTCAAGAGGTTCAGTTACTATTTGGCTAAGCCTTGAACAGCTAAGACATGTGATCTAAGTGATTTTGAATGTACCATAATTGCTGGTGCCAGGTGTGGTGGTTCCAGAATCCCAGAAACAACTACCCTCCTGCGACTTCAACGGACTGCAGTGTCTGATTTGGTGCAAAAAAAAGACACAAAAACATCCAGTCTGTGCATATCTTGTTAATTAGGTCAGAGGAGAATGTCCAGACTTGTTAAAGCTAACTGGAAGGCCACTAGGACAAATAACTTTTCAGTATAACAGTGGTGTGCAGGACTGCCAAATACACAACTACTTAATCTTCAAAGTAGTGCTAGGCGGTATACTGGTTCATCTGGTATACTGGTTTTAATTTCTTGCACCATAAGAATCGTATACAGCCATACTGTAACATAGGTTAACAGCAGTTAAAAAACCTCAGTGGGCAGCAAATTATGAAATATGGTTCACTGCTAGAAGTGCTACTGATCACTGCGCAGAGCGTATTGAGAGGAGAGCCCTGTTATCTGTGCATAACCTTCTTACTTAGAACTTTATAACAACAGTTCTCCATATATATAATTATGTGAAGAAGACAGTACACCTTCTTTCAGTTCTAAGGTTTTATATATCGGGATATAAATCATCTGGTCCTTAGCATGTCTTAAAATTAGGTAAATATAACCTCAGATGAACAACAACGTATGACATATTACACCATACCATTATTTATTTAACAAAAACGAAGCCAATGCAGAAGCAGTGTGTGAAAAATTAAGTTCACTCTTAGGGACTAAGACCTAAGTAGCCCACACATAGTAATCAAATGCAGTTCAATAAGTGATCATCAGCAAGTGTGACCACCTCTATAAAAGCAGAAGTTTTGGTAGTTTGCTGGTCTGGAGTCTTCAGGTGTGTGTTAAATCAGTGCCAAAGAAGTGCCGTAATGATCTTAGAGAAGCAATTGTTGCTGCCCATCAATCTGGGAAGGGTTATAAGGCCATTTCCAAACAATCTGAAGTCCATCATTCTACAGTGATAAAGGTTATTCACACAAGTGGAAAACATTCAAGATAGTGGCCAATCTTAACAGGAGTGGATGTCCCAGGAGATTCACCCCAAGGTCAGATGGTGCAATGCTCAGAGAAACTGCAAAAAACCCAAGAGCTACATTTCAAACTCTGCAGGCCTTAGTTAGCATGTTAAATGTTAACGTTCATGACTGTACAATTAGAAAAAGGCTGAACAAGTATGACTTGTTTGGATGGGTTGCCAGGAGAAAGCTTCTTCTCTCTAAAAAGAATATGGCAGCACCATGCAAAGCTGCATCTGAACTACCACAAGGAACAATGTTCTTTGGACAGACGAGACAAGAGTGAAGATGTTTGGCCATAATGCACAGTGCCATGTTTGGTGACAACCAAACCCTGCATATCAGCACAAGCATTACATACCAACTGTCAAGCTCGTTGATGGAGAGGTGATGATTTGGACTTTTGTAGCTGCAGGACCTGGGCACCTTGCAGTCATTGAGTCGATCATGAACTGCTCTGTATTGTGGAGTCAAATATGAGGCCATCTGTCCCACAGCTAAAGCTTGACCAAAAGTGGGTCAGGACAATGATCCCAAGCACACCAACAAATCTACTGCAGAATGACTGGAAAAGGATAGAATCAAGGTGGCCCAGTCAAAGAACCAGACGTCAACCCGATTTGAAATTGTGGGATGAGACCTTAAGTGAGCTGTGCATAAACGAATGTCAGCAAACCTCAATGAACTGAAGCAGTGTTGTAAAGAAGAGTGGGCCAACATTTCTTAAGAATGATGTAGGAGACTGATAAAGCCACACAGAACACAATTACATCAAATTATTGTTGCTACAGGTGCTTCTACAAGCTATTGGGGTGTACCTAGTTTTTCACACATGGCTTCTCCATTTTTGTCTTCATTTTTGTAAGGAAAAAAAAAAGAAGACATAGTGTGCAGTCTGTTGTGTGTTGTTTTTGCACCTGAGGTTAAATTTAAATGATTTTAGAACTTTAGGACTGCTTTTTCATATTTTTATTTAATCCATAGAACTGAAAGCGGGTGTACTTTCTTTTTCACATGACTGTAATTGTTAGGCATTATAGTATTTATAGCTACTGCATCAGTCTGTGCCTGAAAAATTGGATTACATGTAATATTATGTCTGCAATTAAATGCATATTTGTAAACTAAAATCCCTAATATCGATTTATCATGGTAATATTAAAATCATGCCGGTCAAGCTAACTTTCCTACCAAGCTAAATATATGGTAATAATCAATAAATCCTATCTATATCTAGCTAAATATACATTATTAATCTAATAAAACGTCAGTGAAACAATTCTTATTGAGCCAAGTTGCATGGTTATAATCAATAAAACATGTCACTGTCAAGCTGAATATACATCAATAATCTAATGAATGATGTCAGTAATACTATTAAGCTTATTGCAACCTAAAGGTTTTTTAATAGGCATAACAATGAAAAAATACACCTTTTAAAAAACATTTGACATGGTATTTTATTGATGTATGCTGCCTTGGTAAGGGTGAACTTGGGGAAACACCAATACCGCTAAATAGCATGAAACTGCCAGAATCTTAAATACCATGATACAAATTTTTGATCGAACTACCTTGAAGTTTTCGGGAGTCAAGATAGTGTGTTATCTTGCAATACTAACAAAGGGTTTCTAACAAAGTGGCCATTGAGTATGTAGCTTCTGTGTTATGATTTCCTTAAATGGTTTTAAAGATTTATTCATTCATTCGTTGTTAATAACAGCCTGAAGCTGAATATATAATATAATTTGTGACACTTTGGTTTTGTTGCAAAATGGACTGATTTGGAAAAGTGTTACTGATTTAGTCTTTGTTGGGTCTGAAGGCTCATACCGTTTTCCATAGTTGAATTTAATGGGGAAAGAGGTAATTTCTTGTGCCGTATGTTATAGGGATGAGTTTCAGTTTAATCTGTTAAAATGCCTTTTAAATTTTCAAAAATGCAAGTGAGAATGCAAGCGTACCTGCAGTTTAAATATTTTCTCTGTTGCCTTCCTGTTTCCGGTATTTTCAGGAAGGTGTGCATGCTGCTGGCTTGTAACAAGTTTATTTTATGATGATAATGGCTGCACGAATGATTTACTAAAGTAAACTATATTTATATTTTTTAAAAATGGTAAGAACACCTGTGGTTACAAGTGTTTTTAAATTTTTATTGTATGATTTTCCTTAGACTCATAATGAAGGAAGTGAAATGTATGCATGGGATACATTTCACTAATATCATAGTCTGATCTAGAGATACTCTGGTGTTTCTGGGTTCTTCTGTAAAGTCAAGTCAGTACACGTATGACCAGATACTTACGTATGACTGTCAGCTGATACTTGCTTTGAGTATAGAATTAGAATGGACTTTGTAAAGTACATTTTTGTCGCTGAATGCCAGCAGGGAATGCATCCTTATCTTCAGAGAACATAACTACTCCAGCAGGAGTACTACTAGCTGATTGGTGAAGGAAAAATTTGGTTGGTTTTCTTGGCCTTTTAGGGGGTTATTTTGACCTGTCCATTTGTCCTGGAATATTCAATACTCACAATGTTTTGCTTGATTCATTAAAAATATTGCAAATTTATTGGTTTTAAAACAAAAATTATATTTTTTTATGAGAAAATATATCACATTAGAAACAACCAGTAGTTTTAAGTTAAACATACAAGTAGTTATATATTAAGACCCAGATTATAAGTAGTTCTAAAAGAGCCATCCAGAGTTAAAAAGTTCTTTTTGGTATCCCTTTGGAAACCATTGGCTACAACTGCAATGAACAGCAAAATGGCAACAGAACTGAATGAGTCGGTTAAAAAAGTTATGACATTTAAAAAGAAATAACGTTCAGGATATGTGCAGATATGTTAAACTTTACTTGTTAATGAACTTTTGTTATGAAATTAATAACTTTGCAACATTTTTTACAGAATTAAGAAAGCATTGTAAGACTTTTTGTGAGAACTGTATGTTCTGTATTGTGATTTCTCCTTACAAATCACCTTTGTGTGTATGTGAAGAATATCGGAGCTAATCAGTCACTGATGCTCAGGTCTTTGTGTTTTGGCTCTTTAAATATCCCTGTTCTTGCTGTTGGGACTTAATGACGCTCATTAGACCTTTTCAGTGCCCTGTTTAAGGTGGTAATGGTGTGTAAAATGACTACTCTATCTTTAGAACTCCGTGACCAGAAATGTGGGTAGACTTGCACCTTTTTGTGAGCTCAGTTTATTTTTGCTTAAACTTTGCAGTATTTCTTAATATAAAGATGTGTATTTTAGTACAGTCTATAAAATCTCCTGATGCAATGTATAAAGTTGCATTAATGAGTAGTACATTCTTTTTTGTTAATTGTTATTAATGACAGAAAACAAGCTTTTTGAAAATAGTAAAGTAGTTAGTAATAATATTCATCTTTATTATTTTGCTTAATTGTGTAAAATATTTGTCATTTTCCAGTTGGCTCAGTGGCTACTGTGGTTTACTTGAAATCGTTTTTGCTGCATAAATAATACTACCTTTTATAAGACCTATAGTAAATGATTTCCTTCAGTAACGACTAAGTCTGTCACAGCAATGAAATCTCTACTGGAGTTTCCTTATTCCGAGGCTCGTTTTACAAACCAGCAAGAGTAGGGATAAGGTTTCCTCTGGCTCTCTCTCTCTCTCTCTCGTGTGTGTGTGTGTGTGTGTGTGTGTGTGTGTGTGTGTGTGTGTGTTCAGTAACCCATTGGAGTGCGTTTTCAGAGCCATAAACTGTGAAAACTTCATATATCATTTAAAATGCTTGAAATGACTCTGTGTTTGCACATGGTGTGGTGATGTGTTGAAGAATCACCTTAATGTTTGTGAAGCCTGAGATGGTGTCTAGGCTCCCCCATGACACTCGCTGTTTAGCCTGGGTGTAGCAGGTGTTCAGCTTCAGCATCTGAGGAGTTACCAGCAGGCGGCCAGTGCTGCACACCTATCTTCTAAAAGCAAGAAAAACAACTTCTGGGCAATAAGGAAATCAACACCTTTTTGGAATCACTGCACCTCTACTCAACGCCTTGTTAAATACTCTGAAGATTTCTGACACTGCTTGTGTTGGGTACCAGTCATGTTCAGGTGTGGTGGGAATGCTATTGCAGTTTGCTAACTTAATTATTCTTAACTGAAAGGTCAGAGTAAATATTAAACTAAACGTGCCTGGCTGTATTGCCCTGTGCAGTGTAGTTTCAGAAAACCAGTTTGTCGCATGATCCTTTTCTGAACACTACTCACAGTTAAAAATAGCCGTGGATCTCGGAGGGATCCTGTCTGCTCATATCAGTACTTTCCATTGACTTGCGTATTACTGTCCTGTGGTTATCGCCTTAGAGTTAATAAGTGAACACACACAGGTGTCTGTTTCTGCTGCCTTTGGTGCCGTCACGGGGGTTTGAGAGACACACAGTGAACAAAATGGGGAGGAACTGGATTAGACCGGTATGTCTGAATCTCTTAAACTTCTTATGACCTTTTGGACTGTAGTTGTTTAGTGCTAATTTTCCCTTTTCAGCTCCTCCCCTTTCTTGTCAACATGAGGTGGATTTTCTGTTTAGCTTAGTCATTGTATGTTATTCCATTGAGTATTTGTCTACATTTTAATTTTAGAATATTTTGGGTGTATATTTATGTACAGTGTTTAAATGAATAATATACATCTCAATGATTTATGTAGGAAAATTATCTTCTGAGCAAAGTGGTAATGCCAGTGTTATACAAGCTGAAGGCAGTTTTCCATTCATTTATAAGTAAATGACCCCAAACTAGCCCAGTATTACCTTTGTTCTCTCTGTGCATGTTATCGGCTTACATTAAAAGAAAAATTAGATAAGCATGGTGACACTTCAAGAACATACGGCAAGGCTGGCAATCGAAATGCATGGTCCACGCGGGATCCTGTGGCTTGCTGTGGCTTCGAGATGGAGAATGATGGTGCTGGTTGTAAAATCTGCCCCCCTGACTCTTTGATGCCGGCCCCCACTGGGATATGTCTCTGAGTGCCGCCGTGTTATATACTTAGCACACTTCCGCGTTTTGAATGGCAGGATATGAGTGGCCTTTACCTCCGTCCCTTAAAATGAGTATCCCACAGTCCTTTAAAAATAAGCTTCGCTGGTACCGCGCCGATCCCCGCGGCAAGCTCGCTGGGGCCGTGCCGGAATGCAGAAATTCCACGGGCCCAGACAGGATACTATTCAAAACAATTTGCTTTTTCCACCTTATTTAAACTGAAAACTGGGTGGGAATTTACAGCGTTTGGGAAACAAAGAACTGCTTCCTGCACAGAAAATTATTATTCCCGATTATTTCTCAAGGTCAGACTCATCTATTTTTGATTTTAAGGGTAGCTTAAAATCCGTCTGTGATGACCGCCCATTTTAAAGAAATAGCTCTTTTATAGAAAGTCACTAAGCTATTAAATTTTAGTGTATAGTATATTAGTTTATAAATACAGTAACGATTTAATCCTGTTAATGAAGCTGCTTAACTTGGCTGAAGGCCACTTAAGTTGGAGTTCTCATTGTAGTTACCCTGTAGGTTGTCTCTTCATTCATCAAGATGCAGGACATTCTTTTTACACCATGAACATTTCATTTTAATGTGGCAAGCTTGTTATTTGTGTTATGCAATTTGGCCTTTTTTGTCATGTGAAAAACCTCATGTAGTGTTTTGATAGCCTTTGTGTATTCTCCTCATCTGAACAAATTTTAACAAGGCATCGTTTAAAACTGGTTTTTTATAATTGTTTTGTTCATGGTATTTGTTGCTCCAAGCCTGTCCTCTGACTGAGAGTTATGCTTTATTGAACAATACAGCATAATTACTTAAGTAATCTTGCATGCAAAGAAGATGTTATGGCATGTACATTCCAATGGGAATCTGAAGGACTGAACACAATTTCGTTTACCTATCTAATCTATCTATATGGTCTATTTCCAATCATCAACGCTGATACATATTTGCATAATGTGATATGGGACTTGGTGTAGTAAAGCCCAGTGTTTTTCAGCCGGCGTGCTATGCACTGGTTGGAAAATGCTGTCTTATGGAAAGTGTGCTGTGGCAGAAACAAGGATGGGAAAGACTGGTATAGTCTTTGTTTATTCTGTCAATCAGTAATGTGCACAATGATTGTAGTCATAGTACCTGATTAGCTGGTTCAAATATTTATGACATTTTCTTGTGAAACTTGCAGTCTCAGCAATACAGCCAAATACTTATATCTGGAGTATTCTTTTCGGTTTGTTTGATCAAGTTATGTGACGTCATGCCCTGTTTGGATGAGGAAAACCATCCAGCTGACCCTAGCTTAACAGTTTCTGTTCAGTACGTCAGCATATTGGCTTGTTGCTACTCGACCCACTGTGCTTCATTCCTGTTGAGGTAGTAATACGCCCTGATGTTGGTAGAGAAGGGGGAGGGTTGGGCTGTGGTTAGGGACGTGTGGGGTTTTCTGTTATGTGTATTGGAACATGCTTATATAACAAAGCTGGACTTCTTGGTTAACTGGATAGCTTGTCAGATTTAAGGTCCCTGGTTTAAATGGACTTGTATCTCTGTTCACTTACATGTTGCCCAGACTACTTTAAGTCCGACAGGTTATCCGACTAAGCAAGAAATCCTACAGCCCCCAATACTCTTCTGAAGATTTCTTTAACATAGTAGTGCTTATACATCTATAGGTTGCTTTTATAGAGAAACATGTGATTGTATAGATGTGTGTGTTATTGCAGTACTATGTAAGTTATACATTTTGGAATATTTTAATATTTGCATAATATGACGGTAATTATTAAACCTTTTATTTAGTTTCAATTTGAAGTGGAGAAGTTTCGGGACTGATGGAAGGAAGCAATAGTGCCGTCTTGTTTCCACTCGCACGTCAGCATCTCCAAAGTCCCTCTTTGCCTTCTTTTGTAGAGCTGATGTCTCAGAACAGTTTTTTTTTCTCTCTTTTTGATTGTGACGGTCATGGTGGAACTGTTGCCTTGTAATGGCTCATCACCATTTTCACAAGGAGTTGCTGATTTGAGTTATTGCTCTGGGAGGTGCAGGCAAATGAAGCTTCAGAGCTGCTTCCATACAATACCTAACTGTACCCTATGTCTGCTGCCTTTTTCTTTATTCTGGTCCAGGCTATTGCAACTAGGCCTCGTGAAAATTTTGGTTGGCATCCTCTGAAATGGCAACATAAAGATGCCTTATGCAAACTGGATTTGTTTGCTATATATTAGTGGAAATGGTAAATGTTGGTAAAGATGGCAATTTGCAGAAGCAAGACCATTATGGAATTAATATCAAATGTTAGATTTATTGGTAAATAATCCATGCTTGTGATAGCAAATACTTGGTGTTGGTAGGATGTCAATATTCCTACCAAAGGTATTAATATTCTAAGGGTATTAAGGTTTTGTCAGATTCTTTGTTTGTAAAAACAAAATACCATGAGTGATGTTTCTCATACCCCTCCTTTAACCTCCTTGAGCACTTCCTTCCTTGAGAATGTGGTCAAATTAAATGATCATAGTGATTTACAAATAAAATTTTGGTTCCATTGACCTCTCCCATTTATTCTGAAGCCACTGAGATTTGTGCGTGTGGGAGTGCCTGGACTGGTCATGAATTTTTAGCCTTTTCACGCCACTTATTGGTCCCAAATCAAGGTTTAAATGTCAGCAAATGGATGATACAAACAGTACAATGATTCGTACAGTACTTCAGCTGTTCGGGTTCAATTGACCCCATCCCGGGGAAGGCCCCTTGTAATTGGGCCATACCATTCACCAATGCAGGGGTGTGTGGTGGAGATTCCTGGAGAGTAGGGCGGCTGCTTCTTGAAAGGCTCTGCCAAAATTTTGAAGGGTTGAAGCTTGATCTAAATTAATCGCAAAGGCAGAACATGTTGCCACCACAAGCTGCTTTTCCTTTTCATTAACATGGAGGGGCTTTCTTTCATTTTCTTATTTGCTTTTCTGTGATTCGGATGTCGTTGCTTCTGCAAATCTCCACTCACCTGTCAGCCAGGGACATCACCGTCAAGGTTATTTTGATTCCGTTAATGAAAAAGAGAAATATGCACTCCCGAGAACTGTCATCTCTACAGTTTTGCTGTACAATAACTGTCATTCTGAGTAGCATGATGTCTAATAAAACCTGTGTATGTTGATATAATCTGTAATGACAGTTCCTCTGAGTGTAATATCAGTGTGTGTCCTCCGAGGTGATTTTGTTTTTGGGTCCTCACTTGTGTGTAGCGTTCCATATTTCGAAAAGCTTTGTTCTAACACTTCTTTTAAGCAAAATGTTTTTTTGAATATGTGCAACTCTGATTTTTTAATCTCTTATGTTGCTCTTCTTCCCTGGTGGTCAATGGCTGTACTGTTTTGGTCCTTGCTCTGTTCTATAAACTGTAAAAGTTGTCCTCCACCCATTCCTATCCATTCCTCTGTGTACATCACAGCAGTTGTTTCCTTTGCTGTTTCCTTTGACTTTTTAAATAGTGAAAAGCCCATCTGGAATGTCGGAATCTGTAAGCACTCACTCTAACCTTACCAAATCGCATTGCACACCATCAGCATTTCTTAAAATGCGCATGTAGTGCCTATCTGTGTTCCCATCTCCCGTGTGTCATTGAACCCACTATTTCTCTTGCCTGTCATGCTCCTTATTCTCACTACCTTTGTCCCTGGGCTTTCGGGAGAACTGATCTGTTTCCTCTATTGACCTGCTTGTGTTTTGCTCATTTCTTTGTGCCTTACACATGTTTCCTGTTTGTCAATGAGTTCATATGGCCTTCACCTGTGCTTCTCTTGGCAGCCAGGACAGGGTGCATTTTTGACGAGTTTGGCCATTTTCTTGTGTATTTCCAGAGGATGTGCCAATATCCCAAAACTTTCCTTATTTAGTACGAGGAGGGTTTTGTGACAATATTCAATAAATAAATTAAAATGTCATTTAAATAGTTATTTATAAAAATGTCATTTAACTTGGTATATAAACCATTATTTAAATTACAGTTTAAATTATACCACTAAACATTAAAATTATCTGTCACAGTCACCCATCAAATTCAGTAGGCAGGTTCTAAATGAAATCTAACATCTGATTACATTGCAAACTAAGTCACAACAGATCGATCTCACCTAGTCCATTGAATCCTCATTTATAATCATGTCCTGGAGCTGTATCACATCGTAACTTCCCCAAATCTTAAATAAACTCTCCTAACATTAGGATAACCATTAAGCTGTCCTGACTTTCACTGGTCTCCACATACTCTATTTGGCTGCTGTTTCATTGCTTTTAAACAATGAATGAAATGTATGGCGCCCCATTACAGAGCCCTCTCATGACAATAGCAGTAAAAAAAATATATATTGTGGCCACGTTTTAATATATTGTTTGAACAAATTAATAAAATTTGGTCACGATTTAACTAAAACGAGGGAATGAATTGGTAAAACATGGGTATAATATTTAATTTTTATTTATGTCACGAGCTGGGATGCATAGTAATCCTCAAGTCAGGAAGTTTGGAAGCTTGTATAACACACTTTTCCTATCAGGATAGGAACAATGACTTTGGAACTGTACATTTTAATGACTTTTTGTTATTGTTCACAATAACCAGTCAGATGTTAGGTTTTGTTTAGAGCCCGCTGAGTTTGATGGATAACTTTGCCAGATAAATTTAATAGTTGTGGGTAACCTTTAAATTGTGAGTTAAATAATCATTTAAATGACAGTTTATAGTAAAGTAAATGACTTTTAATTATTTATTGAATATTGTCATAGAACACCCTCCATAATTTAGGCTATGTTGTGCTACTGCTTTTCAGTATTTTTACCTTTTGAAAGCCGAAGGTTTGTCAGCTTACTTGTTATTTGTACTAAGGTGATGCCTAGCTGTTGCACACTGTTTGGAATGGGCCTTGCTCTTATGTAACATATTGATCAAGTCAGCTGGGTATGTTTATGTGGACCGAAGTCCAAAGAATTAACCATTTGCATGAGTTTTATTTAATGATCATAAACTTAATGATTAGAATGACCATAGTAAGTCACTGACTCGTAAATTCAAGGCTAAGGTTGACTTGTGTAACAGGTCATTTACAGAATATGGGTGGTTCTGATGAGTTGAGGCTGGCTTTCAAGGTGCTGGCACACTGATGGCTGGATTGAGTGTCTTGCCTGCAACCATGTCATGACAATGAGCAGTCACTGAATTTAAGTCCTGCTAATCTTTTTAATATTTAATGGCTTTTCTTGTAAATGCAGTTGATGGTAATGAGACATTTGCTACAGACTGCTGCATCTCTGTTGATGAAAATACATCCGCTTGAATATATGGAGTTGCACTTGCTTTATCTCCACTATCATTTTCATGAACATTAGTAAGCGATAATTTGAAATACATGACATGTTTAAGTATTCTATCTATCTTTGCTTATTTTTTGTTAAGAACCAGACTATAAGTGTATTTATTATTGCTGTGGGTAGAGGGGTCTTAGCTCGCTATGGCTACACTTGTGCTAAAATGGGAACAATACAGAGAAGGTTTGCATGGCCCCTACACAAGGATGACTTGCAGATTTGTGAAGGGTTTCATATTTTTGCAAAAGAATAGCTCATTTGGTTGAAGATCTCTGTTGTTGTACTGAAGGAGCTGGGTTCAAGCCAATGAGCAGAAGATTGTTGGTTCAAATCCTGTATTGGGCAGAGTGATTTTACACTTGCGCTTTTGAGCAAGACCTTTGAACCCAACTGCTCCAGAGACCGTTTGACCATGCTTTTTCAATTGCATGTTGTCTTAGATAAAAATGTCTGCTAAATAAATGTGCAAAAAAATCCTGAAAAAAGCTGTAAAACATGGGGTGGCTCTTCAGTGGGAGGGGGCTGATGACTCTATGGGTTGACAGAATGAAATGATGGATATCAGAAAAGACATCAAAAACTGAGCCTGTTGGTGATATCAGCTCTGCTCTCATCAGCTTTTGGTAGTATTTATCCATACTGTGTATTTGATATGTTTTTTTGACATTTGTTAATTTAATATATTGGGAAATATCTGTTCATATCAAAAATTGCCACGTGGATTACTTTCGAGAAGTTAAAGTAGTGGGAATATTGAATTGGCTCCCGAGGTTTTGTTACCTCGAACGTTAGCGGTGCTGGCTGGGCAAATGTAAGCCAGTGAGCAGCTAGTTGTGGGTAACTGGTACAGAGAGTGGTACCTGTAAGACTTGCAGCTATTGGAGATGAGGCTCATGGAGGTTTCACGATTTTTAAAAACAGCTCTGGGGAATGCTGGTGACAGGAGAGAAGAGACACAGAAACGAGTTGCATCTTCTGTATAACTTATAAATAAGATTTAATCAAATGAGTGCTTTACCTTTATCACATTTAATCTTTACTGTTGAACACGTTTTTTGTGTGGTTTGAAAACGTTGTTCAATTAAAATTCCTTCAGAGAAAAGTCTTATGAGAGAAGTGTCAGCAAAATGACTGAATAATAATTTGCTTATCAGAGCATGGGTAACCCGATCCTCTGCTTTTCCCAGTGTCTTGTACTCAGGAAAATGTGTAGGGTTTAGATAGATAGGAGCATGTGTGTTAAGGTGACAACACTCAGACAGTGGTATTTTTAGATATCAACTTGAATGTTTATTCTTCAGTGTGCCTCTGCTCTTTGTTGACAGCTCATCATATCGAATATTTTTTATTGTCTGCACCTCATTATTGAATACAGCTGTTGGCTGGAGTCTGCCAGGCTATCCAGGAGGATATCTATCGCTATCTGAGAGAAGCAAGGTGTTTGTTCCTTACTTGAATAACTAAGCAGGCTGACCCGCCCCCCCACCCCCAACATAAAAATTAAACACTCGCTCTCTTTGTTTGAATGTTTTTCTATTAATTAGAGAAATCCATATAAATAAGCAGCAGTTTGGGGGTATTGATTTTGATTAAGAAATCAAAAATCAGTATTAAGTTGCGTAATATGCAGAATGCTTTTTTTTTTCCCCCCTCTGTAATATGCAGAATGCTGTATACTGCTGGTGTCGGCTGGAGCTGAGAAACCACCATATTGCCCCCACCTGTTAACTGGGATTAAATAGTGAATCACAAACCCGCCCTTTTGGTACTTTGTGGTGGTCAGGGGGGGTAATTTCGCATCTCTGCTATGCATGCTTTCCCATTTTTCTCTGATGTTTTGTGAAAATGAACCAGCAGGTGGCAGTGCATCTCCATACAACAGGGGTGGTTTAGGCTTTTCCACTGAACCTGTGGTACTGGGATGCCATGTGGTAAAAGGTGGTAATTACATATCAAGATCTCTGGTCTCTGCTGGTTTTTCAGAATAATTACTGATTTCTCCTTAAACAGACACTTTATTGATCCTATCTGGAGCTGCAATAAATGTATGAAATACAATGTAAATTATAAATTTGTATAAAATTTGTTTTTATTATAAGTGATTAACAAACTATACAAATCTATCTGGGCCCCTGTAAGTTTAATTTGCCAAATAGAAAAAATATAGTACTATATAAATAATCAAGCAAGACTTTACTTGGTACTGGGGTGGTCATAATGCTTAACTGTTGTTTATTTAATCAAAGTAAATTAAAAAGTAGGTTTTAGTTAAGACACTCATATATTCCCTTTAACCTAGTTAATCTGTCGAGCAGTGTTATGGAGAGGACTGGGATTGCAAGCTATTGTGGGTTCTTAATGAAAACAATGCTAGTTTTTTTTTTTTTTGTCATGCATTTTTGTCTAATTGACTCTTTGGTGCTGGGTGGCAGGCGCCCTCTACCCCTTTTACCCAAACTCAGCTCTTTGGTGGGGGGTGGACTTTGTAGGCATTCAGCTGCACCCAGCAAGAACTCCGGAAGCTCTTTGAAGCAAAGGCGACTGAGTGAAGCCACAATGGTCTCCATTATTGACAACCCTCAAACAGTCCTCTTTCTCTTTTGGACAGGAACTAGACACAGTTTGGAGGGAACGTACCCACAACCATTGAAGGGGGTATAGGGTCCTGTGCATAATTAGCCTGACACGGTACAGTTCTGTATAATTGAAAATGTCTTCAGTGTGGTTTGTATCTAATGACTCTATAAAAGGAATTTTACATTATTTGTGCGTATTTACAAGGAGAAAGTAATGCTGGAATGGTAAATATTGCTTTTGGCACAATGCAGAAATAATGTCAAATATAGAATTATCATTTAGTATTATCATTGGGTCAAACAAGGATTGAAAAGGGAGGGAATTAAACATGGCGTGTGATTTTTACAAACTGTGGTCCTGGGATGTATAGCGATGTTTTCAAAAGGTTAAAAATGAATACACACACACACAGGTTTGTAATTATATTTTTCTGGTGAGTCTCCATTCATTTCTATGGGGAAAACTCTAATCCCAACATGACAACCTTAACGCCTACCCGACCAAAATTTTAACCATAAGTAACCAAACAAAATACGATACTTTTGGCATTTTTACTTTTTTGATTGCATTCACAGATCTTTATGGGAACCTGAAAAATGGTCTCCACAGTGTCAGAATAACAGGTTTTTATTGCATTGTGGGGAACATTTGGTCCACACAATGTAATATAAACATAATCCACACACAGTCAATAGCAACAGGCTGACATTTGTGCCATCATAAGAATCTGTAGAACACAGACAAACATTCTGCCCCCAAAGTGCTTTGTTCTTATTTTTAATGTCATGAAGTTCCCTTTAGTTATATAGCTCAGGAACCTTCAGTCTTGGTGACAAACCCTTTGTCCTCTTCAAAAACCATGTTTTTGGACAAAAAATTTAGGATGTGGTCGGAGCAGGCCAAAATTTGCCCGTACGTGTTGGAAACACAAAGAATTTTCAAAGGACAAGCAGAACAGTGCACATATAATATAATATAATATTATATAATATATAATAGAATATGTAATAAGGGGCAGCTTTCAGTCCTCTGAAGTACAGACTCTGCATCTCACCAGGATTTGGCAGAGCCTTTAGGTCACTGCCATCATATATAACTTCCTGAGCTGTTTTGAAAAAACAGTGGGTGTTAAGCTAAAACCTTTCGTCACAGTTTGATTTCATCACCTAACTACTTCGTTCATCAGTGGGGTTTTTTCGGTGTTGATTTTGAAGAGTGAAGTGGTCGAAGTGTTCTCTGGTGGACGGGCATCCTTCAGGTTATTCTCTGCCACATGCACTGCTCCTCCTTGGGATGAGTTTCAGATCCAGCGGCACTTTGGATTCTAGAAATGGTCACAGAAAATAAATCGAGGGGTGGAAAATATGAAAAGTACAGCCAAATACAGCAGAGCATGAAAGGCCTGTGCTGCAGTTGGTTATCGGAGAAAAACAAGACTTAGTTCTATTCATTAAAGGCGTCGTAAAGTGGTGGATCTAGGTTTTTTTCATGGACCCAAGAGAATGGGAAATTAGTATTTTGTTTACTGTAATAACTTGTTCCTGTCTCCTAGTCACAGTACATCTGTTCTTTTTATCAATTATTTTTTTTTCTTCCCAATTAGTCATTGATCGTTGATTACCCAGGGGCCTAAGTCATTTTAATGAGGTGACGGAATGGATTACAAAACATACAAAACATCTATTTTAAAAGGGAGGAAAATCTTAAGATACCATTTCACATGTTTAGTTTTTTTCTTGTTGTACTGTTTAAAAAAATATATATATATTGTAAGCAGCTTTGAGCTAGCAGCTAAGATCAGCTGATGTATTAGTTCAGTCTTTCACTTCTGACCAAGAACCAGCTGCATCTCCTCTCATGGCCGTATGGTGAGGAGGGAGACGAGCTCAGGATGCGTACGGCTTCAGGAAAGACATCTGTGTAAACGCGTCTGAAACTGATAACACACGCATCAGTATTTTGTGTGGTTTGAGAAGAAGCCGTATCCATGGTAATGTATCCATGGTAGTGATGGTTGTAAGGTTTAAACACTCACAGTCTGTGGCAGCGGTACAGACCCTGTCCTTACAACTGCCGGTATTTAGCTACTTATTAAAGTTGGTAACACTTCCTGTTATGTGGCAATTAATTTGGCCACATAACAGGCTAATTTACGGTCTTGTGGTTCAAATAAAATATATGTAAAGTCTTACAAGTTATTGTAAAATCAATTTGGTCTGGATCATATATGAATATTTTGCCATTCTGGTATGTTGTCTTACCAGTTTATTCATGTCATCCTTCTTCATCAGGTTTAATAATCTGCAAAAGTTTAATTTCTGCTTTTCTGCTTCTGCAAACCCATGCATATTCCAGTTGGTGAGACTAAACCATTGGCAAATATTTTTAAAATCCTTTTTTTTTTTTTTAAATACAAGATTAAAGAAATTCAATATTTTGTCTCAAGTTCTGCTCTTATTTTTTCATACTTCATTCTCCGCTATTTGTCCGTAACCAGTTTCTATGATTTAAGCCATCCCTCCTTCATTTCTAGTGTATTAGAGGAGCTTATTGTGTGCTGAAAGCCTTTTGTGACCTGTTTGTATGGAACACCATTAGGAATCCTGTTCATTAAGAAATCAAATGTCCAGAGTCAATTTGCATAAAGCGAATTTGGCAGAATAAAATGCATTCTGCCATGCTAAAACAGTTCTTGGTCACAATGCAAAATTTCAAAAAACTCATTTATTTTGCAGTTGATGCCCATCTTTTTTAACAATGGCCCTCTAAAGGGTTGTTAGAGCGTGTCTTTTGTGTTTGACGGAAATGTGTTTATCTTTAAAACTTTCCCACACTTTAGTGGAAGCGGGGGCCAAAGATTTGTTTTTATTAAAAATTAGGCCTATCTGTGATACATAGAGATGCTGCATAAACATGCATTCTGGCCGACGTCGGGGCCCAAGCCCCCTGTGTCTACGAGCTGGCACTCTTCCCCCGGGCCCTTGCATTTGTATCTAGGGGGCTTCAAAAGGGGGCCCCTTGGGCTTTGATCCTCCATCTCGGTGCAGAAAACATCTTTTCGGCTATATTGTGTTGGAAAACTAAAGGTTTTGACGCATTATGCTAATATGTTCGGGCTAATCACCCTTCCCCATTACAAGATTTATATTCCTAAATGCCTTGCGAACACTCCCGTGTCACACCCGGCCGTCAGCCGTCCCTGCACTCCTCCCTCGCCCCCTCCCTCGCGTGCGGTAATGCTGAAGAGGACGCCCTCTGTGTGGCTGTGAATGCTCCGGGGCGTGGGGTGGAGGGAGGAGAAACATGAAAAAGCAGCTGTGGGTGGCCCTTCACTGGGGCGAGTCGGCACCTCCTTCCTTTTTTTCTTTCTTTTTTTTTTTTTTTTTTTTTTTAAATGAACTGCATTATTAATTATTGTCATGAAGTCCATATTGGTTTCTTTCGTGGCTCTCAGACAGAAAAATGTGTCGCCTTTGTTTGGAGATGATTCCTGTTATGTGGGCTTCTCCTTATGTACTCTGCTCCCAGACAGTACCGTCTGTAGGACCTGCTGGTTGGATCATATTTCTTCCCCCCTGCATCTTTACAACCCCTCCCCTCCCCACCCCCCGCCTTACTCTGCCCCACAAATGCTCTCCTGTATCTACTGGAAATGCAGCACAGGCCTGAGATGGCAGAGCTAGCAGAGACATGGCATTGGGGTCCCACTTTCCCAGCATCATTTAAATTCAGAGCTGCACTTTACTGCACATCAGTGACCAGCACCCCAATATCTTAATGCTATCTTGGTTCATGGTCAGCTGTGTATCTAAACCTCTTCTGAGATCTAGATATTTTGAGATGTTTCATTCTAGACAGCATTTTAGCATCCCCCCTTAAGTATAGGCATATCCCCTCCACCTTATTGTGTAGTATGTTTTATTCCTTCTTTCCGTAAGAGGCTAAGGAAAGCGGCAGAGGATGCTTGCATCCATGCTCGACAAAGGCAATGTTACCCACTTTGATCCATGCGTGAATTACACCAGTTACCTCTTATTGCCTTATCCAGATGGTGCTACTGGGAACATACAGACCCACTGGTGCTACTGGGAACAAACAGGCCCACTTTCTCAATAGACTGTCTAGACTGGCCTCAGACCAGACAGATACAGCCTCCCATCAAATTAGCGTTTGTCAGATTTATGGTAATGGTTCACAACAGCCTTCCTGTCAGTGACATCAAGATTTACAGCTCAGTTCCCCCCCTCCCCCCCATACCCCATCACCTCCTCGCATCTTGCTTTGCCCTGATTATAAACTTTTATGGCATATCCTAATTGCTAAGAAATAAGCTATGTGTGCTGCTGTTTGGACCAGATATTCTGTCCTGGAGTTGCAGTTCCAGGGTGGGAAGAGCGTCACGTGGACTGTAGCTTGTTTGGACCTGTTATCATTCTGGTTAATGGGCAGAGAGAAAGAGGGAGCCCACCTATGCAGATTACTGGAGTTCTTCCATGTCTGCCTATGGAGGTAACCTGAGTCCTCCGCTCAGTGGGATTCACCTTTCCATTCTCAGTCTAAATGTTTTTCCAAAGCTACTCCTCATCTTTGATCTTGTCTTGGTCGGAGAGGGAGTTGGAGCTGCCATGTTTGGCTGGAGGTTGATGCTGGTTGCTGTGTTGGGAGAACAGGGTGGGCGGTGGTGTTGGCAAGGGGGGTAAATAACTAAACTGTCTTGGTCTGTCCAAAATGGATGTACTTTGTTTGCCCTGCTTGTAGCACAATGGGACGCTTCTTCCCTGTCCCAGCCCCCCACCCAGGAACATGAAAATGAGGTAGCGCTCCATCTCAGCAGAACAGCTGTACCGTGTGTCAAGTCATGGTCTGCTATTCTTGTGTTATTCATGAAGAATTTAAACCCTTCATCATGTCTGTCCTCCTTCCTGCCTGTGAGATGATAAGCAGGGAATGAACTGTCCTAATGCTGTGTCCATGTACTGTGTTATGGAGTGTCGCATTACTTAGTGCCATATTAGAAACACCTGTCCTCAAGGTGGTAGGGTCAGCGTAGCCAAACCTAGCCAATTTCTAATGGTTTAGTCATTGCTAAAAAAAAAAAAAAGTGCTTCATTACCAACTTGGAAGGATCAGCTGGTAGTGGCCAAGCTTGCAATGCAAAGCCATCATGAAAAATTAGCTTTGTTTGTTGGTTAAAATTGAGGTTTTCTGGTCCCGCAGTTGAGGATGCTGTCAGTTCTTTGTCTGCCATCTCCTTTTCAAATTGCATAAGTCAACAGCTTCAATATCTATGTGGAATTCCTGTTTAACAATTAAAATAATTGACTCAAATTCAGAGACTTGTACAATTTCGATGTGTATCATTCTCGTGTATATATTTATTTTCACATTGTGTTTCAGCATTGATGATGACAGAGAGCTAGGTGGTGCTGTGGTCTCACTCATAAGCGAGTTTACCTGCAAGGAGGGCGCCTCTTTTGAGTAAACCAACATGTTAATCGGGTTTCTTTCTTTGAGAGAGCAAAGAAAGCAGTCCATATTTGGTGCACAGAGACTGACGGTATATGTATACTTGTTGCACAATGTATATGCATGCCTAAGTGCACATCTACAGTGTAAATGTATTCTGTCAACATTACTAGTGTTGAGGGACCAATTGTTCCAATGGAAAAATAACACTAGCAGAGCTGTTTCTCATTATAAACTATTTACTCAATTCACATGGCCATTGTGCAGACATACTTGGTCAAATGGTGATCTCATTTAGTCAGCCACTGGGTTTATCTAATTTACTGGAATATTCTGTCTGGTTGTCTCCAGCATGTGCCCATTTTTCACTCAGTTGGACCAAAGCCTGATGGGCCATGAACAGGGCTAATCATTTGTGACTTTGAATCAATGTTGTAGGTAAGTGGAGCTAAAGATTTTTGATGCATAAAACAGTGGGGATTCAAGGACATGGTTGTTGCTGGACATATACTGTAGAGTGATGCTGCATTAGCTTTCCTAAGCAGGTCATGTAGAACTACTTGTGAGTTACATATATGAATTGGGAAGTCTATTGTAGCGTTTATGTGATTCTGTAGGCAGCTGGATGATTTGCCTTATTGACAATATTTAGTAATCTTGCTACTGGGCCAACTCTTAGGCTGCTAGATCCAATGTTGCCGTTTTAGTGCTACAGAGGATACATATAGATAGATGGATGGATGGGCGGGCGGATGGATAGATAGAAACATACAATCAAGCATGCAAACATACTTTTTATTAATCCTTAAGGAAATTTAGGCTTCCAGTAGCTTGAAAAATCCAGTGGTAGAGATAATAATATACATGGTAACAGAATAAAACACAAGGATTGCGGATGTAGAGGGTGAAGAAGCTGTACAGGTCAAAGTGACAGTGTGCCCAGATAATAATAGCTGCTATCATACATGTATGGGGTCCAGTTTACATCCACGATATGCATAATTGTAGTTTTGCGATTTTTGACAGCTTCGTCGGCAGGTTGTCTCAGGAAGGGCGTTGCAAATGATCAGCTAAATATTGCTACAGTAGCAGTCCAGACTGGTATTATTGTTTGAAACGTTTAAGGCATAGATCCGTTTCTGCACCAGTAGCTCTGTATGGGTAATTTTAGATTACCTGGATATGCTTGGTTTCTTCGCAAATGACAGTAAAGCTACTGTTTCATCCTTCTGCCCTGTATTGGTTAAACTGTTACGAGGTCTGGTATCAGAATCATGTTTTGCGCATTTACTTATGTAATTAAAGTTTTCTGTTTCGGGCACCCCCAGGTATAGAAACAGGCATTCATCGCACACTAACTTTTTCATGAAAGGCAGGAGGAAATTCACAGTGTAATTATAAAATACCTTAAAATGTAAACAGGTTGATATAGTGGCTAATGTTTGCGTTCTGGGCTATGCATTGATTGAGCCTAGTGCTGTCAGCAGAAAGTCGTCATGTTGGCATGGCAACATAGTTTCACGATTGTAAGGCTGTTTTCTTAGATTTTACCCTCCTGCCATATCGTGACTTGCTCCTCTTCACCACTTCCACACGTTGTCCAACACCCTGCTCCACTTGACTCCTCACCCACGTTCACCTACCCCTGCTGGGGCGTTTTAAAGCCACGGCAGCCCGGAGTGAAACTGAACGACAGTGACTGATGGGGGGGTATGGAGAAATATGAATGAGTTCCCCTTTCCACAAACCCTCTCACCCGTGCCCCACAACACCATCGAAGGAAAGTCTGTTATGACTGTTGCTGGTGTGTATTACATACATTTCAGTCAGTGGCCCTGTCTTGTTCCAGCTGGAGCTTCACATAAAAAGCTGTCATTCGGAGGATGATTGAGCTCTGCAGACAAGTGCTGGCCTTAGGCTCCCTCTGGTTGTCTGGATGGGCTGGCAGGGAATGCCAAGACCAGCCAATGTCAAATGGGGGGGATTTTTTCTCCCCTACAACCTTGGCCCAATCGCATTACATCCACTGCACCCATTCTGAAGCTCAGATGAGTCTGGAATCGTTTTGCTGTTGGATGCAGAATGCCAGACTTTTGCGTGAGGTTGCCAGTCACTTTTTCAAATGGTCTAAATGCAGCATGTCTAGTGTTGTCTTCCCCGTTTTACTGTTACAACCTGATGCCAAATGTAATGGTGACGTTAGAGCAGCAGGCTGCTGATTTAGTGTCCTGTATGGCTGTGTCGGACAATCACCAATGGACAGCAATGACTGTTCATGTCAACACTGTGTGAATCATTTTCAAAAAATGAGCTTTGGATGATCAGGAAAACAAGCATATTCTTGTGGAACAGTAATTAAAGCAGTCTCTCTTTAGTGAATAAAAGAGTAGATTTTTATAAAAATGCATACCCGGTTATTGCATAATTTGGATAAAGCAGAAGGCTTCTTTCCCAGAGGAAAGGGGAAAAAATGTTGGTCTCTAATCTTCTGCTCTGTTTCTCCAATATTACAAGGAGATCACTTCCACAACAGTAATAAGCTGTGTTACTTCTGGTCATTTTAGCTCCTTCCTGATAGGACATCGTCCTGGAAAATCCCAGGGAAGACCAGGTCGGGCCTAAAGAACTCCTTTTATGTTGGCTCTTCCAGAAGTCTCCAGTGGGGCTAAATTTATCTCCCTTTCATGTGTCCCAGGACATGCTGAAATGACGTTACTATAAAATTCTAAATGACTCATCGTCTTACCACCATTTATCAGAAATTTGATTGACCATTTTTTTTACCTCCATGTATGCAATTTTTGTTCCAACAGACGTTTTTTAATTTAGACAAGGCATTTTCCTGAGATTTTTATAGAAGTATATTTTTCAGTGAAATCACTATACAGTTCATCATTGAATACCAAAGTCATTAAAAAGTTTAAACACTGCTATTAGCACTCAATATGCCTGAAATACTGCAATTAAAGACTGAATCAATATGAAGTCGGGTCAAACCCAGCTTTGTTGTGACACCAACCATATTCGGTGTACTGCACACTGACACAAAACTACGTTTTTTTTTTTTGTTTTTCTTTCCAAAACTGGTTCCTTTGTTTAAAAGCAACCATTTCTAAGCAGACTTAGTTTCACTAGATTGTCAAGCCATGCTTAAGGAAAGTGATTGTAGTATTAATGATTGAAATAAACAAAAAGTGCAGAGGACAGCAGATGACTCCGACTTGGGGAGCCACTTGCTTGCCTGTGTAGCTCCATATTGTTCTGTAGAGGTTACAATTGCGCTGATATTTAATCCTGTGCTATTGCAGAATGTATTTAGCGCAGCTGTGTCTGCTGTTCCTGGATATAATGTTGTTAAATCTTTGTTTGCGAGCCAGGACTGGCCGTCTGCCAGGCCGCTTAATTATGTCGGCTGTTTGATGTCTTGACATCTTTTTTTTTTCCCTCCTCTTTTTTTTTTAATTGTCAGACAGCATCTCGGGGGGTGTATATGGTGGACTTTTTAACATAGTGTGTCGTGCAATGAAGTGAGGCAGTGTAGGTAATATCAGCCCAGAATAATTCTTAATTTGCATAAAACCCAACTAATCAGCTTCTGTGACTGCAAAAAAACAATGAGGTAATGTCTGGCAGCCTTTTTGTGGAGAGAAAATGAAAACATTTTAGTAAGGAGTGATTGATAAATTAGGAACTGAGCATCAGGCAGCTCTTATGGAAAGGACGTGGCAGCATTTTATCTCTTGGGGCGGGGGGGGGGGGTTCAGACTAATAAGTCACCACCTAAAAACTTTTCTTGCATCTTCTCATCACTATAGCAAATGGAACTGTTAACCCATTGTTATATCACAAGTATAGATTTGTGTGAGGGGCTTGGAACTCCTCTGATTCCATGGAGAGGCACTTATAGGGTTAAAGGGAGCATGACGGCATGTAGGACAGAGCCGAGGGTGCAATCGACATGCTCCGTCAGGGTGGCAGGATGGAGTGAATCTCACATTCTTGGAAGCACTGGAATGAGGGCCTCTGCCTTCGGAATATTTGCTTTTCCCCTTCTTGAGCCTTTCCACCAAGCTTCCTCATAAATCACTTTGTCAGCTGATCAAGACGAGGCTGTCCGATGTCAAAGGGGGTAATGGGGGGGGGGTCGCAGGGTCAGAGGCTGGGCACTGTTTTCTTAATGCGACTGTTGTGAAATTTGCTTCCGTTTCTTCACTGTAACTAGTTTCTTGCCTGCCCTGTCCTGCAGTTTCCACCTATCCAGAGACACCGTTTGATTTCTGATTTCCAGTCAGTGTATGCATAGAACTGGGAGGTCTGGACATCTGTAAAGAATTACAGTTAAATGACAGAGATAAACCATTAGCATTGGAGGTCAGGAAACGCAGTGCATGTTTTAAATTTGCACAATAAACATCATGACATTTTGTATTCTGCAGTCCACACATGCAATAATAATAATAAAAAAACATTTGAACGATGCATGTGCCTCTTTTGCCATGCAGTTATGATGTACATTGCTTTGTGAGGCACTACAAAAGCAGTACAATATGTAAGGAACTTTCAGTCTTAAGTCTGCTTTGAAAAGGATTCTTATCTGTTAATGGGAGCCTCTCCATGAAATATTTTGTTGCAACATGAAAACGGAGCTGAGGAATAAACTGCAGGACTTCACCTGGAGAGTTGGACTGCTTGTGTGCCGCCGCTCTGACTTTCACCGCTTCTGCCGCCGTGACCCTCGCGAGCCGAATCGGCCACCCGGCTGCCGATATTAAGAGGCCGTCTGGCTGACAACCTGCATGCTGTGTCTGTTGCCAGAGATGTTTCCTCAACAGCTGCATGCTGCCTCTTTTTTGGTCATCTCCTCCTGGGACAAAGAACATGCCGTAATCTTTGCTGGAGGGCCGCTGGCCGGCTGCTGGGGGTGTTTGTGGTTGTGGCCATGAATTCCCTGCATTGCCGGTACCATCCAAGCCCCTTCCCCCTCTCAGATATTTAGCATTGTGTTTTTTTCCCCCTCCCCTATTTATCATGTGCTCTAAATTAAGGTCTCCTGAAGCAGTGCTTCGTTTTGGCTGCGGCCGCTGATGTTTGGGCTGTGATATGGCAGGCCTGCTGAAGCTGTTTATGGAGAGTACACACCAGGTGTGGTGTTTGGCCCTTGGTCATTTCTTCAAAAGTCAGGAGATGGGATGCCTGCACCATGCATAATACTTTCCTATTGTTTTTCCTTTAATTGTTTTTATCTTGAACAGAAACATGCAATACCTTTAACATTATGTGTGCAAGCATGAGCAGAAAAATGAACAGTAAAAAGTTATGGAAGAACAAAATTAAAACATTCCATGAACATAAAAGATTAAGCCTGAAGCCCTCAATAAGTTTTCTTTTTGATGGACAGCCACAGACATTAAACGCTTTCGTACCTTTTTGTTTAAATGATTTTCCTTTGGCCTGTAGACAAAAGCCCTACTACCTTAGGCAAATGACTGAGCTGCAGACATTTTGAGAATGCATAGTTGATTAAATAATCCAATTGACTTGATTAAACAGGTGTGTTCTCCTGGTTTCGGGCAAAGGAGTAGTTGTATTAACTAATATAGACTAGCGATGTTAATGTCAGTAATCCGATGATTACTGTAAGGATAATATTTCTACATTTCTGTATATCTGAGGCATGTGTGTAGCACATCAGTTACAGGACTGATACTAATCCTATGGTTGCAGCTTCAAGTCAGCAGGAAGGGCTGGTCGCTGGTTCCACTCCATAGTGTAATTAAACCACAACTGATCCAGTAACAGAATACTTAAAACCTTAGATCGTATTTAAAAGCATTTCCGCACATTTTCTTAATTCTCAAGAAGAGCATCCAAGTTGGCCCTATTGGCCTTATTCTCTTAACATCTGATCCTTAGGGTTCCTTGGTCAGGGACTTCCAGGGTATCTTCTGAATGTTTGACCAAAAAACTGTCTGCTTCTATCTTGTCGAGGCAGCTGCTTTATAAGAAAGAACCTTGTTTTAATTGTGTTTTCTCTCTTTTTTTTTTTTTTTGTTGCATTTACACCAGTGTTTCCGAGCACTGTGCTGCAAAGGACCTCCGCCACCAAGACCAGAGTATGACGTGGTATGCATAGGCCTGACGGGGGCAGGCAAGACCAGCCTGCTCTCCCGCCTCTGCAGCGAAGACACAGACAACATTGTGCCAACTACAGGTGTGATGACCACTCAACACAGTCCACAAACCAGTCACCCCTTTAAGGCCACATGTCTTCACTATCTACTGCCTAAAATGCTAAATACTGGCGATGTGTCAATTTGGAGAAGCATTGTGACTTGTGTGTTGGCTTCATCGTTGCATGTCAAATGACGCGTTGTGTTGACAGAGTTGCCAACTTTCTGGCCACCGTTTTTCAGCGAAGGGACTTTCCACCTGAGTGATCCTACATCACATTTTATCACATTGTGTATGTCCTCCTATTTCCACTTGGAATGCTGTTATTTGTTGGTAGTTGTGTATAGGTATGAATTGGTTCCAGGCATACATTTCAATTGCACTGTGTATTTATGTCTGTTTCAAGCCTTTGAGCATGCGTTTTAGGTAACTAAAGATATCTTGGTGTGCTATGTCCTTTGATGTTTGGATATTTTTTTGCCTTTGCTGAAGCATCCTGTTACTGTACATATAGATCACTATGATTTTTTTTATAGGATAATTTAAATATCGCAATACTAATATATTATTTCTATTTTTGCTTATCCTAATACTTCATCTGCTCATATAGATGAAGTACCATTCAGTTCAAATGTTTTGAAGTTTATAACTGTGTTAATAACCTTATTCTTTATCATTTTAACATTTTCTCTAGGTTTTAGCATCAAAGCTGTGCCATTTCAGAATGCCATCCTGAATGTAAAGGAACTCGGAGGTAAGTTTTATTGAGCTTAAAATTAAGTTAGGTTGTGCCAGTGTTAATCACTAATAGGAATTCTATACTCTCTGGGCTGATTTTCTTTTCTTATGAATAAAACATTCTAAATATAACAAGTTACTTGAATCTATACTTGAATGGTTTGATATTATGATTTATGTTGCCATGCTTGTCTCATCTCGTCCAGCCTAATTAGGATTGAGATTTATGAAAGTTTAAGTAAGTAATAGACCATGCACTCATCTTGCATCTGCACTGAGTCCTGGTGGGGAAATAGCACAGGGCAAAGGCAGGGGCACACCTTGGACAGGATGCCAGACAATCCCAGGGCGTGCACACGCACATACTTTCAAAATATAGGCAATTTACCGACCCAGTGTTGCTTAACTGCATGTGTTTGGACTGCGGGAGGAAACCTGAGTACCTGGAGGAATCCTATGCTTGTTCTCTATTGCTTTTAAAACCACATCTGCTCTGGGGTCTGTGATTTTTTTGTTTCTGGTAAGTTTCAGAATTAAATGCACAGATGAGTAATATAACGTTACATGTAATGTTGTATTGATGCATAAAGGATCAGTACAGGCCAATTGATGTTTGAATTACACCTCCATATCTAAGTTGGCACATTCTTAAGAGTTCAAATGCATTAGACAAATCGAAGGGGGGAGGGGTGGCATGTCCCTAGATGGTAATAATATCCATATATCAGTACTGCAGTTAAATGTTGCACAATGATTGTTTTGGCAAATGTCATGTAATATATGAAAGACAGTGTCACTGTAAAACTCCTAAGCATCATTAAGTAGTAATGAATTGAAGGTGTTTGTACCTAAAGGTAATCCATAGACACTTAAAGTCACGTTGTACCAATCATGAGGATTTTGCAGCATGAGATGACGAGTGAGCAGGAGGCTGTGCTCAAGCTGTCTGCAGTGCATGTGTAACTGCTGGCGGGCAGCTGGATTCAATGTGATTGCTATTGATTTGGTACTTAACGTGTTTGAGATTATATATTATATGAATATATAAGTAAATGTATTGAATTATATGATAAAAAAAATCCTAAATGTAAATAGCTTACATTGCTGCCTTATTTAACTGGTGCAAAATGTTGTTTCCAAATGTGGAAAAGAGTGTTTTTTTTTAGTGAAGTAGCATGTGTGCAAGTAGACATTGTGTAAAATATCAAAAACTTTTGTCCCAGTGTGAGACGATGCATGATTCTTTCTCTGCTGCATGTCCCAAACTCACTGGGGAGACCGATCCCACCCCAAACAGGATGTCTGAAAACACTTTTCAGATACATTCTTTCTTGGGAGATCAAAAAAAAAGTATTTTCTGCAAGCATGTGGTTTCTTTTATTGTCAAAGGTTATGGCGATGCGATTTTTACTGATACGTCATCTAGTCGAGTTGATCTTGTTACAAAGTTCAACAAATTCAGGAATGAAATCATTTATGAATTTATATTTGGAACAAACAAGAAAACTTTTAATAACTGATACTTTTTAACTTAAATGTGGTTTATATGAACACCAATATGGCGTAAACTAACATAATTATAGCATATTATAACATAATAAGTACGTGTTTAGATTCTCTAGGTTATTCTGCAGGTGCCTGCTGCTGGTATTTTTGGCACAATTGTAGACTTTGTCCTTAATTTAACTTCAAAAGAAAAAAAAACACAACTGTGGCCAATAATATGAAGATATCTGTGTAGTACAGTGTTAAGATGGCATTTGCAAATGCTCTCAAGGTTGCGAATGAGTAAGTTTTATGTAATTTCCTCAAACATTCTGGTTGTAATTGTAACGGCTCTTTCTGTCACAAGAGAAACCACCTTGACCAGTGATTTGACAGGCAAAGGCATCTCCAAATGGTTTGTCATATTTGCTTTAGATGAGAAACTGAACAAAATCTCGTGATGCAGGAATGGGAGTAAGGAATAGAGATTTGTGAGTGGAGAGTGTTTCACTAGTACAGAGTGGGGGGAACAGGTGTTTTTAGGTCTCTGCGTTTTCTGGGTCTAGAGAACCAATCCCAGTTTCACAGCATTGAAATAAGGGTTGACCATTGTTGATTCTTTTGCAAGTTTAGCATAAATTAAAGTGGGCTAAAACTTTAATTATATGAAAATGTCACCAGGCCCATTTTTATAGAATGAAATTCTTTGGACCCCCTAGTTGAATTGTTTCATTGTATAGGCCTACATTAGGAATGTTTTTATATATATTTTGTGGATTTGCAGATATCTGATAAAAGGCACATTCTGTCTGGTTATTAAGGCAATTGATGTGCTCTAAATTCAGTTTATCTTCAGAAGTGGGGAACACTTATGGTTCGCATGGTTATTTCTGTAAGAGAATGAGGATATTTTAATTAAAACAAAAAATGACAATGGAACAGGATGATTGTCCTTTATCAAAATCATCTACCTTGCTCTCTGGGGCATGAAAATCTGCCTTTTACTGCCAAGCACTCTGGCCTGGAGTGACTTGATACTTCTGTTTCCATCTTGAACAGTTACTGTTGAGTGACTATTAATGTTCTGTACTACTGCTACAGACTACTAAATTGTTCCCAGGTTGTGCTGGAAAACGTGGTCTGTGGTTTTCTTTTGGAACCGTAGCAGAAAGACCTTCATTAAAAGTTATAAAATAAACAAACTTGTGTGGTTATCTTTTAATATTTTCTATAATTGCCTGTTGTGTAACTGCACAATTAGATCTGTTTACCCTAAGCATTATAACCATTTGCATGTCTTTAGCATATAAATTTTGTGTAGAGATATATATCATTTTCAGGTATTCATTTTTTTCTATTATATCCAGCACACTTTATTCATTTATGAATGAGACATGGCTCCTCTTTTAACTTTAAGGACCGTGTAAAATTATATACGTTTATTATTTAGTAGTGACCAGTAGGTGGCAGTAATGAGAAGCTGTGAATATAACAATGTTAATGATGAGCAATTAAAAAGTTATTTTTTAACACATCAGAGGGAAAGTTGCAGATCTGTAGTATGCAAAAATTGCAAAAGTAGACCCATTGCAAAAGGACTTACTGAAACTCACTGGCTAACAGAGGAAGCTTTAAGCAGGAAATGATAGATCCATACTTTCTCGACTATACTATAGACACAATTTACAGTGGCTATCATAAGAGTCTTGAAAATGATTAAAAACCAAGCTATGGAAAATCCAATGTTGTCCAGAATTTCTTTGACGTGGAAACACCTTGTGGATTTTTCTGAACTTCACCGTTATCTCCCAGTTGAATTTCTAAGTTATGCCTAAGTTGGAAAACTTTTTAAGTATAAATTCCCATCCAAGAAGCACAGCAGAATTGGGATTATTTTTACTAGGGGGTTCAAAAACATTATTGCTACATTTATGGCTGCCTTTATAATTTTTTTTAAATGATGTCAGATGTGGGACATGGCAGTTTGCTCAACTGGTGAAAATGTTTGAATATTTTCAATATTATATTGCCTCAGTGTCATCATGTACATAATGGCAAAACAATTGTGACAAGCCTGCTTGTAAATGAACAGGTTGACTTTATCATAAATGATTTGCTCCAGGCAATAAATAAATGGCAGTGCCAAATCAGAAGTCCTGTATAGGACCATTCTGATGAAGCTCAAATTTTTCTCTATCAGTTATAGCCACATCAGTTGTTTGTAATACAGTCATTTTATCATCCCTGATGTTATTCAGCTGTGGGGTAAACCCCCCCCCCCCCACGTGCACACGCAATTTTGGATGTGCAAATTCACTTATTTATTACTTTTCACATTCTGAGCTAAGATTCATAAATGGCTTAACTCGTGGCCACATGTCCGATGCGACGATATGGCCATCGATGATTGGCGCGACACTGATGTGGATCAGATGGCACCTTCTCCACGGAGCATAACGTAACCCTCTCCCTGTTTTTTAGGAGCTGACACTATCAAGAAATACTGGAGTCGCTACTATCAGGGATCCCAGGGAGTTATCTTTGTCCTGGACAGCGCCTCTTCGGAAGAGGACCTGGAGGTAGCCCGGGCGGAGCTTCACTCAGCCCTGCAGCACCCCCAGCTCTGCACGCTTCCTTTCCTAATACTGGCCAACCACCAGGACAAGCCCGCCGCACGCTCCGTGCAGGAGGTAACTTTCCACACCAAATATAGAGCTGGGGCGCTCTCGTGGCTGGCCCGTTTCCGCCGGCGATGCGGTACGGCCTCCCGTGAGGCGGCTGGGCCTGTGTGCGCGTGTGCTCTTTGTCAGATGTTTGCGCGCCGGCCGCACTCGATTTATGGGAGAGGTTGGGAATGGTCTTTGTCAGTCACAACGCTAGCTCGCCACTCTAGGACGGGCACAGAATCATGGCCACCACCTCCGTCTGCCCCATGCCGCCACCCAGCCTAGAGTGTCAGACAGCAGGGGAGTGTGGAAATCAACATGGTGCTATGCTGCTTTCTGAAAAATCGCCTTTTCCTACACGGTGACGAGACTCGGAGAACAAAAGCGTATTACTTGAGAGAGAGAGAGGGTGGAATGTGAGCATGTCCCTGTATTAAGGGGGTGTGGGAGAGCTGCCAGACACTCTTATGGTGAGATGTCTGGACTCCCGAGTGCTTCGTTCCCCAGTGTCAGTAAAATGCTGTAAATAGGCTTTAAACTGATCTGTTTTGAGCTCCTAGGAGAGCAACTAAATAGGCAAGGAGTTGATGACATTTTGTAAAGCGACTGTTTCCTTAAAGCTCAGATCACACACCTGTGCTCACATGCAGCCTAAATACAAAGCATGTGTGATCTAAGTTTTCCAGGACTCCATAGGGTTGCTAAGAACCTAAAGGATTGATCCTAAGCTTTCTGTAGCGCGCTGAGAAAAAAGAAACAGTCATCGGGTTCATCTGAGTTCAGCTGGGGGATGGTGGGAGGTGGCTCGCTTAAGCCACATTTTATGGCGTAAGGGGGAAACATTATTTTATGTTCAACATGGCTGTGAGTTAAATGCAAACCATTTCTGCACATGCTACATGGGGATATTCGTGCTATCCAGTTTTCAGTTTATGGCCAACATACTGAAATGGGCACCATTGCATGACCATGTTTGGTTTTTCCTTGTTTGATACTTCTTTGTTTTTTCATTTTTCTGTTTGCATGTTTCTTTTTCTACAGTGTTTGAACTCGGTGATTATTCCACGATTAGAAGTTTGAGGCATTTAAAATTTTGAATAAAGAAAAAAAAAATTACCTAGCTTAAATGTTGAATGATTACGGGCCAAAATGAATTAATGAACATCTCTTGCCAGTGACATGCCATTGGAGCTTCAATGAAAGGTCAATGCTTCTGTTTCAAACACTCCAGTTACAATGAATTGAGATTTAGATATAGTTGTTCTCAGGGTAGCTTGTTAAACATCTAGGTCTTTGTTAATTGCTACTTTAAAAGCCGGATCTCATTAATTAATTTCCAGATGCCAGCCATTTGAAGTGCATGCAAGTTTGTTCTTATGCTAGTTATAAGAACAAGTTTGTTACTATATGGGCAAATTTTACAGGAAATCTGAGTTTATCTAATTCTGTTTTATCCGGTTTTAATTTTTGAGCATCTCTGACACGAGTAACTCTCGAGTCTAGCAGAAATGGAATATGTATTATTGGCACAACATCTGGTTGATAATGAAACATTAGCTGGTGTTATGAGATGCGGTGCTAGCAGCCTTCATGTCACGGTTGAGAAAAAGCATTGGTTTTAAATATATAAATAAATTTACTCATTAAACAAGTTTTCAGTCAATGTAATAAACAGCCTGGATTTTAATATTCACAGCAGGTTACTGGGAGTTCAATTAATATGGGACTGAAGCTAAACTAGGAGAAGTCCAGATTTTCCACATGATCCTCCCATTTGACAAAATACAGAATGTTATTTTATAGTAAGTTTTTTTTATTTTTATTTTTTACTCATTTTAGATGTTTAATGTACTTGAATTTGCAAAATAGTAATAGAATCCTGTTAAAAATGGTGCATTAAACGATGGCCGTTTTGACAAGTTGGGGATTTCGTTTTTTCTATGATCATTTCAGTTTAGTATTTTCTGAAAAATAAAATCCACACGTTGGTTAATAGTCAAGCCTATGTTACGGACTACATCGAAAATTGAAATGAAAGCATTTCATTGGTAGTGTGCAGTTACTAGTGGTAGCTTTTAATGAGTTTCTGTATACACGATGTTATTATGCAAATGGTGTGTTTTTAGCATAAATTTCAACAATGAGGGAAGCACTGAAATTCTTTTGATTGAAACATTTGATTCATCAGTATTAGATATTTGAGAGACCTTTGTGTATATTTATATTCATGAAAGAAATGACTAAGTATTTAACATTTATTTGTATTGTGCAACTAATGTACTTACAAAAGGACAATTTCTAATACTGAAGAATGGCAATCAAATTCCTGTAACAAAAAATGTACATGGATCTTGAATCTGACGTGTCATTCTTCATTTGTTTGGAAATGTAGCCACCCTTCTCCATCACTAACACCAGATTGTCTTCTATAATTTTAGTGAAAACCGCAACTTGAGGCTTTGAGAAACCTTTTGTGCAGCATCTTTCAGTCGCTTCTAAAGCATTGTTATGGGAGTATTGTTGTATTGTTTTCCCATTAGCTTCACTGTTTTAGAATAGCCCAGAATTTCTCGATGCAATTGATATGAGGTGAATCATCCAGCCACTCCATAATCCTTTTGTTTTTGAGCACTTTTTATTGTGTTTTGAATCATATATTGTCTTGCATACCTATCAGCCACGGGCCTAAACATCAGGTCCATTAGTGGTAGTTTTCAATGTCAACCCACAATTCTTTCCTGATTCAGTATTCAGATCTTTGCAAGCCCAAGCCAGACACTTTTCTCAATGGTGTCCTTTTTAAAAACATTATTTTATTTAGTGGAGGTGTACTTTTCCAGAACATGGGAGCATGTGGCTCTATGTGGAGTGGGAGATGTTCGAGATCCACATCTTTGAATATCTGTGAAATGGATCTGAGTGGATTTTTTGATCTCTGGTTCACCTGCAACAGTATCACATCAGCTTGACTTTCCCGAAGAGGCCTGTAAACACTTTCTTCCCTTGATGTAAATCTCTAAATAGTGCAATGGTCACGGCCCAATATTTGCAAGGTTTTCGGTGTAGTGAAGCCTTCACTGAGGTCTTTAATTCCCATTTTGACTGTGCAATCTGTCAAAATGATTAGCATATTAACTTGGCACACCAAAATATGCTCTTTTAATGACTGCCATGTGGCACACACAGTTCAGGCAAACTTAATGAGTGTCACCTGTTTTAAATAAAAAACATAACTATAAATTGCTGGATTTTCCTTAATATGAGAGTTGATGGGAATAAGGTGTTGCATAATTAACTTAGCACACACTGTAAATGTTTATTTTTTGTTAATCTGTCTAAAGCTTACTCTGGAGGTATTCTAGTTCTTTTCATTTAATGAGCAAAAATTGGGGTTGAAAAACTAATGAAAATAAATCTAAAACACTCTATAACCACAAAGCCACCAAGTGTTAAGCCTGGTCATTTAAATTGAACCAGTTACAGCAGCTCTTGTTTTACACTAGCGGACTTAAGTCATCATGGCTCAGATGTTTGAAGTATTTGGTTTATGTCAGAGGAATAGCCAATGAATGAGTCTAATTCAGAAACATGAAGTGTATTTAGTGCATCACATGCTAAATGATATCCTTCATTGTTCCCTGTTAACTTTTGAACTCTCAAGACTGAGGTAGTCACCTTCCGTTGTGTGTAGGTGATAAAAAATACTTTCAGTGGAAATTTGAAGGATATGGACAAGCATTTGACATGTGATGCCTGATTCTCTACTTCGGTGCATGGAGTTGTGTTCCAGCTAATTTTGAAGTGCATGTTAACAAGGGTGTGTTGCGCAACATGGGGGAAGATGCACCGTGTTTGTTGGCTGGGAGGCAGGGAATCTCCGAATGACATACTGTGGGGTGAGAAGTAGCACATGAATGAAGGATCTAGAGATGACTTGCTTACTTTGAGCTTAAGTGAATATTTGAACGCTCATCTCCTTATCAATCATTTCATGTTGTTAAACAAGTTCGAGCAGTGTAAGTTTTTACAGGTGTCTCTCAAAGAAACAACATGATATAGTTCTTTCTTGCTTAGGACATAGTTAATGTCTGTTATTTTCTGTGTGAGGGCTTCATTATAAAAGGTAAAAATGACTTTTTTTCCAGTAAGTAATTGACAAACATCGTGAATGGTCTGTTTGTGCAGTTAACGATTTTGTGCCAAATTAGTCTGTGTCTTGTGGCACGGATTTTCGGACTTGTGGGGTGAGGTTAATTCGTGTTCAACATCAAATGTCCCATGAAAATATCCAAATGTAGCCTCGCTACGAAGATGAATTCTCCATTTGTTTAAAATGGCCTTTGTCATGCCATTTTGGACTTTCAATCTCCTTCTGAGCTGCTTGGAAAAAAATGTGGATTTGAGTAGTATCCTTAGAAAAGGGTTCCAGCTATATGTTGGAAAGGGCTTGGTGTATGTCAGAAAATTGGAATCTAAGTTAGTGAAGTCTGATCCAGCTAAAATTAAGCCTCAAAAGGATACTAAAAATTCATAGGCATAAAAATGTTTGAACCGACTGTTCTAGCACATCTAAGCAACAATTCTGAAGAAAGAAAAATACTTCCAGAAAAATAAAGCCATCAGTGCTTGGTTGAATTTCATTGGGCTACCTTCTCAGTACATATAAAAAAAATTTTGGGTGTGTGACCCATGCTCTGGGGGATGAAATCCAGCATTTAAAAAAAAAAAAAAAAAGTCACTTGCCTATTGACATTATATAACTGGTCAATACATAACTGGTCTTGCTGTAGCATGCAACAGTTTCACAGAGGGGCCCGAAATGCAGCACACATTCGTAAGAGAAGAGTTATGTCCTTTTTATCTGGAGATAATGATGGTCTTGGACTTGAGAGATTTGGAGCAGGTTTGTCACAGGACTCCTGTTGGGCCATGGGACTGGACCATACGAGTATTTGAGAAGGTGAGATATGTGTAGGTCAGAAATCTCCAAATCGGGGCACTAAAAATTGGCAGAAAGCAAATGCACATTGTTTCCTGTAACTACAGCATGACGCGGCCTCTGCTACTGCCGTAGGTGTGCTATCACTTGTCAGGAAAGCAAGGACGGGTGCGATATGCCGCGCTGCCATCGGGGAATAGCATCCTACCAGTGCAGAACTGTTAAGTCCACTTCTCCAACTTGACTGTGCATGTAGTCACCATCCTCGGTATTTGGGAAGTTGCTAAACATATGCTCTTGTTTTACAGTCATGAACCTAAGTTATCATTGTTCATGTTTTTGAAGTATGTGGCAGAATAGCAGTAATCAAAAATAAGGTCCATTTGATTTGTTGCTACATGTATGCTTGTCTAAACATAGAGAGCTAATATACTAATGAATTTAACCAGAGGGAAAGCTACCTGAAATAATGACACTATAAACAGAATTTGCCATCTCTGAGGTGGTGGGGTTGCCCAACTTGAATTTAGGTGATTTTTCTCTGCCTGTTTTGGTTTACAAGCTATTCATCCATTATGTAATGGCTGAATCGTAGATTCAGTTTAATTTACAGTTCCTGCATGAACAAACTGGACCTTGTAGGCTTTTTCTAAAAATTAACTAAATACACTAGTGGCCAAAATTGTGGAAACACTTCCAGTTCAGCTGTTGCTCCAGTTACTTATTTAATCATCCAGTATATGATATTTGTAAAATAATACATCAAATGATTAAATAAGTAACCATATTAATAGTTGAATAAAGTTCTGCAATCTCTCAAAGTTGGAAGTGTTTCCACAGTTTTGGCCACTAGTGTAGATTCCCTCTGAAAGAAACAGAACCTGCATAATCTCAAGGAGCATGTTATAGTACTTATAGTACTTCCTTTTCACTTTTGCAGTATTTTACTGCATCGTGTTGGTTATGGCTGTGTGGGTGTTGATGCTTTCCCAGGACTCCTTTGTTTTAGCATTGTCCGGAGTTTGAACAGAGTGCGGATATGTATGTTGATACAATATGTCAACAAGGCGTCTTTTTTTGGATGTTATCCTAACGGACATCCCTAACAGAATTTCATTTTGCTTTGTAATTAGATGTCTTGTATGTTGCACAAAGTTCGGGAATCGTTTTTTTTGGTCTCCCTTGAGGAACAAAAGACACAAAATTTATTTTTTGGACTTTGAAAAACTGAACTGAAAGCCATGGTTTGACAATGTAACACTGGAGAACATCCTAAGTTGTTGACATTAGGTCAAAGATGACTGATGATGGAACACTAAAAGCTGTTCCAGAAACCTCCTCGCATAAAGGAAAAAGGAATCTGGATGAATGTTGAAGCTACTTTATTTTCTGAGGTTTTCCTAATGTTTTATTGTTCAGTTTCACTTTGCAGAAGTTGAAGAATGCTATTATTATTATATTAAATACAGCTAGTTAATTGTCCACTTGTCTGTCAGCATTCTGAAGACCTACTTTACCAGACCTACTTTGAGACCTACTTTTAAGACACATTTCAGTGTGGGTACACGCAACTGGAATAGCCATTCTTATTGTGTAGATACTTTTTTCATTTGTGTGTAAATGTTTTTTTTTTTATAATGTGTGGCACATTTTGAAACATTTTGCTTGGTTTTATGCTTTGAACTTAATTGAGGAAGTGTTTGGACAGATTGCTCACATGTGCTGTTGAAGTGGAATAGATCCATTAATTATTGGTAGAGCTAGGGGCATGATTTTAATTGATGGAATACACTGGCCCAGGATGATTTCCGCTGGAGCTGACAGTGAAGTGTACCGGATGCTCTCTGGACAGTGCCTTTCATGGAATTGGGGTATAGCTATGATGGAGGACATGTACACTAAGGTGGGTATGGATGTGTTTCCTGTTATCCTGACGGGGTTGAGGGCTGAGTACGTAGCTCCGAGAAGGTCGGCCGGCCAACGAAAAGCTGCTGCAGGGTTGCAGACTGTAGAATAAAGGCTGAAAGAGGAAGATTCAGTCGGTTAGAGTAACAGGGTTTTCACATGTACCCACAATTACGGGGTAAGGAGACGGTGTAATGTAAAAGATTATCCTTTCAGTGTAAAACTGTTTCTCATTAAATTGAGCAAATGTGTTTGCTGAGGGCCTCCAATTGTTCAAATATGTGGCCTGTAACAGTTCTGGCATAGTAACATCACATTAAATACAAGTGGTTAATTGTCGATTTGTTTAATTGACATTGTCCTGTCAAATACCAGAATCTGCGTTATTATTAATTTTCTGTTAAATATGGGTGTGAATGAGACCTGTCTCTGGGGGTGTTGAGAACTTCCCAGACACCCTTTGTAGTCTAGTAGTTTGTGTTTGTGTGTACTGGTTTTATTACAGCAAATCCAGGATTTTAAGGAAGAATCTATTTTATTTTTGATCTCTAGATGAGGTACTCGGCTAGCCTCTTTGCTCCAGGCAAAAGAACACATATTAAAGACCTACCAAGAAAACCACATCAAAGCTAAATGGTTTGAGTCCACCACTTGCTGCATGAGGATTTTGGGTCCTGCAAATCGAACAGTTTCCTGAGGTGAAGAATATGAACTTATAGCAGAAAGAAAACAGAAACGGAGATTGAGGTGTGTGTGTGTGTGTGTGTGTGTGTGTGTGTGTGTGTGTGTGTGTGTGTGCGTTAGGGAGGTGTTTGGCATCTGAGTATTAAAATTAATCTGTGCATCTGCACTGCGCCATGATGAAATCAGTGTTGGCTGCAGACTCTGTGGTTTAACCCTTTGTGTCTGATTTGCAACACTATAATTAGTTGGCTTGCAAATGGTCCTTGGTGAGCAGTAAATATGTTGCTGTGGAGAACAAGACATCCCCATGCAGTTTTTTTTTCCCTTTTTTTATGTATTATAAAGTGTTTCTAAAATGCATCTTTGTTTTTTAAAAGTATAATGTTTGGTGTTTATCTGGAAAACTATTTTGCTCATTCAATCTCATATTATTGTACCTGAAGTATAAATTATTTGACAGCAGGAAGTATATTTTCCAAAATGTTCTTGTCTTTCTGTTGGTAATTTTACAATCAAATTGTCTTAATTTTTTATGTAAGGTGATATTGCAAGTGAATTGGAACAATGTAATGCTAAATCGAAAATACACTTCTTGGGTGTTCAATCCTTGCCCTTGAGAAACAAGATGACAGTGTGTGATCTAGCTAAACGGCTTAGTTATATGTGAATTAAAGCAATGAACTCATTATGTTCTTATACAAACTGCATTATTGATGTAATAGAAACTCATGGAATCTTATGTACTGAGGTGGCAAGACCCCGTGAGATCATGTCATATATATATTTAAAACCAAGGTTTAACGAAATTAGGGTGAAAGTGTGACAAATGTGACTCCTGGTGCCATCCGAGGCCTGCTCTGAGGAAAACGCCCCAAATAGGTATTACAAGATACGTAGTAAAAGTGGTTTGTGCTTTTGCACTTTTCAGAATTTGCTTGGCTTACCTGTCTGTGACTTTACAGTGGTTCAACCTTTTATTTGTCTTTACTGTTAATAAATGTCATTTTAGCGGCAATCATGGAAGCCATCACACGGGCTTGTGAATAGACTTATTGGACAGGTTCAGGCAGTGCTGGAACCTGTAGAGACACTGAAATAACACTAGAGCAATACCTGCTGCTGAGATATGAAACAGTGCTCTTGTGTGAAGGATAAAGCATTTAAGATCGCAATCTTTAGTGAAGGAACCTCTCATGACCTTACAGCATAAGTCATGAATTAACTTTACTGGAAACTTCATTTGTCTACTGCTATTCTTATACACACACCTTGGAAGATGTTGTGCAGCTTAAAATGTTTGCAAAGGCCTGTGTGTGTGTGTGTGTGTGTGTGTGTGTGTGTGTGTGTGTGTGTGTGTGTGTGCACACACACATCTCTGTGTAGATCTTGAATCACTTCCAGGATCCGAAGCCGTATAAGTCATTAGAGCTGTCCTTGGAGGTGCAACCTCTTAACAAATGGTGAGTCATCTTGAATGGGTTCAGCCAATTCTTTCTGGCTCCCATAGTATATAGGAATGTGGACCACTCAGCAAAAATACTCAAACACTAAAACGATCTCTCCATTCTGCTGCTCTTTTACATTCCTTTGCTTATGCAGAAATGCTACCACTAGAAATTCCAGTTAGTAAAGATTAGTTTGTTGTAGAGTGGAAAACTCATATTTTGTTTGTGCAGAAGTGCATGGGTCAAAGAGCACAACCTGCATTTGTTCCTCCATTTGCAGCATAACTTGTGGCCAGCTGTACCAGACGATTCAGAGACTTCAAAAGCATGATGCACCACTCTCTGAAACATTGTTTGCTGAGATGATTGCTTTCTTTATGTCCAGTTATTGGCTCGGTCTGAGAGAGATTACAACAAATGTCCTAAACCACAGTGGTTTATCCTAGTGAAGTAAAAGTAAGTAAAATCATTTACAACTCTCAGAAAGATCCATGCGTGTTTAAATATACATTGGGCCCCCTTTATCTGTGGTTTCAGTAACCATGGGTTCAGTATTCTGTGGTTTACTGCAGTTTGAAAAAAAAAAATTGGAAAATTCCAGAATAAATCGTTCATACATTTCAAGCTGTATGTCAAGCGAGTACACCTATTACAATTTATGCCCAGGTACATGACACAGTATTTTCCGTTGTAGAATGTTTTTTGTATTGTTCCTTCATCCTTTGAGGGGATAAAAAGCAGCTTTTCATTGCTTTACCATCCATTGATAGATGAGTTTTTTCCTTTCAAATTGCTTTATTGTCTCTTGAGAATTAGGCTAAAACATCAGAATCTATTTCTTTCGAGAGAATACAGTACCGTACAGTGCCGTATAATAATGTACAATTAAATTAATATTGCTAATGTCTTACTTTGCGTAATTTGTCAGTTAAACTTCATCATATATATGTATTTGAAAATCAAGTTTTATTTGTGTGTGTGTGTGTGTGTAATATATTTTTAGATCTGCTGAAGAACTGTACATTAGCAGTCTCCAGCAAGACGTTGATTCAGCCTTAATATAACTTGGAATGCTCTTGATGCTCATCATAAAGTGGGATATGATCAAAAGTAGGTTCCACGTAACTTTTCTGGTTCAGAAAAACTTACTGTCCGTGTCATGGATCAGGTAACTTGCAATGCGGAGAACATCTGTAATGTAATATTATGAAGTTAATCATTCTAGGATAACAAAAGGAATATGCCCGTCTGTACTTGGGGACGGTTATACCAGCTAATTCATTCATCACTCTGACCATTGAGTATGCATGGTTTTTTACTTAGTTTCAGTGTGACGGCCAGATAATGCTGCCACTCAATAATCTCCTCCTCTTAGTATTTTGTCCCTATTATGCAGTTTGAGAAACATCTCTGTGTGCTGGATGTGTCTTTTGATCACTGATCTTTGACCTTTTTTCCTTTTTTCTTATTTAAATCTCCTATTTGACCTGGGCCAGCTCTCTGTTGGGGGAGGGGGTCGCCTCTCATTCCACTTGAGTAGGTAGGGGTGTAATGAGCTGTAATGTCGGGGAGTGGGTGACCAGACAGGCTGGGAAGTGATGGCGGGAGGGGGGCTTAGAGGAAGTGATGCGTCCCGTGCAAAGGGCCAGTCGGACGTGTAGCTGTGAAAGGAACTTGTTTCTGCACATGCCTGATTTACTCCTCTGTCAGCTCCAGCCGCCACCCTGCCAGTAACTTTCCGTGCCAGAGTTCACTACCTGTCGCTGTGATGCTTGCTTGTTTTCTCAAGTGTCTGGACGTGCTGTGCTGTCTGCCTACTGGTTTCTTGTACTTACTGTCTGAGATTTTTTTCATTTTCTTTCCAAGCTAAAAAAATGTACTATGATAGCTTTGCTTCATACTTGGGAAAAAAAAACTTCCCTGCTAGTAAAAAAACTGACTTCGGAATATGCTTTGAAATAGGTGCGAGCCCTTGGAATGCTCCAAGTTCTAGCTGTTTTGCTGCTCTGTGCAGTTACTGTACCATGGTGTTTTCTGATAACAGTTACTCAACACAAATTTCTATGACTGAATTGTCTAGCACTTTCTCCTGAGAAGTCGCCATAGCTTTTTAATGCAGACAAAGGTGGTAGCTTTTAAAATTTACATATAAGACCTAAGTATTCTCTTGAAAGTAATCATGGCACACTGTGTTCAGCTGATAAGGCAAAGACACACACACCATGCAATAAATCATTCATGAATCAGACAAAATATTTTTTTAATTCAGTTAACTTGCAAGTGTAACCATTTTTGGCTCTAAAGCTTGTACTGGTTAAAAAGGCAATGGAACTACAGATAAATGGAACAACCCAAAGAAGTCTTTGTATTCCGTCATAAATGTGTACATTTATAAACCTAATTATCTTCGAAAACAGAAGCTACATTTTCGAGAAATACTTGGAATTTAATGAAAATAATCTGATATGCATTGTCTCCATATTTATTGTGGTAGGGAATTGCACAAAACCCCTTTTCACCTTGGTTTTAAAATGAAAAAACAAGCTACCAGATACCAGAAATCAGTTACGATTTTCTCGCAGTTTTTGAATGTTTTTTGAGTAGTGCTGTCAAACGATTAAAATTTTTAATCAGATTAATCACAGGGTTGCTGTGGATTAATTTAGATTAATCACGAT
>JAODKC010000117.1:12181148-12207731 GCA_026777985.1 Mormyrops attenuatus | reverse complement strand
TTAACACAAAAACAAAACTTATACAGTACCATTAAAAAGTTTGGGGTGACTTAAATGTACTTGTGTTCCCATGAAACCATGAAAACATACGTGAAATGATTTTCAATAGGAAATATAGCTAAATAAATATGAAATAGTCATTGACAAAGTTCATTTTTTAAATTAAAATAATAATTGTGATCTTTAAACTTTGTTTTACTTAGAGTCCTTTGTTTGCAGCAATTACAGCCTTGTAGACCTTGGGCATTCTAGATGTCAGTTTGTTGAGGTAATCTGATGGGATTTCACCCTGTGCTTCCTGAAGCATCTCCCACAAGTTGGATTGGCTTGATGGGCACTTCTCATATACCATTCTGTGAAACCGCTCCCATAACAGCTGAATAGAGTTGAGATCCGGTGACTGTGCTGGCCACTCCATTATGCACAGAATACCAGCTGTCTCCTTTTTCCTTAAAAAGTTCTTGCACAGTTTTGAGCTGTGCTTCGGTCATTGTCCTGTTGTACGATGAATTTGGCTCCAATGAATGGCGTGATAGCCTTCCTTCTTCAAGATCTTTTACCCTGTACAAATCTCCCACTTAGCCATCACCAAAGCAGCCCCAGACCATCACATTGCCTCCATCATGCTTGACGGATTTCGTCAAGCACTCCTCCAGTGTCCTTTCATCTGATGTGTCGCGCAAAATTTCTTTCCGAACACCTCAAACTTAGATTTGTCTATTCATAGCACTTTTTTTTCCAGTCTTCCTTTGTCCAGTGTCTATGTTCATTTGCCCATCCCAGTCTTTTATTTTTATTGCCCATTCAGAGATACAGCTTTTTCTTGGCAATTCTGCCTAGGAGGCCAGGATCCCAGAGTTGCCCCTTCACTGTTGGTGTTGAGACTGGTCTTTTGCAGGTACTATTTAATGAAGCTGCCAGTTTCTCAAACTACACACTCTAATATGTTTATCCCCTCAGTCAGTTGTGCACCAGGGCCTCCCTCTCCTCTTTCTGTTGTGGTTAGAGCCAGTTTGTGCTGCTCTGTGAAGGGAGTAGTACACAGCATTGTGCGAGATCTTCAGTTTCCTGGCAATTTCTTGCATGAAAAGGCCTTCATTTCTCAAAATGACTGAGGAGTTTCAAGGTCTTTGTTTCTGACCATTTTGAACTTGTAATTGAACCCACAATTGCTGATGCTCCAGATACTCAACTAGTCCTAAGAAAGCCAGTTTTATTGCTTCTTCAGTTAGCACAACAATTTTTATCTGACTTTATTGGGACACATGGTCATTACACCTACCAGAAATTTTGTGACATCCCATTCTAAATCCATAGGCATCAATATGGAGTTTGTCCCTCCTTTGCAGCTGTAACAACTGCTACTTTTCTGGGAAGGTTTTAAACCAGATTTTGGAGAGTGTCTGTGGGAATTTTTGCCCATTCATCCAGAAGAACATTTGTGAAGGCCTGCCTCTCAATCTTCGTTGTAGTTCATCACAAAGGTGTTCGACGAGGTTGAGGTCAGGGCTTTGTGTGGGCCAGCCAATTTCTTCCACACCAAACTCTCCCAGCCGCACTGGGGCACCGTCATGGTGGAACAGAAAAGGTCCTTCCCCCAATTGTTTCCACAAGTTTGAAGCATAGAATTGTCCAAAATGTCTTGGTATGCAGAAGCATTAAGAGTTTCCTTCAGTGGAACTAAGGGGCCTAGTCCAGCCCCTAAAAAAAGCACCACAGCATTATCCCTCCACCGCAAAACTTTACAGTCAGGCAGGTAACGCTCTCCTGACATCCACCAAAACCAGACTCGTCCGTTACACTGCCAGACTGAGAAGCGTGATTCATCACAACACAGAACACATTTCTACTGCTCCAGAGACCAGGGTGATGTGCTTTTACACCACTCCATCCTAAGCTTGGCATTGCACTTGGTGATGTGAGGCTTGCATGCAGCTGCTCGGCCATGGAAGCCCATTCCATAAAGCTCCTGGTGTACAGTTTTTGTTCTGGGGTTAATGCCAGAGGAAGTTTGGAAACTCTGCAGTTATTTTTTTTAATGCACTATGCACCTCAGCACTCGGTTGACCCCATTCTGTTACTTTACATAGTCTACCCTTCATGGCTGAGTGTCTGTTATTCCTAAACACTTCCCCTTTGCCGTAGTGTCACATACAGTTGACTGTGAAATATCTTATTGAATTTTTTATTGAAATTTTTTGTCTTACTGACTTATTGCAAAGGTGGTGTCTTATGGCAATACCACACTTGAATTCACTGAGCTCTTCAGAACAACCCCTTCTTTCACAAATGTTTGTAAACCTGACTACATGGCTAGGTGCTTGATTTCCTGTACCTTGGTATTGGGTCTGAATGAAACACCTGAATTCAATGATTGAGGTGTGTCCCAGTACTTTTGTCCCTACTGTCTGTGTGTATATGTATATATTCAGTCCTGCTACAATGCGACTAATATGTTCCTGAAAATCCTTGCGTTCTCTAAAATTGCATACTAAAATACACATCCAATGGGAAAAATAGGGTTAGGAGAACCAATCCAACCCCAAAACTTAGTAATTTACTTAAATTTATTTAAAAATAAAAACAAGTGACTTCAGTGGCCAATTACATAATTATATGTCTTTTAAATAAGAAATAATAATAATACATTAATTAATTATATTGTAAACATCTCCTATGGGTCTTATGAATCACACATGAATTACCTAGTATCTGTTTCAACCAAACATGCCGAAGTCACAAACCTTTCGATTGCCGAGAGTCGGGAGTAGTGAGCCACTGAAGGCAACATGACGAAAAGCAAATGTAAGTGAATTAAAAAAGGTTGTGCTGTGTTTTTGTATAATAATTTGTCAAATATTTTTAGATTTTTGTAATCCAAGACTCTGACCTGTGCAATGTGTGGATATACAGAAAAGTTCTATTGTTTAGATTTCAAAACTTGTTTGACCAATTCACTGAAAAGAACCGGTTCAGAAGAACAGTTTTGTTTGTTCATGAATCGGACATCACTATCGTTCACTTGGATAGTTGTTTTTGCGTGCAGTAGTGTTTCTCGCTAAGATCATATTGCACTGTAGTTTGCTTTAGCGATGATCTCTCTGACTGAAAATCACACACATACAAAGGTAAATCCGCATTGTATTGGACTTGGGTACTAACATATCATTCGTGTTGAAACAGATTCACACTGATTTCACGTGATATCACACGGTGTAGCGGGACTGACTGGATAAATGAATGTATATAATGTATGTGTGTGTGTGTATATATAATATGTATGTATACATATATGTATAAAGATTCTTGTGTGGTTTACTTAAATCTATGTTTTATTTTCAGTTGCTATTACTTGAACTGGGGTGGCACTGGAGAAAATTATTATTATTATTATTATTATCATTAATAATAACAACAATAATAGTTATTATTAGTTAATAATTTTTTTATATACATTTTTTTTATTTTCTTATTGTTTTGGTAATGGTGTTTATATATCAAATGACTGAGTGGGATTTAAGCTTCCTGCTGCCTTGCTGAACAGTGACCACCTACCTTTCATCCTGGGTCTTACTGTGGTGGAATTCCAGCCCATCCTGCACCTGTTACCTGAGCAGCTCCTGTGAGCTGAATACCGGAGGTGCAGCCAGATCAGGAGTTATCCCACCACTGCACCACTAAACAAAGCCTTTCAAATAGTAAAGGAAATTGAAAATGATACTTTATTCCCTATTTGTATGGGTACAAGTGCATTGGAATTCTTCTTTTTTTTTTATATCCCATCTTGCTCCCTTATGAGACATGGGCATATACAAGTAAGAGCAAAGCTTGGGATCAGAGCAGGGGGTCAGCCATTTGTCCAGGGTCCCTGGAGTATTTCTTCCAACTTAAGGGCCTTGCTCAAGGGCCCAGCAGTAATTGGACAACTCTGTCGACCACGGGATTTGAGCCACTGACCTACTGATTTGTACATTACAGGTAAATTTAAAGGTGACGTATTTGGCTTAGTTTTAAGCTCTCTTGGAGGAGGAGGTGCACTGGAGCAGAAGTATGTTCTCGCCTCATGGGTGAGCTATAGCCAGCTCAGCATGCAGCTTTGGTGAAATTGGTTCTCTGTGCTTTTTGAATTTAGAAATTGACTTGGCCTGTGTACAGTGAGCAGGTTCTCACCCAAACAGACTGTTAGCACTTGTAGACTGTGCGTAAGTTTTTTTTTGTCTTTTCTTCAGTCTCTCTGAGAGACGTTGTCTTGGAGTTTGTAGCCGGCTCATTTGGCACCGGTCTCCGTCTACCAGCCTACTTACGGTCAGACATTCATTTGGGTGTTACCCCTCATTTTCCAGATGTAAGATCTCCCTGACCCAGATTGTGGTTATTTCCCATTTAACGACTCTCATAACTGCTGAAGGATAGGGCTGTTCCCCCCCCCCTCCCGGCTCTTACCGTTTGACCCCCGGATGTGGTGGAATCAAATGCCCCAATATCCCAGATTAGCTGCTAATTTCATCGACCCTTAATTAGAGGCACTTGTGGTCTGTTCAAATCCATACGCTAACTCTCTGGTACTTGGAATGAAGGAAGCAAGTGGATTAAGCCTAGTTTGTCTCAGACAAAGGAAATTGTGTTGTGGGCTTCAGTATGGTAAGCTATATACTGCAAGTGTTCCAATTTAATAAATTTTAAATCCTTCCAGAGGAAATGAATGATTATCCAGTCTAGGTACTTTGAATACCTTTCTACTGCATTCTGCAGCTCAGCTTTTTGTTTTTATATCAGGTGTACCAGAATATCATTTTAAACTGCATTTCACACATTTGCCTTGTCTGGATATTATATGTTTCCATTCATTTGAATGAACTTGTTAGTGAAGTGTCATTAAAGAAGTCATTATGTATTTTTTTCTGCATATAAAGAGCACGGCTAGGTTGTTCATTCATGTTTATTGCTAAACTGTTGTTAGCGAAAATGTTAAATATTGAACACACTGCAGACTAATCTGCCACGGATCTATGGCTACGGATCTATAGTCAATAGATTTTTTTGTTGTTTTAATGATTCTGATATCTTTACAAAAGGGTTTTCTTAAAGAAAAAAACAATCAATGTATTGTTAAAATTACCTGGCACGTACTGAGCCCTTGGTTGAAATGTCTATGTAGAGAAATAAACTGTCTGACTTTTGCAGACATGGCTGGAAGGCAGAAGGAATTACACTGTCATCCAAAGGATATGGAACTGCTGTGATTTCCTTTTGTCACATATTTGAAGTCAATCCAGGTGGAAAACCGTGTGATAGGTTAGGTTAGAAAGGAAAATATGGGGGGGGGGGGTTACCTGTATTCAAAAATCAAAACAAAACAAACAAATCTGCACTTCTTGGAGATTAATTCCTGGGGAATGTATATGTGTGTGTGCATGCTGGCGTTTGTGAGATTGTGTGCGAGTGTGTGCTTGTATGCGCATGTGAGCAACAGAGAGTTTGCAGGTGTCTGCATTCTTTCGTTGTGTGTGTGTGTGTGTGTGAGAGAGAGAGAGAGAGAGAGAGAGAGCGAGGAAATTAATCATCTACAAGTTTGCACATCTTTTGCATGATAAATATGTGGATATGTGTGTTGTATGTGTCGTGTGCATGCACGTGTGTGTGTGTGAGAGAGACGGAGAGAAACTTAAACAACTATTAGTTTGCACATATTTTTACATGACAGAAAATTTGCGTGTGTGTGTGTATGTGTGTGTTGCAGGAATGAAAAAGCTGAATGATCAGAACAAGGACCCGGAGTACAATAGCTGTCTGCCAAAGATCATTGGAAGAAATTATTTTCTGGAAACTACATTTATTCAAACCAAAAAGATTGTGTTAAGGTTTGTGAATGAATTGTGTAACAGTCTTTGATCTGAAGAAAATTTCCATGAAATGCAAAATGAGTCACACTGTAACTATTTATCAAGTCCTTTTGGCCTTTTGGATTATAAAAGGTAGTCATTCTTAAAGACAAATATTTAACCATATTTTTATCTTATGTAAACTGGAATGTTTTAAATTAAGATTATATATAATTTATTTTCTTATAGCAGATTATTTTCAAAACTCAAGGTGCTACAACAAAATGTTAATTTAAAACGAATTATAGTTACCATTGGCTGGCTGTTAATACCATAACTACAATGGATACACAGCAAGAAGAAGCTACTGAATTCTAAGTAAAATGACCCTTAATTTACATAAAATCATTATTCAAATAACTCACTGATGAATGAAGGCCTTATTCCTTCCTTAAACTGACCTTGACTATCCAAAAAGTATGAAAATTACTGAGCAATAATAAGAAGGGTATCTCCAAACAATGTGAATTTCCACAAGCATTGCATAGCTAGATTTTCTGAAGTATACTGGCTAACAATACTAATAGTGTTTACTAGTAAGACCTTTATGGTGTTCTCACCAACAGGTGGCCTATTTATCAACAGACTCTCTGACACTGATAAAAATAGACTTTCCAGATCAGAGGTCCAGACTACGTTTTGAAACTTGCTGTCGGTTTCTGTAGCTTGGTTCAATAACTGCACAGAAATGGCCACATGCACAGTGATTAACTGTGCAGATCCTCTGCATTTCATAGTTGAGTGATGAATGAAGCAACATTTTTACCTAATTTGTGGGGAATTTGTGAAAATGTTTATTTGTAGACTAGTCTTGGAAATCCATAATTTGTACCGATTTTTGTTCCTGAAGACTGATTTCCACAGTTTAGTGCTGCTGTATGTGCTCCACAAACAACTTGAGAGCCACACTATGTTTGGTGTCTTGAATTTCTGTTTGAATTTGCTCAGCTCTCCAGTTCATGGCTCTTGGGGGTGATGTGCTGGAAAGCTTTCCCCTCTCTCCACCTCTCCATTCCAAGTCACGCTGTCTTTGTGCAGCCAAAACTCAAAAGCAATTGCTTTGTAGTAAAAGTTTGGGAGAGGTAGACTGGAATAATTTGCCTATTCAGGCTTAATTACTTGTTGTGCACAGTGGACCTGCATTTCTACGCAGCCCACTGAGTAAACACTCAAATATGCTGCTGTCCCATTTTGGGACTCCTTCTCCGAGGCTGAGAGTAGCACAGTTAGGCCTGCAGGGGAAAGTGGAATGCAGATATTGACATGATGCAGATTGGTTACTACAGATGCAAACAGAAACACAAATTAGCGCTTTTTTGACGCTTAAATATACATGGAAGCAGCTGGATTTCTGGGTGGTGGTCCGGAGCCTATGGGCACAAGGTAGGGAACGATCCAGGATGCGGCACCAACCCATCACAGGGCTCACTCACACACCATTCACTCACACATGCACAACTATGGGCAGTTTGGTAACTCCAATTAGCCTCAGCATGTTTACCCGAACCCAGGTCCTAGAGGTGTGAGGCAACAGTGCCAACCACTGCACCACCGTTCCGCCCACTTCAAAACCATTTTTTATCTTCTTTTTTCTTTTTAATTTGATGTTTCCCGCTAATTGACAGGTTTATAGCTTTGGACACAATGGCACCCAAAGAAACATGCTTGGGCTGGTATATGCCTTCATATTTACAATATTTTTGCATACACAGTGTTCTGTTATTATGTTTTCATATTATTATTGTTATTATTTTTGATTGTTTGTTTTGTCTGGCCATTAAGTGCTTCTGTGAGTTCTGAAATCTTGGTTTTGGGTTCTCATCTGTGCTCCATCAGGTCACATCCCCCCCCAACCCTCCCACCCTTTTTTCACCATAACTGCCTGCATACAGCCCAAACAGCAGGTCTGTTTGTTCCACGGGGGGCCCATTTCACTCAGCCGACACTGTCGGGTGCCAAGGCCAGGCGTCCTTACTGCCAGGCGCACGTGGGCCAGGAGCCTGATCAGCAGAAAGTTCCTCATGGCTGCCAGACACTCACTTCATTCTCGCATCTCTTCTTATTGCACAAGCTGCGAAAAGCGATATCTTGCTCTTCATGTTGTCGTGAATGCTAAGTGGCAGGGGATGGCTAAATAGATATCGTTTGTCGAATTTATTTATGATTATTTATGACATATGATTACATATGTCTGTATTACGTAACATGCAGTAAATTACTGTACTTTTCAGGTTTCTTTAATGTATTGTGATGTCCTGTTGTCAAACATCAAACTGTTTCGATTTTTATCATATTTTTCACATTTATTTTCAAAATCTGAAGCAATCTGGGAAAAGCCAGACATATGTTGGGTGAAATCAAGGTACAGGCATAGAATCATTATAATTTTCTTTTTACCGGGATGAATTATGCCATTGTTAAAATCTGTGTCTAAAAGGACTTTCTGTGAACAAAAGGTAAGCAATATGAGGAGTGAGGCAAATTAAAGCAGTTAAAATGCTTCCCTGTGACCTGAGGCGAATGGTCAAATTTTTATTCTTTCTCTTACAGTCATGGCAATATATATTCCATCTGTACCTCTGAGATGTAGCTTCCCAAAGGGATTCAGTTTCAGCTTATGCCTCTTTAATTTCTGATAATGAAAAAATTATCGAAAAAGCCTGAGCCCTTTGTTGCAACCCGCCTCCGTTTTAGAATACCTCCAGTGATTAATGCCGGCTGCCTCATATTACCAGCTCCATCAGAATATGAGATTATATACGCTGTCAATGAGCATTCTTTAAGATAGCTCACGCTGAATTACTAGGCAGTCTATATCTGACTACCATGAAGCTTACTTGCTTAAAACATGCTGACACATTAACACCACTGTTATTATATAATTAAAAAATACATATTTTTACCCTTGTAAAATATTTTTAAAACAATTAGATAAATCCTGTTTTGCTTAAGCCTGTGTTTCCGCATTTGCCATTGAAATGTTTAGCATCGTTGCCTACCACATATTGAAATTGTTTAACCATCGCGGTCACAGGCACTTAGCAGAAGTCTACTTTCAATTTTAAATTGTCCGTATGGGAAGCTACATTTTTAGTCCATTAGTCTTTAGTGTATTTTGAGGTTCGGCGAGAATGCAGGTATATATTTGAAGGAGTGTTTGTGTAAGAGAAGACATTGCTCATTGATGCTCGACGGCCTGCAAGCTGTGTGCGGTATAGCTCATTGGCTCTTGTTATCCATGAACTGGAATGTCTGTAAATGCTGCATAGATCTGAGCTGATCGTGGAGAAGTCAAAATGCCGAAGTCATAGGGTGGCAGAGTGTTATTGAGACCTGTGATGAAGTTTGAGTGCAGTTAAGCTCTAAAGTTGGGCTGTGTTAGAGCTGTCTCTATGCTGAGTGATGCCGAGGCACGTCTTTTTTCCATTTGTTATAAATGCAACAGGAGGTGTTCTTTTCAGACTCGTAGACCTATAAGAAAGGATGTGAGCCACTCTGTCTGGTACATTGCCTCTGAATGAGGGCTCTGGGAGGTCGGACACACGCAGAAGGTGCACATTAGTTCCAGGACAAAATGGGTCCATAGGGTCAGTCACTCTAGCACTCGGATGTCCTCCTTTTCTCAACTTTAATCCCATTCTTTCCCATTGAGTTCAGTGCTTCAGTGTTAATAAAGTAAATTGATAATATAAGCTCTCGACCTGAAGTTATACCAGTAAAGGAGATTTTTACTGAGCCACCAAATTTTAGTATATATTTGTCCAAATTTCTGTTATTGATGTTTTGCAGTTTGATTCATCTATAAATTATTTTTGCTTTCATGTTTTGTAACATTTTAAGCTGATGTAATGTTCTGTAAATATAACTTGTTTTAAAGTAGATGTAAGAAACTTGGATTTTTAATGAGTACATTCCAAGATGTAAATGTGACTTTCTTTTTTTTTTTTTTTTGGTCATGGATGACATTTTTCTGCCATACTGGGTTTTAAGTTGCCCTGTGTATATATTAAGCGCCCCCTAGAGACATGTTGAACATCTGCAGGTTTCTAGCTGCACCGCTCATCCAATCATTGACAACTTTTCTTAAAGTATGAGAAATTTCCATTGACTAGCAAAAGTGTTTACCGAAGGACCAAACATTTTTTCCCCTTGATGCTACGTTGAGGAGTGCATTCAGCCAAATGCAGTATAGCATCTTTGAGGATACCTAAATTTTTGTGAAAAATTAAGATATAAAAACAAATGGCCCCATTTAAGCAGTATAAACAAATATTACACATCACTATCTTGGATATGGGGCTCCCTCTTCATTGATACTTGTAGCACAGTAGCGGAATGCTTCATCTCTCCTTCCCTCCCTAAAATAACTTGCTTAATTTTAATGAGCACTCTGGCATAAATCTCACTGACCCAGACGTTCCCCGCTTCCACGACTACCAGAAAACACTCTCCCACATCCATATTTACCTGACCTCCTAATTTATCTTTATGTGTTGTCAGCAGGTGGCTTTTCCTCTGGCGGTGTTAGACCAAGACAGAGCGTCGCCCTTTCGCTAACCCCCTACAGTTCCTGTTCCCGTCGGGGTAAACACTGAGAATGATTGGCCATTTGATCTATGCCCTGCTCCACTTTTAGCCGTTGACAGGCCCTGGCAATGTGGCTGTGTGGCAAATGGGACGTGTCCGGGCACGTCTGTCTACATGACGACATGGTCCTTTTTGTGTCTGCAAGAAATTCAAGAAACAAAGTGCTCATCTTCCAAGAACCAATCCAAGGACCAGTGGGGTGGGGAGAGGCTTTATTCTTAACTGCCATAGCTAAGGGAAGTTCCAATTTTAGTGAGAGACGGGGATACAGTGTTACTTAACACAGATTATGTCATGCTTCAATTTACATGTGATGTAAAATATTTTTGCAATCATTAGATCAAGAGGAGTAAGTGCTACTGAAGGTTTTACGTCGTTGCTTGTAAGAGGAGTATCTTTAATTATAGCAGTGCGCAAACGCATCTTGTTGAGGGGAGTGCTTTTTAACCTTGTCCCTTCTACACCTGATTCTTCTATGCATTATTTGATCTTCATAAATCCTTTTTAAAAATATCAAATATCGGCAAAACATTGTAAATGCACTCTACAAAACCATGTATTGTCAGTATGGTATAAGATTAGTGCAAATAATCACGTTTTAAGAAGTTTTATTATACACATGTTGTTAGATACTGCATCATTCTAAATGATCTATTTGTAGTCCACAGATTATTCTTTGAAGAATTCCCTCGGGTCCTTTACGTTCTACTCCATGGATGGAGATCCAAAGCATTGGCAGCTGACATGTTTTGTAATACATGCCAGATTAGCATAACCGATGAAAGAATGGAGCACATAAGGTCTCATAGGATTGATAAATAAGGTATGGTATTTAAGTTTTGAAATTGGTCCTCCATGCACTTGTGGTTTCGATAACAACATTTGTAGCTAAGGAAGCCATTTAAAAACATCTTTGGGTGGTCTTGAACTGGTTGGTTTATTCATTGTATTAAGGCGTTAAAGATGGGAATACCAGTTTGGCAGTATCAGGCCTATGACTGCAGCAAAGTAAGACCTGAAGACAAAATTTTGATACAGACCATTGGAAAATATATTTTATGGGTGAATTGAAAACAGTGTCCAGTCATGGTGCAGTTGGATCTTTTTTTTCATTTATTTGTTTCAACTGAGCATGTAAGCTCTTGACAGGGATTTATTTCCATAAATGAAATAATTCAGCTATTTTTGATGTGTTTCATGAGAGCTGGAAAACTTGCACTTGAGCGGATTTCCAGGACCGGGCTGGAACATTACTGTTACTAGTGAGAGAGAGCACAACACAATGAATATGTTACATTCCCGGCATTTTACCAGTTTTGCTCTATATAATATATAAATAAAGTATAGAAAATAGGTTTTATGTGCTTTTTAAATACGGAATTTTTATGGGTACTCCGCATCATTTGTTGTATCATCTGGTAATCATTTGTTTCTTTTTTTAAATAGTTTGTTTAAAATTGCTACTAGGGTATTTTTGGAGGATGTAAACAGAAAATCAGATGCTGGAAACCAGTCACAAAGGAGGCAGAGAGGAAAGGAGATTGTCAGTTTGCTTGGGACTTAGACCAAAATTTCCTGCAGGTAATTTGATTCCGAAGTTTTCTGTTGCTTGCTTTCCCTTTTGAAATATTTGCTGCCAATTTAAGACAACTTCAGTAGTGCATCCATCTAACAGCTGTAGCCATCCTAAGGTCCATGTGTTTGTATCATAGAACTGAAACCTAGTTATCTGTATCTGAAAAGACACATGGAGAACTATTACCTGGGTGGCCATCAGGGATGTTCACTGGTCTATCAGGACTTGACAAAAAATAAATGGTTCCATGTACATGCAGTTGTCCACCTGCTCTGCTTCCATGATGACCTTAACACCCTTGGGTCTACACAGCTGATGTTTGTAATTAATAAGTCTGTCTTTTGGCAAACGCTTATTATGGGGATCAACACAATGAGTTGAGTGTAGGAACCAGGCCTGGGGGTCTACACCTGAACATCACAGACAGCCTCTAGAAAACCATCTCTGTGTATCTCCAGGTATGTTAGGCCAGCTCCAACAAGACCTTAACTCATGAATGTACTGTGTATGCATAGACATGACTCAGAAATGCACACAGAAACTGGAATCCTCAACTATTGATCCAGATTTGTCTGTGGTCACCCTTTTTACTGGCCAACAAACCTTTATTTTGTCATACATGTCATATATGCCCAGTACATCTCACTTTGTGCAGGGTTAGGGGGTTGCTGGGCGTGGGTGGGGAGTTCCACTCATAATTAATGGCTGCGCCTCTACTTTCAATGGCCCATGCTGGTTTGGAGTCATTATTTGAATATCCCCCCCCCCCCCCCCATGAGGGCACCCCTGCTTAGAGGTAGCGTTTCAGCAGAAAGATTAAGGATGTGGGTGACTTTAGGTCTTCATGAATGGATGTGTTGTATGCTCTATCAACCTTTGTAGTGTTTCTGTGGTGCCAGTCAAATACTGTAGTTTCAGTTGTGAATACCAGCATCCTGCCTGTAATTGGTTTGGTTTATTTCGGCATTTGATGAACTTGCTGGAGCAGCAGCTCGAATATTCTGAGCATCCCTGCTTTACGTGTATCAGTGGAGCTGTTATTCTTATCATTAAAATGTGCCACCAAGGTTTATGTAGTTATTTGTTAATCCTTTGAAATTCACTCCAGCATTTCCTTTTATGATTTCTTGGATCAATACTAAAAGCATGAACAGATCTTAGCGTTTCAACAGCGGCTGAGCATGGTAAGAGATGTTTGGCCCGGAATCCGCCAAACAGAGTTGTGCAATTTATGGCCTCAGTGGTAAGCAGTTCTTTTGCTAAGTTCTCAGACATTACTCCCTTAAGCGCAATTCCTGTTTGGGCCAGATTTATGGAGAATTAATTCACAATAAAACAGGCATTCAGGTGGCTTGAAATGGACCTTTAATTAAACTTTTTTTAAAAGAATCAGTGTGTTGACAACAATGATATTTAGCTATTACACCTTACCTACATTTTATTATTTGTTTATATTTGCAATAAGTTTGCTATGTGCTTGGGATGTGCACAGTTTTTCTTCAAACTAGTGTTCTCATTGGTTCTTGCAAAACACTAACTTGAGAAGTCTTGTAGTATCCCTAAGACCTCCTTGTCTTATTTTACAAATATTGTAAAGCAGGTCAGGAAAAACCAAATAGACTGGGTTTTATTGAGCAAGGTATGGAACGTGATGTTATAATCGTAGTGTTACTTAGTGATATCCAGCAACTGCATGTTAATATTATACACTTCCATAAGCTTGGTATTAAGCTGTCATTGGAAATGTGGCATTCACAGAACGTTTTTGTGTTATTTTAAAGTGAAGCCCTTCCATCTTAATGCAAATATGGTGTTTTATACAGCACCTTAGCATTTAACAATTGCTGTAAATTGTCTTGGGAATGTGTGGAAGTTTGGAGAGAACAGCAATTTTGTTTTCTCAAGACAAGCGTTTCAGCCATGTTTTATTATTCTTGATCGCATTGAAACCACTGAACATTAATCTAATTTTTCTCTCTCTCCCTCTCTCTCTCTCTCTTTTGATTTTGAAGAATGCATAACATGAGGTGTAGGTGTTCCTGCAGGTGGATCCACACCTCTGAAAGAGGATGTGGTTCCAGGGGCAGCCTTTGGCAAGCTGCACCTCTAGGTGGGGCCTGTCCTGGTGCTTCTGAAAATATGAGGGGAGCTGAGAGTGTGCGTCTGCTGCAGTTTATGTGACTCATGGGGCAGTAAAAATAACAAATCATTATATTATATTCCATGATATTTCTACATGTCATTCTCACTGCAGAGCTTAAACAACTGGGATTATCCTTGTTTATACTGTTTTAAAGGAAATCCAGCGAATCAGCAAAGACTGATGCATATTTATTGCCATTTAATGTAACATACAAGGGGAATTTGTATGTGAACTGGTCTTTTTTTAAATTGCTGTCATGTGAGAAATGAACAGTAACAAGATTATGTTTAACTAACAAAAATGTTGGCCTCGCTGATTTTTATTATTGTTAAAATTGACTTTTAAATAAGCTTATTCGTTTAATAGAATAGTCTGGGAAGTAGAATGTACAATGGCTTGCTAGTGGTTAGGCTACTTAATTTATGGTATGATGGGTAGACAATTATTCTTGAGATGGCAAAGCGTTGTTAAATCTAATGTTAAAGAAAGCGGCTAATTAGGTGAAAATTCTCAAAGCGTCTGTACTGTTCCTGCTAATTTTTCTTAGTGTTGTAATTGGAGAAAACAATCCATGCTTCCTTAACGCATTCAAATTTATCTCTAACCAATGACACTGCTGTGCCTAGCAAATTCTTTCCCAGGTTTAGGCTTACACTAAGCAACAACTCTCACTTTTTCTTTTATTATTGGATGATTGTGTTACGCATATATTTCAAGTCAAGTGGTCTTTGTCATACCATCCATATTCAAGTATACAGTCCCATGAGAGAACATTTCCGCAGAACCACAGTACGACATTCAGACCGCAAGTGACAAAAACGGGATTAACAATTTTAAACTCGGGACAGTGCAAGTAAAGGGGGTTGGACTATATATATAAGTCATACACACACACACATAGTGTCTGAGTGTGTAATCAAGAGACTCTGGAGCATGTCAGCTTTAGGTTTTATTCTGAAACCTTGACGTGACAATACGGAATAATGGTACTATAACCTCTAGGCGTGTCTTTAAACCTCCCACATTGTTTGGTGAATCACAACCACAGCTAAATCTTTCAAAACTGTGTGGCCTAGAGGTTAGATTGTTTCTCATTGGTAGTTATATTAATTATCTTGAATGCATTTTTTCTCAAAGACAACCCATTATATCTTGCCTGAGATTAGATATACAAATAATTTATACTAATATTTGTTTTGAAATTTACCTCAACAAATAAATCTAGCATTCCGTTCAGTGTATCTATTAGGGATGGGGCGATCCACATTTTTTCAGTTCCAATTCGATTCCGATACACAACTGCCGATACCGATACAGATTCTGATACAAGAGCTCTTTTTACTTTGTTATACTTTATTTATTAATTTTTTAAGCTAGTAAATACAGATGGAAAAAATGTATGACAAAAAATATTTAATTACAAACATACATAACGTACTGTTCCACCTCGTTTGCACGTCTTGTTTTAAGCGTTTCTGAGGCATTTGAAGTTCAATATGAATACCTTCAGAGCAAGTATACATAAGTGGCGAATGCTTAAAAGGCAACACAATTTTTCTCCCATTGGCGCCAGCTCAGTTACACTTTGTTGCGATGACAGCCTCTCTTGTACCACAAACTGCAGCGAGTTCGCAAAACAGTCCAAGTTAGCGACTCCCAAATCATCCATTGCTTTTTTGTCTCGCATAGTTGCTTGCCCTTTGTTAAGTGGGATTGTCCATTAAACGCTATTCCCACCTCTCAAAACTTTATTTTACAAAGATTGCAATTCGCTGTGCTACTGGTTTCTGTTAAAATACTCCCAGATCGTCACGTCTTCTCTTACGCTCCTCGTACTGGGGAGGGTATGCGCATGACGTCACAGCAGGCAGAAGTCACTGCACTCACACCCACCGAGTAGCAAAAAAGACTGAGGGGCAGCGTTTGTGTTCGACTTGAATGCTGCAAAAAACACATGTAAAATGGGAAAGAGCTGTCGTGCAATTGATTGTGCAAATAGATTTAACATGAAATCTAAAAATCTTTTTAGAGATTGTCAAAAACTAAATAAGTAAGTATAGGACGTGGATCGGTCACGCATGCCTGATACCCAATCCGTGAAATAGGTCTGGATCAGCGCCGATCCGAATATTTTCCATTATCGCTATCAGGCGAGGCTCTAGACCTGTTGGAAGGAAACGGAGAACAATGTTTAGATAATGACATCTTGACTAATTGAATGGGTGGAAAAGTGACCTTATCCTTTTATAGCTGCTGAAGGACTGTAGAAATAAATTATGCGACTTGAGAGCAGTATGGAGCCGCTGATTTCATGTAAGACCGTATGGAGATGCTGAACGATTTCGAGAGTGGTATGGAGCCACTAGTGTAACAAGAAGGCGTTATGGAGGCGCCAAGTGCTTTGCCAGCAGTATGGAGCCGTTATATTAATGCTGGGGCGTTATGGAGACGCCAAACGCTTCTATAGGGGTATGTAGGTGTTGATACGACGAAGCGTTATGGAAAAGCTAAGCGCTATGCCAGCGGTGTTGAACAAACTATATTAATGCAGGGATGTTATGAAGACGCCAAGTGCTTATATAGGGGTAAGTAGGTGTTGATACGACGAAGCGTTGTGGAAACGCTAAACTCTTTGCCAGCGGTATGGAACCGCCATATTAATGCAGGGGCGTTATGGAGACGCCAGGCACTTCTAGACACGTAAGTGGTCGCTAATGTAACTTTAAACCACCACCAATCTGAGTGTTGCTTACATTAGATGAAGCAATAACACGTTGAGCCTCCAGGATAATGGAGGTATCTGCACAGACATATGTGGCAAAAGCGGAGGAGGACCATCATCCGAGGAGTTTCAACACTGACAGCGGGATTCCCTGATGAGATGCTGTGGATGCAGCTCCAATCCGATTGGCTTTGGAGCGACCCTTAGTAATTATGGAAACAGCTTCAGAATTAGAATTTACTGATCAGTGGTCAGTGACACCACAGCACACAGTGCACAACGAAATGTGCTCTCTGCACCTCACCCACACGCGACAATGTGACATAGCCGGGGGCAGCGCCCAGGGTACCGCCCGGTCGGAGATTCGAATCTGCAATCTTTCAATTACAAATGCACTTCCCTAACCATTAAGCTTAACACATTATCAATATCACAGAAAACTTTTATGCTTTACGAGACCATTCTTTACCCCATACAGTACAAGCAACAATAAGAAAAAATTTCATGGATGGCCGAGGACTCCGGCAGGGAGTGCAAGCCCATGAAATCTGAGGGCCAACGCGGCACGAACCGAGAGCCTTGATAATACCCGCCGAAACCTGCAGATGGAGCAGCGTCTGTATAGAAGCATACCAAGTGGGACGTATCAGTAAATAAAATGAAATGCCATTCCAGTGATTTGAGAAATGTAATCCAATATTTAAGGTCAGAAAAATGGCATTTGCCTAAAATAAGCATGTCATTTAACCCGGAAAACGATTTAGAAGTAAGCATGACATAAACGAGCGATATTGCGGAATGATACGCATGGCGAAGTATAAGTACCCTAACAGAGAAAGCAATTCGCATTTGGAAACCGAGGACGAATGTATGAACGTGGAGCAAATTCCATGCATGCGATTCGAGTTCTCCAACGGCAGATAGGCTTGCATCTCATTGTTATCCAACACGATACCCAAAATGCCACATAAGTGAGCAGACCGATAGGTTTCTCCCCCAGTAAGGGGATGCCAAATTCCCTAAACCGTACTTTTAAATTTAGACGGCGAGGAGCCAAGCTGTGAGGAAGGTCCACGATTTCAACAGCAGTATTCATGACAGAGCAGAAGCCAGACAATTCAATTCAATTCAATTCAATAGACTGTCTGACAACCAAAAACGAGCCTGACTGCAAAATAAGACAGATTTGCAATTTAACACCAAAGGGCCATTAGGAAGGACGTATGAGAATTTGAAAGACATTTGTAATAACGCCGTTGCAAGCAAAGCGCCTTCATTCGCCAACATAATTAAGTTTGCGTCATCGACTGAAAGTTGTAAAGTAAGTCTCCCAAATTAATTTACCATATATAAATTACCATATTTACACATTTACTATACCAGACACATACTTAACACATCATACACTTATCCCATCAATTCCCCTTCAAGCCCCAAAACACATAAATGCATGCAGAAAGGGGAGGGCAGGAATGAGGCTATTAACATTGCGAACAAACCGGAGCAAGGGCTGAACATATCAAAATCAAGCGCCCTTCTCCTGAGCATGTCCGAGTGGCCATCTACAAGGCTATCCGAATATCGGATCGGTGCATCTCTAGTATCGATGACTCCCCCTGCGATCAGGATGAGAGGCTAGAAGATGTCTGGATGGAAAGGTTGTTGCTCATCTGTTATACATTTGGGATGTTGATTGCCTGTCATAGTATCTTAGGTAAGAAATACTTGTAATTTTCGGCTTTTGTGCGGCTCACTTGGAATTTGATGAAACACACTCTGCATCTCAGAAATCATATTCGCCTGACGAAATACGCTACTTGTGGCAGTGCGGTCAGTCTGTACAAAAGATGAGGTGCAAACGGCTACTAATAACAGACAGGCAGATGAAGGAGGAGAGCTGAGTAGCAGCAGTGCAGTTTCTGACTGCATTCTCGAACTGGTTTAGTCTGCTTTAGGGGCACAGACACGTGTGCCCTGGTCAAAACAATGACGTATCTTTACTGAGGAAAGCAGGCAGACTCTAGGGGGTCAGCAAATGAAAGGGATACAAATGCTAAGGTAGCAGTGATTATCTCACAAAAGGAGTTTGGCTAGAACTTCTCCATTGGTATTATTCGTATTTAACAGGATCCATTTAATGTTGGATACTTTTATCATGTCCAGAACCTTCATACAGTAGGCCATCTACAGACACCATAACTAAGAATAAACTTAATTAATACCATGAGAAATGACACACTGTAATAATTGAGATTGAGTGTATTACTGCTCAGAATTCCATGGAGCAGAATAGCTAATTTTGAGATTATTTGTTTGTTTGTTTATTACTTCATTTTAAACTTCTTAAAGCTGAAGTAGATTAAGTGTTTGTAAAATATATTCGCTTAACTCTCGCTTCTGAGTTTAACAGTCTGTGTGATAATTGCCCACTTATGGGTTTCTGTTATTACTAAGCCCTGGCCGAGTGCATGTCTTCCACACATTCTCACGGGTTTCCTCTGCACAGGAGCATGTGTGGTTTAGGGAAATAGTTGTGTGTGCATGTGTGTTTCTGCAGGGTAAAATAATTACTGTTTCAGTAAAGTATAATATGAACTGTGAATGGGATCAGAATAAGTCCAGAATGTCAGTCTGTATGTTCTTTAAATACAATTGCATTATTCGAGAGGATACATTTGTTTACAGATATATGACGCAGTCATGCTTCAAATTTTCCAAAGCTTAATTTAATATTTGCTTTTGTTTCTGTTGCTCGATGTGTTTTTCATTCTTTATTGGTTAAATTGGTCTTGGTCTATGGGCTATTTTATTCAACTCTTTTATGGTCTTGTTTTTCCTCATTACTTTTCAGCATTCTTGTCTATGACTGCTTGAAGAACAACGTTTTGGAAAATTAAATATTCTGTTAGGACTGACAAAATGTTTGGAGTTTGTAAACATAGCCAATATAGACTTTCCATCACGTGTTTTCTTATAAAATGTCTTGTAAAATTTTAACATTTATGCTGGTATGTTACGGTAGCAGCTGCATAGAGATGTTTGTGTTGCGATTAAGACTGGCCGTCTCATTTTGACATCTAGCTACATTATCTTAAAACAGTTTTCCTTGTTACGACCCGAATTTAAACTGTGTCTTACACTGGTAGACACTTTTATTGGTTCTGTGTGTTGTCAAAGTGATATTTTAGTAGCAATGTTGTCCAACATTTACTGCATGTATTAATCATGAATTGGTGTATTGTAATGCACTCATTGTATGCTCTTCCCTATAAGTTTTCTGAAGGTGCGGTGGGAGCATAAATGTGATGATGTCAAAACAGCTATACTGACACTTCCATTAATAAGTTTAGGACCCACAGTGAGAGAATTTATATGAAATATCTGCATGACCATGTTTGTTTGTGCTTTTACAAGCAAGAGAAGGGATGAGCCCGCTGTCGGGGTAATATCGAGCGAAGGGGTACTACTGTATCTGGCAGCAAGGATGTTTGCTGCAGGAAGCTTTCCCCTTGGCTTGCAGTGGCCTGTGGCGAAACACAATCCGCACAGAGCCTATTGATTGGAAAAAGCTGTTAGCTCCCTCTTTGACGTGTTTTGTGACGCCGACGTGCCCTTGCAGGGGACCCTGCTCACCATTGGCTGGGATCTGCCCTGCGGTCTGGGTGAGATAGATGTTGCTCCTGGTTACTGTCTGTGTGTTCCGAAGAAGTCCTTCGAAGCTGTGGCCGATGGTTATTTCGCATTGGGAACACATAGTTCCAAAGAATTTAGGCAGGTTAACTTTTAGGAGTCATCTTTATTTATGGTTTGTATATGGCAGAACCATTCTATTAACAGCTAAGATTCAGTCAGAGTTTATTTTCAGTGGAGTTATGATATTGTAATAATAAGTATTGTTGTTGTTTGTTGTTATTGGTTATAGTAGTAGTGGTAGCTTGTTTTGTTTTGTACATTTATTTGTCTTTTCCTTCCTTTATTTCCATCATTTTTGCAAAATTTGCCATTCCATAGTAGGGATCACCCATTTTAAAACCTAAACTACGGTTCATTTTTCAGAATAGTGTTATATAAAATTTCATTGTACCCAAGAATGATTTATCATCATTCAAAGTGTCTCTCAGATTGCCAGGTGATTTCCAGGCATGAAAAATCCATAAGTAGGCGTACTGTTCTTATTTCATTTTATTTTTAAATAATATAATGGTAAATAGCAAAGGAAGACTACCAATCGATTGTATTCTCCCCAATCAGATCAATTTATTGTAGATAATTTTATGGTGTCCTCTGACACTTTTGGTTTACAATTTACAGTAGCATAAGTATTGTGTATATATATTTGTAATTTCTGTGTGTTGACTATGGTGCTTGTAATTTATTCTTATTTGATATACAGTGCATGCATCATCAGTCGCCAGTTGAATTTTCCTCACTTTTGATTTAAAACTTCAGCTGTCCGGGACAGAAAGCCAAAATGTATTTTAAAACATCAGGGTGTTCTGAAGGGAACAGTCAACCTTTTGCTGAAATAACTGTGTTTTGCTGGGTATACAGGGGCCTGTGTGAAGCTCATGGAGCCAGTAAATCACAAGTTTTTTTTTCCCCTACTTGCAGTGATCGAAACGATATGCTAGCTAGGACATTGCTGACCCTATTTTTGTTTGCGTTTGGTTTGGGAGGTGAGTTTACTGTACCACATGGTCCTCGTTAAACTTTTATTTTTTTGAAAAATAGCTGAAAAAAAGAAAATGACAGAAAGACGTCTTCATTGGCAGTAGAGTTGTGGCTGGCCAAACCCTCCTGCTGTTCTAAACACTGATGGGGGGGCGTCTTTTCTATTGCTTAACCATGTTTAGAGGACGCTCCCAGACGTCAGACTGGGATTGGTCTCTGTCCTGTCGAGACACATAAATCAGCGCCTCTGAGTGTATCCTCCCATTACCTTAAACTAACCTGAAATGATGAGTAGAGTGCGCCTGATCCGCGGCTGAGGTGGTTACTTAATCCCAGTCCTTTTCTTTGCTCGGTTTCCACAGGGTTGCTGTGTTTGTGAGAAGCCAATTTGCTGAAGTGGCCTGCTGTTCGGGCAGAACATTATAGAATGATGATGTGAAATAAGGCCTCTGCTCTCCCTCTGTATAGCTAAGTCCCTCTTAATAATGAATAGTGCATTCTCCCAAATGGCGTATTGGCATTGCAATAATTTTTAAATGAGATCATTGGTAATTAAGAAATGATCCTCCTTTTCATCGCGACAGGGAGGAGGGGCCATCGGTTTATTCTGTGAAACGATCAGGTGCGGAAAAACATTGCTGTTCTTAGCAGCTGATTGGCCATTTCCCATTTTGCCAGACAATAAAAGCCAAAAGTTGAAAAGCACCCGTGTGGCAACCCAGTGTGGGGCTTTGTCCGCTTGCATAACCTGGCACAGCATGTAGCATCGGCACTGAGCTTGACTCTGCCCTGCTTGAAAAGACACTGACTGTGACTGCTTTACTCTTCTAGTGAGGTCTGCTACTACCCAGTGTTATAAGAGTTCAGAATCGTGAACATGCGGGCTTGGAACAGACTTCCATTGCCAGTCATGTTCAGTTGTCAAACATCATACATCAGTCAGCTGATGGTGATTGCTCCTTTCGAGCTGAAGTAAATCTTTTATAGTAGTGTTGTTATTCCCTCTAAAACTTAGTAGATATATTTATGCAAAGAAATGCAATTATAAAAACAGAAGCATGAAAATTCACTTAGAATGTGCCGATTAAACTGTGAGCATAAAAATTGGATATTTTGTGATGTGAGATTTAGGGCCCAACTGATAAGATTTTAATGAACTTAAATTCTGATATCATTTTTATGACATACGTTGTCATAGTTTTAGTTGAACAACGCTTTGCCAACTGATATAGCTCAGATTCTCAAATATGCAGAAGAAACCAGGATGAAAGTAATATAAATATAAAATAGGCCACTTGTAAGTAACCATATGTATTTACTTTAAAACCGGTAAACAACATGAACATATTTTTGTGTGGTTCATTTACATTCTTAGTAAATCAGTAACACCTGTAGATTAGGCTAGGCTAATAGTGGTCATTTGTAATGCAGGAAGCTTAACTTCTCCGCATTTTCTATAGAGGAAAAAGTATCTTTTCTCATCACAATTGTTTTGAAAAAACATTATCAAGGTTTTCCACCAATATTTATAAATTTGAGGCACCTTAATATCAGTCAACTGATTTATCTATCACGGCCTAGTGATTCTATATGTAAGCGTCTTCAGATATGAGTACTTTGCAATTGAAGATGTCCCAAAGGTCTGTGCTCCATATTCCAAATTCACCTTGGCGAGGGAGCACACTTGTCATTATTAAAAGCTATCAATCATAAAGAACCATTTCAAAGTAGTAATTCACTGTACAGATATTACTCCTAGTATTAAGTCACAAAAAAGTCACATGTATTGTGTTACCAGTCAAATTGACCTATGCAGGATATCACAAAAATGAAAAAAGAAAGAAAAACAAAATAAGTAATTGACATGTTCTTCTTTTGTTCAGTGCGCACGCATCGAGAAACAGACTTTTTACTTTAGCTGTACAGGTATCTCAAATGAATTCATCTTCACATTTTTTTATTCTCAACTTAATTTGTCAAGATTTTGAAATCCAGATTTTGGACAGCATATGTGAGTGTGGTCATTACAATGTATTTCTTGCATTTCACACATGTACTTGTGGTCCGGGTGAGGTGAGCAAATCTGACCCCTATTTCACACACGTACTTGCAGTCCGGGTGAGGTGAGCAGATCTGACTCCTATTTCATGCATGTACTTGCGGTCCGGGTGAGGTGAGCAGATCTGACCCCTATTTCACGCATGTACTTGCGGTCCGGGTGAGGTGAGCAGATCTGACCCCTATTTCACACATGTACTTGCGGTCCGGGTGAGGTGAGCAGATCTGACCCCTATTTCACACATGTACTTGCGGTCTGGGTGAGGTGAGCAGATCTGACCCCTTGCACATTTCCAGCCGGCATTACTGTCCATAGGAGCTGGTATGGAGCCGCTTCCAGGTCCATGAGCCTGAACTCCTCTTCGCAATGGTCAGAGAGGCAGGTCATCGTGGTAGGCGGGCCTGTTTCTCAATCAATGGATTGACAAATTCCTCCAGAAATGTCCTTTGCTGATATAGTTTATCTTCATTTTGAGTCTGGTTGATCTCTGTATAGAGGGCATAGGCATTGTATGCATCAACAATCCAACAATCGATCTGTTTTCTGTAACCACTTGTCCTGTTTAGGTTTGTGGGGGTTCCAGAGCCTATCCTGGAGGCTACAAGCTCAAAGCAGAGAATAACCCAGTGTGCGGCACCAACCCATCACAGGGCATAGTCACACACACATTCACTTACGCATGCACACAACATCAATAATATTGTGGAAAATCACAAATGGCCATGGTACAGTTGTATACTTACAGTTGTGCGTTGCTTTCACCATGAGAATGGTGTCCTCTTCTCCTTTGGTTCCATTGTAATCCGGTGCATGGAAACCATAAGAAATAACCATTATTGTGCTTAATTAAATATTTAAAACATAATTAGTTTGTTGCTGATGTGCAGTTTTGCTTTGAAGCCTTCACAAGTTCTCCTGATTGACCAGTTTGTCGTCCTGAATAAAAAGGACAGCTGTTTTATTGTCATTTATCGAAAAATCTGTAATATTAGAAAGCCGGCATCATCCTACCATATTCGTTTCTTTTAATTTCATCTTAGGATGTTCATCATTGGGAACTCACATCAAGCAAAGGCATTTCTTCCGTCAGGACAAGGTGTAACATGCCGTAGGCCAGCTTGGTTTCTCTAACTACTTTGTGTATTGTATTAATGTGTGAAATAATGCGTCTATAGTAAGGATTACAGACTGGCAAACCACTTGGCGAGTGCATTCTGCCAGAGGCAAGAGAAGTGTTGTTCCTTGATTACTAGGCTTCCTGAATGGCACCACTTAGACTCATTGAAAAAATGCGCTTTTCTTATAAATTCTGCCCTAGGTATTTAAAGTTAGATAGTCAGACCTTCAGTGCTTTGTAGACCAGCCAGTCCACCAGGCCTAGCAACCTATTTCTCCAGGACTACAGGTAAATTAAGCAGACTGGCCTTAGGTTTCCATTCAAGATAAGTGGGTAAGTTAATGTTGGAGAGAAACCCTGGATGTTTGCTTTGCAGCTGCTAAGCTGCATAATAGGGAATAAAATTTTAGGTGCTTGCATGTTGGCATGATTGGATGGAAAATGATTGCCCTACACTGTTGTTTTACACTACAAGATGAACTACAGAAATACCTTCTGTACAAGTTGGGAGAAATGGTTAAGAATTCTGAGATATTGCATAATAAGTTCCATTTTCATTTAGGTTTCAACAATAAGTTTTTTTGGTTTTACATAAATTATTTAAAGGTATCCAAATTCTCCTTTATTGGTTTTTCTGAAAGATTTAACTCTTAAAATGAGAGCTGTTTTGGAAGGGTTTGAAAGTGTTGAAGTAGCTGTAATATATAAATGTCCTTTCAGAGCAGCCGTGTCCACACTCGTCTTTTACAAGGTTACATGTACACACCAACATCGCCAATTTCTAATTGTCAAAGTGCTTCAATGATTATGATGTCATGTTTTATGAGCAATTTGGAACTTTCCATTTGGCAGGCTTGCAGCTCATAGATAAGCTTGTAAGTGCAGCAACTTGGAATGATCCAGTAGTGGGGATTTTATTTAAGAGCCAATTAACCATTTCAGGATGTAAAAAATTATGTTTTGTAGCTTTTCAATTATGTCTGTTTGGTTTATTTTGGATGTACTGCAACTTTGATGAGCTTTACTTTTGGTTTTTCTGTTATGCCCAGTGTATGTAGTGTAAGTAACTGTCGGAAGCTACTTTAATTTTACACTGCATTTAATTTTCTATTGGATTCTGCCCACATTGTAATGCATTCTTTGGGAAACAAAAGAAATTGTTATACCAGACTCATTTTATCTGCTCCCCCCATTCTGGTTTGGACAGACATCTTAGAGAAATAACACCACAGTAGTTCCACAGTAACACTAGTAACCAGAAAGCCTCCGGTCAATTCGTCAACAAGCAACAATCATGTTTGAGAAGGACAATGAACCGACCCTAGGGGGGTAAAATATTTCTCTTATTTCTTGGAGGTCTGCTGGGTAGCAGGTGACCCGCGTGTGTAACCAAATCATGGTAGGGTCTGGAACAAAGCCCCTGCTTGCCCCCTCATCCCTCACCGGCAGCAACCAAAGCTAAACCAGTGGATCAAATTTCTACTATGACAAGAATGTTCCAGTAGACCAAGGCACCCTTACCCGGTATACTTCCATGAAGGCTGAGGATGGATATTTATTTTGAATTGTTAGACTTTATAGAGTGCCAACACATTTTTGTTACATTATGAGTATATTAAACCACAGCTCATTATTATGTGTTCAGTACCTGTAAGCATACCTGCTAAGACACATTAGAATATTTAATTTCTCAGACTATGTAGAGGTCAACCAGGCATCATCATAATGTTTTTTGGAATGCCGGGATTTTTAGCATAATATAAAAGGTTACTTGGGACTCTTTGTTTTTTGCAGTGCTTTTGGTATTTTGCCCTCCGACCTGGGGG
>JAODKC010000117.1:12145890-12172449 GCA_026777985.1 Mormyrops attenuatus | reverse complement strand
CAAATGCCACCAGAACAACCTACATGTATAAACAGCACTAAAGCCCCCCCCCCCCCCCCCAAAATATATCTTTCATATCTTTTCATATTTGGAGTGAACTGTCACTTTAAGGTATGTTAGGATGTGAAGGTATACTTACATGCTGCTTATGAATTCTGTGAATGCATTATGAAGGAGCAATTAATGTAAAGTGTTACCAAAATTTTTTTTAATTGACAGAAAAGGCTAATTCATGTGGCCTTTTATGAATGATAATGGAAGCGCACTATGTATATGATATGATATATGCACCCATGCTAAGTGTGTGCTGTAGTGTACGATAAAATACACTGGCATTTATTCCTAGAAATGGACTTTTCAAGACTAGTCTGTCCAAGAACATGAAGTTAATACCTTTTTTTTCCATTTCGATTAACAACTTTCCGGGAGCACTGGGATTTGCACAAATATAAGGACACACACAAGATGAGCCATTAAATTTTAGTGTTCTCTCCTTCAATCCAGTGTTTTTTTTGCCCACTTTTGACTCTGCTTGAATGATTTTGTTCTGCTTTTCAGGTTATCAGGTGCCGTTTTCTTTCCCAGTCCTTAGTGACTGAGACTTTCCCTTTCCAGCCCCCCCCCCAGCTCTAAATAAGTTAAGAACTCTTTGGGAAAGCATGATCAAATATGAAGACAGTCATGCTGAACGTCCGCTTACAGAAGCAGGGTACAGGGTGTTGGGCTTTACACTCTTCCGGACAGCTGAGGGGAAGCACTGTTTAAACTGGTAATATGAGACAACTAAGGACAAAAACATTAAAGTGGATTTCATGAAACAAAAGAGAGAAACTCTCCAAACCAAGGAGCTTTTAATACTGGTGCATCTCTTGTTTGACTGATGATTGGTGAGGCAACAGCACAGATGCCTCATGTGAGCATGTATACATACCTTCTCGGTGCATTTGTATTATACCCTGAAGACAGCATGAGCTGCGTGTGGGCATTTTCAACAGTCCAGTTAGGACATGTCATTATAATATAATTTTATTTTTATAATAACATTTTAATTTAAGCAGTGTCTTGTTTTGGAGCGTTTTTCTTTTTTCTTTATTTTTTTTTCCCTTGACACCAGAGAGCACCCGACTCATGCAACTTTTTGACTTATAGAGCACGCCTGCAACTGCTCTTCTAAAATATTAAAGTTCATATTTAGTGTCTCTTGAATTAGATGAAATCTGTCTCTCTTTTTTTGTAAAACTGACTCAGTTTTTGGACAGTGGTCTATTTATAGGTAAATCAATAATAACGAGAAAGCTGACATTAGTGATCACTTTTGGTTAGTTGTGGGTTGGCCTGAGTACATCCAGGTTGTGTAGGAGCGGAATCATTGTTCTGTTTTCAATTTCTTTGTCAGCTGCAAATTGGATTGACTGTTGTAACCTTCTACAAACTGCAAAATTTGCTTGTTTTGAAAATCTTGTGTTCCTCAATGACCTGACACTGAATATTGAGAGTAACCTTTGACAGCAGATTATTGCCTTAGAGCTGTAGCCAGTTTAGGTCACTGGAAATCCTTCTTTCCAAATACCTTTCTGTTTTATATATCTGAGACTGTTTGTACAACTGGGAAAATGAACTTATCTCCCAGTAGACTCTTGCTCAAACAGAGGAATGTAAAGACTGGCAGCCTTCTGTGTAATATTACAGGCATGAATGTTTTGAGAAGTATTCTTCCAAGCATTCTGAAAATGTAAGATGCATTGGCAAGGAAGACTTACAAATCAGTAATCTGGCTTGTCTTCTTAAATGTCTTTCTAGATTTCTGCTACCTATTGTTTTTAATTTTTAAAGGGGTGCAGGGTGAATGGAGTGAAGTTTAAAACTTAATGTTGTATGTATAATTGACCAACCCATTTCATCAGCTTTCTAGACAAAGGTTTTGAGCAGTTCAGTCCCTGGAGGTGTCAATCCCCATTCTGTTTCGCAAGGTAATGATTTATCACAAGTGCATGAGAAACCTGCCAAATATGCCACAAAATAAAACAATTTAGTGGGGGCGGTATGTGACTCAGCGGGTTAGGCCTCTGTTCCTGCCATCAGAATGTTGCCAGTTCAAATCTCATGTTTGGAAAAGTAGTCACATCTCCATTGGGCCCTTTCTAAAGTTATTTAACTCCTTGAAACATGCCACAGGTGTCCTGGGTGGATGGCTGACCCTGCATCCATTCCCAAAGCTTCCACACTTCAACCTCTGTGATTGTGTGTATGTATTACAAAAAAAGAAAATAAAATGTGATATGTAAAACAAACAGAAAAATAACATTCTGGTGCCACTTTACAATAAGGCTACCCATATAAAGGGTTTCTGAATGGTTTATAATCTGGTTATTAATTAGGTTGTAACACTTTGTAAATTATTAATAGACAATTTTAAACAAGTTATAACAGTTTTCTTTTTATTAATGAGTTACTACCATTTACAAGTTGCAAAAGGGAACCTTATTGTAAAGTGGTACCAACATTCCTCCATGAAGAGAACCAGGCTGGAGGTGGGACATTGCGGATTATTATTATCATCATTATCATTATTATTATTACTCTCTTTTCTTTTGTAGATAAAGAAGTATTTTGAACTGGAACCACTTGCAAGGGGGAAAAGTTGGATCCTAGATGCAAGTTCTGTAGACAACATGGAAGCCGTGAAGGAAAGTTTCTGTCAGCTGATACACCTGCTAGAAGAGAAAGACGCAGAACCTGGAAGGATATGAAGCTGCCCTTTCTGCTGGAGGAGGTTAATAATAAATATTACTATAACTTAATGAGTAGTTGACAGAAGACAATTGGCATCTGAGTTTGGTATATTGTTGATACTGGGAGAGTGCTGTGAACTGTCAGTAATCCACAGTCAGGCAAGGCATCCCAAGGAAATTGTAAATATCCTGTAACTTTCCATCATATAAACCCATGAACGGTATTTGTGAAAGACAACAATTTTTAATGAATGGCTTGTAAATGACATCATTTAATTGAAATGTGCAGCATTCTGTCAAATTAAGTACATGAGAAGTTCTGTGCTACAGATTTTTAACACATGCCTGACATTTACATTAACTGGAAAGCATGTTTGTCAAGTGCTAAAAGACTCCCATCTAAATAACATGGAATGTTTTAATGATTCAACTTTGTAGTACCAGGCCTTAAATGAAATGTACAAAAACTCATTTATTTTTATGCGTCTACAGTCAAATAGCCTGTAAACCCTTTGTGTCCCTTTCTTACCCACTTGCAACAAAGGGTGAGCAGACGGCAAAACGCACCTGTACTTATAGAGGTGATAGCAAAGTGCGTCTTATCAGTATAACTACAAAATAGCTATTGATTACATTTTTGTACGTTTTGCTAATAGTAATTAACCGAAGCATGTTGTGACGCTTAACCCAAAGCATGCTCTGTGGAAATCTGAGAAAGCATAGGTTTAAAAAAAAGGAACTGTAAACCTTGTAACTACTTTTGTATGTGCCCACAAATATGTAAAATTATACCTTATGGACATGCCAACTCAAAAACAAGAGTAATCTGTAAGGGTAATGACAGAAATACTCTACAATATTCTGTTTTAAGAAATAAAAGGCATAATAATACTACTAATGTGGCCAAGTGTGAACTGTCGTAATATAAACAAGTGTTTGCATGCCTTTATGGTGATTTTTAAGAGAAACAAAAGTTGAAGAGTTGACTGAATAACATGATACATTGTCAAACAAAAGTGTTAAATACATTACAAGGTGTCTTTTTGTTTAAGTATGATCATTGAATAATGACTGTACAGTTGTTGCCATTTATACAGGTAGATATCTGATTGAAATCGTCAATGGACTTTGAAGTCATAAATCGTACCTTGCTTATGGGTATTTTAACACTTGCAGTCTGGGGGACACAGAATCTGTAACCTTAGCATTCGAAGTTACATATACTTTAACTGCTATGCTCGTGTCAGTAATGATTATTTGTCTGAATCTGCTAGAGCTGCTAGAATGTACCTTGCCTTCTATACAAAAAATAACCTCAGAAGTACTGGGGACACATCGATCTCCCCTGTTACCAGGATAATTCCAGTGATTATAGTGGTCACACTGACTGAATGTTAAACACAGGAAGGTTGCAAAGGTAAATTAGATAAGTGATGCCATTGTGCCAGAACATGGAATTCTTTAGTTTTGAAATCAAACCAAATATAAATCAGAAAAGCACATCAGAAAAGCCCAAATTCTGTAGATCAATTCAATCTTTGGGTTTCCCTCTCCCAGTTCACGTCTTCGTTTTGGCTCCCTTTCTTATTTATACCTGGGTCTCTTGCATTTTTTGCTAATACAAGCTGTGGGGCATTTTGTGTAAGCATCAAAGTGGAATTTCCTTTTTGCATTTCACATAGAAAGTGGTTCGGCCCCCACACAGATTTTTTCAAAATTGACATGCACAAGTTACATTGTTGACCAGTTCTTTGATATACATATCCTTGGAGGTTGCTGTGTATGATTCTAAGCTTCTCTTCATGATGATGATGATGTGCATTTATCCATATCGTATAAGGGAGCTCATTTGGCAGTCATTAGAGAAAGGCAGTGTACTCTGAACTTGATAATATTTATTAATGTAATTCCTCATACATCCTTAACATATTTATATTTTACATGTTGAAGTATAGGCTGTGTTTTATTCCTGAGAATGTTCCCGTTATGTCTTCATCATTTTGTTAGTGTTAACCAAATAGGTGTATAAAATGATAAACGTATTAACTTTGTTTTCGTATATTAAAGTAATGTGAATATCACCTCCGTATAAAAGAAAGCATTTTTTCTCTAGCCAATTAAAATGGCAAAACGTTGCTTTCTGCTTCAATTCATCATCATCATTTTTTTTCAGAATTACACCTCATTTGTAATTCCACAAACACTCTGGAATTGGCTTCAATTTTGCTACTCTGTATAACCACATCACTCATAAGCTTTATTAAATAAAAATCAAAATGCTGCATACTTCAGGCATATATTCATTAAATGAAATGTCATTCAGTTAATTGGACAGGTTTGTTAGTGACATTTGTTATGATTCCAGAATTTTGTCATGATTCTTAAGTCCCGTGCCTGCAGAAATGTTTCTAGAGTTAAAAATGTAGCATTCCCTCTTCCGCTATCCGATGCCTTTCTCCCTTCCCAACTCAAGGCGATTACTACAGTTACTACTACTCCTTCTTTTCTTCTTTTACCGCATCATTTTGGTTTTCTTTCAAATATTGTGTGCCGCAGGTTTTTGTAGTGTTTCGTGCAAAACAGTTTAGCAAGGTGGGGGAAAACAGATTTCTGTGATGCATTCAGTTTTTTTGTTTGTTTGTTTTTCTTTTTAATTTTTATAGTATGCTTGGTGCAGTTTGTTGTATTTATAGAACATAAGAAATTGATATAGCCTATTAGCACAGTCAGCTGCCTTTTTTCTAATTTGTTTATAATAGTAAGAACTTTGTACATTTATTACCGTAATCTTGTTAGTTTAAAATAAGTATGGCTCTATTTGTACTGGAAAAAACAAATATGGACTTAAATAGTTCACTTTAGTGAGGATCTGTAAGTCATTCATATGTTCTACTTTTGTTTGTGTAATTTAATAATAAAACAATTTCCACTGTCCAGCAATGACAATAAAAGCTGAATGGAGGACTGTGGCATTTGGGGTCTTTTATATGGTTTCATAGAGATATTTCAGTTAATACAAAAGCGTGCAAGATTTAACTACTGAACCCCCAGAATCCCTTCCAGGATAACCTACAGTACGACGGATGGATTTAATAAACAATTACCCTCAGATCAATGAATCACGTTTTATTATGGCAATGAAATCAGTCAGGAATGGTTTACATCCATATGTGCAAGCTTAAAAATCCAGGTGTATGACAATCATTTTCAATTATATTGAAGAATTTCATTTTTAGTTAATCAATCAAAGGTGTGTGTATGAATATGCATGTGTGTGTGTGCATGTATGTGTCTGTCTGTGTGTGTGTGTGCACGTGCGTGTGTGTGTGTGCGTGCATGCGTGCGTGTATATGTGTGTGTGTGTGCATGCATGCATGCGTGTATGTGTCTGTGTCTGTGTGTGTGTGTGTGTAATTGTCACTCATGTAAAGTTAAAGCTACTGATTACATGAGGAGTCTTCACCTGGCAGTCTCTGGATCACGTGAAGGCCCCCCAGCCCAAGGAAATTTTATCATCAGGGACCCCCACACCTCCATCACCCCCCTTGAAATATTTTTACAACCCATCAACATTCAGGCCATGTGGACAATGCTTCAGTTTAAAAATCATGACAATATTTAGCTAGCACAGACAAATCTAATGGAAAAAATATTTGCAAGTTGAAGAGACCGTCACAACAAGAGTACAGCCTCAGAATAATCAGGATCTGATTTGGTCTCAATACAAGCTATGTTCTTCATAAAGCTTGAATTTATGGCAGGATTGCCATTCAGAAACTACTTGTATCCAAGACCAGTTGCTCAAAGATGCATATCCAGGTGGAAGGAGCACATGATTCCTGAGCACATTCCCTTTTTTGGAAAAAAGTAATATTTTCTACATCCAGATCGTTTTATGTTTGGACTAAGTCAAAGGATACCTTCAGCCCATGATTTCTATTGACCCCTATAGTGGTATGGGCAGCCATGTCATGGAAATCATTAGGTCCAATAATCGCCAAGGAATATAAGGCCATTTTACCGGTCCAGATGTACCCTTGCTGCAGAGGTCCCTCATGATATTCTGGAATCCAAATATTACAATGTCCATTTGCACAATGATAACTTCAAGAATGGTTTCATGAGCAACAGAATGAAAAGCCAGATCTAAACATCACTGAACCTTTTTGCACCTCCAACGGTCAAAGAACTTGAGCCTTCTTGAAAAATGGCCCTGGGTCCCTCTATACACAGTCCAGAACTTGTATTGCAGCATTACTGTACAAGATGGACTGAAACTTCTGAAAGCAAAGGATGGCGCAGTCCTTATATGTCCTAGATATGTTTTTTTAACTGTTTGTATTTATTGTCTTGGTATATACACAGCTTTTCTGGTGTGTAGCTTAAATTCTGTTCTTCCAATATCACCTAATTTGTTGGAATAAACTCAAATCTTAAAATTTGGACAGTGTGAACTGGGACTTTGCCATCTTGCCCATTTGACTTCCTCTACCAGCCCCTGGAGGATGGGCTCCTCTTTTGAGTCTGGTTCCTCCCAAGGTTTCTTCCTTCTAGGGAGTTTTTCCTTGCCACTATCACCTCTGGCTTGCTCACTGGGGCTTTGGGTGGGGATAATGTAAAGCGCTTTGAGACAATGTAATGTTGTGAAAATGTGCTATAGAAATAAAATTGAATTGAATTGGATTGAAAAATTGAGTTTTTTTTCAGGGGAAATTTAGAGGGACGCTAAAGGTCTCTGGTCTCTATGCACATAAAATCTTGGGTGTCATAAAAACATAAAACTGTTGACTCTCATACCGATTTCAGTTACAGATACTATAAGTATCTTCCAAATAACTCAAAAGGTGATATCAGCATGGGGAAGGAATCGTCATTGAAGAGGAACATTGAAAAGCACATTAATATGGACATAAAGGAGAAATAAAAGAACATACCTGTGAATAAAGCCTGCTTTAATTGAAATAAGCATGTTTTATCTAACCGACTAATATGATACAAGCTGGGAAACTATAGTGGCCTCATTGTGCATTATCAATGCTTCTAGTAACTCTCAGGTCTGGAACGATGGATCGTCGCCCCATCTTGGGTTGTTTTCTGGCTTTGTGCCCTCAGCTTCTGGGATAGGACCCCCCTCGTGACGCTGAATTGGACAAGCAGTTACAGAAAATAGAAACAGAATAGAAAACAGAAAATGGAAAATGGAACAAATATTGCATTTTCAGTTTCAGAAGATTTGACCTAATACATAAGTAATAGATCTTTTAAATGGTCAGGGTTTTTAGTATTTATAAAATGTATAAAATTTTTGTTACTCATGATTTAAAACCTGAAATGTTTTAAATGGTTTAACCTGACCAGACAATTTTGTGTGTGCGTGGTTGCAAATCTTTAATTAAATGCAGAGCTTATCAAGCTAAATCAGTCGCCCAGTCATTCTGACAAATACTTATTCTTAACTGATTCTTGAAAGTTAGATGCTAAGCAATTTTTATAAAAAATTAATGATCTCCTTGATTTTTTTCTGGCATTGATACCTCAAGCCACAAGTTTCTCTCGCTTTTTGAGATAACTTACCCTTACCTTAATTTACTGAATTAACTTTTTTGTACATTAGATTGAGCATTAATAAGGGTGGAAATTTTCACAATCCATTTAATTTTCTTACCAAATTAGAACTGAAACTGACATCCCTGAAAGATACATGTGAATGGTGTTTAATAGTATTAAAGATGATCTTTACTGAAGTGTAGAAGATTTTTATGCTGCTAAAATGCTGGTTATCCACTAACTAGCAAGGACCATTTGTTGCCAATCTGAAAGGCAAACCAGACATACTGTACTTCCCAAGAGAAAGTCACTGACATTATCTTTATCCGAGGGGAAACTCTGGACCCCTGTTGCCTTGACGACCTCTTGACAGGACCAGAAAAGCAACAGCTGGCCTTCATGATCCTGTTTCGGTTATCTGGGACTGTTTTACACTTTCACAGCGAGGGGTCAGCTTGCCATAGCCACGGTACTGTACCTCGAAGAGACGCTTGCGATTCATAGAATTGAAAACAAACAAATGGCTCGGCATCTTCAGTTTATCTTTGAGCAGAGTCATGCAGAGCTGACCGGGTCGGCTACAGGCTCCTCATGTTTGTACTTTTTGTTTGTGTTTTGTTTTTGAAGATACTAGGAAACGAACCAAAAGATTCCGCTTTGGTTTAAGGTATTTCCTATGGGTGTCAACAGACACGTCTTGTTAAATAAACACCAAGTAACACCTAGAGGTGACAGACGCTTTGTGTGAAATTACAGAAAGCGGCAACGGCTGAGCATTATGAATTATTTTCAGAGAGTAAATTCTCAATATGCCTTCATGTCTATTTATGTTTTTCATTTTTCATAACTGTTTCCATGTTGATGGTTTACAGTGATGATATGTATTTATGTTAAACTTTTTTTTCAACTGCATTGCACGATAAACAAGTAGACATTTAGGTGGATTATTGTATTTGCAGTACACTGCATTGTGAATCACCTGCCTGAATATATTTCTGGCAACTGAACAGTTTGACTGGAGTCATGCATTTTTTCTAGTAATACTTACAGACTTTCCATCGTGAGAGAAAACATTTTACAAAATACATAATTAAAGAAGAAAAAAATGTTTATGTTTGGTTTACTTTATCATTAGTAAGATCTGAACTATAATCTCAGGATGTGACCAGTTAGACATAAGCAGTCACTTTAGCAGTCATTTAAGATTTTAATGTATATTACCTGTTGAAAAGGTAGTTAATTGGAGTGATAGGTTAATGTTCAAGCATTCCGCAGGAGTTTTTTTTTTTTTTTTTTTTTTTTTACATATTTACAAATTAAAATGTGCCACCTAATTAACTAATAATTGTCAAATTGAAAAGTATTATCACTTGTTGTAGTGTTCACGTTAATTGGGTGGCTTCTATTTCCTTTTTATTTTACTTGTACTATGGGAGGCTTTTCCTTTGCAATTGTTTTTCCAGCACCAAACAGCTGTGCCCCCCGCTCCCCCCCACCCCACCCCCCAATGATTCACCAACAAATATGCTGGCCACTCGGGCACAGTGTATCAAAACAACAACATCACTGATAGCAAACAGTTTCTGATGAAAAGAAAACTGGCTCTTCATTAAGAAAAATAAAGCCGTTGGCCGTTGACGGCCAATGAGATTGGGGACCTTTTTATCTTGCCGGTTCCGCATTCCGTAAAATATTTCCTGTATTTACACCAAATCTCGATGGCAAACAAACAGAGAAACACAGCAGAGGAAGTTCAGCTGCAAGTGGCTGAGTCAATGAACTGCGATGAGATGTCAGCTGTCTGGGAGGTTTCCCTGAAATCCATTGCAGTTCCCGGTAATTTTAATGGAGGAAAAAAGGCATTTTGTCCAGAAGGGACTGCACCTTGTTTTACTAAGCTGACAAAATGACAAAAGCTCAACATAATTAATGTCATGGTTGGCATTATGCTTTTCGGATTGGATGTGTGCAGTAGCTAATTGGGTACAAAATAAAATGAGACTAGTTATTCAATAGCATTTTTAAGCCTATAGACAAATATTCATAAGCATACCTTAGAATAAAAACAACTAATACATGAATATTAAATGATAGATCATTAACAACCCTTTAAACCTGACTCAAAAATATTAGGCTTTAAATGTTTTCTTTATGGATTTTGAGCCAGAAGTAGGAGGTGGACAACTCATTCAGTCCAAACAATTTACAGTGGAAAGTGCTTGTTGTGACGACACTACGTGGGCCATGTTTAGTACGAAAAACAAATGTTTTAAGTGTGAAGTGAAAAAGTCATTTAGTTCCATGCTAAAGTATACAAGCAAGTTCTTTCCAGAATAACCATCTGTGTTTTTCCAAATCTGTGGTGTTGCATCACCTGCGATTAAGTTAGAGGGGCACTATACTTAGTCAGATTTTAGACCGGAAGCATCAATAACAATTAGTATTAATATAATAAAAACTTCATGTGAGATGGAAGTACCTTTGTAAAAAAAAAAAATCATAAATTCAGATGATAAATGGATTTCAGGATAGAAACACTGTTATCAAGGAATTAAAGCTACCCCAAGTAAAGTATTTCATATTTAACAATGCACTACTTTACATTACTGATGATACCTGAAACAATGTGTAAATAAATGTTATTATAACTAAATATAAATAAAACCTCTATTTGGATCTTTCTGGATCTGAATTATCTACATCTAACCATCCATTGATTGATCTTCCAAATATTTATCATGGTCGAGGTCAAAGGGTGTATTGAATTGTATTGTATTGACTCACTTTAAAATGAACAATGCTGTAAAATTTACAATACTTTAATAATTTGGTTTTTTATGTAGATTATGTAGGGGGGTTGGCTGCTACCAGGAAGACTGCATTGATTGAAAAAACAACCTATTCAGTAGACACTAATAGCAGTCCACTTAAAAAAAATTAATACTTGAAAAAGTTTCTTTTTTGGTACTTGGGATTTGACTAGTTATATTACTAACAATTATATGACTGAATGACAATGCAATAAATCTGCTTTCAGCTTAGAAAAGATGAAAGAGACATAGAAAGAATGAGTAGTAAAATGCTCCTTCATCTGTCTGTTCAGTTGATATCTATACAAAGCCACAAAGAGTGGGCTCGCCAAGCACGTCAGCCTGGTTCAGTTACACAAGATTAAGTAGCAAAGTGACATCCAAGACCAAGCGGCCCACCCAGGAGGACAGCATCCATTGCAAGGGCTATCAGACACCCCCCACCCAGTGCACCCCCATACCCAACCCCACCCTGACCCCCTCACAATATTAATCTTAAAGGATTTTTTACTGCTGCCAACTCACATCTCCTTCAAACTGGACAGCAAAGAGAATCCTGATCCCCCTATTATTTTTTAACGAACAGTCAATTAACTCATGATCCATAGTGCCATGCCAGAGCTCTCAAGGAGTGTTAACCATGTTGCGATTGTGGAAATTCTATTTGGATCCTAAAAACACTGACATATTGGCAAGACTTAAGGTGAACTATCACATTTGATTATTTCAGCATGCTATATTTTGTCTTTCACTACGGATTGCTGCATTCTGCCACAAAGTCCTCTGCAAATGTACACAGTTTCTACAATGCATTTCTCAGATGAAAAATGCATTATAACATTTTGTTTACATCAAGGTGCTTATGAATAGAACAAAAACATTTACAATAATTTATATTTTTTATTGACATAATAATGAATTCCACAACATCTGGCATGCCCTAGTTGTGTTTATCGATAATAGATTTGATTTCACTCATGTAAGTCTTCTTCTTAAATCCGTTAGCAATGAGTAAATCAGAGAAAATGGAGAATATATAAGTTAATCAATAGCAGAAATGTAGGCTGCTGCTCTCATGGGAGATCATTCTTCAGTCCAGTCTGGGGAACCAAAAAGGGAACTTGCCAATTTAAAAGAGTCATGAACTCATATTAAGCAGCATGCAGTATTTCCTTTTGTATGAATAATAGTAATGGTATTTAACATTTTTAAGGCAGTGTAGCCTTTGACAGTGGTCTTACATCGTTTCAACCAAAATCCATTCCTTATGCTCCTGTTTGTACCTAAAAGCTAGATTTTTCATCATTTCAATACACCTCAAAACATCCCATTCCATGTATCTTGCCTTTTTAATTTGCTATATATGTGCAGATAAATGCATTTGTAAAACGATGTATATAGCATTATTAAGAAAAGCCTATTTTCTGAAGCTTGTTCTACTTATCTGTCCAATCCTCATAATACACAACATATGCTGGAAAGTTTTATTGTATGAAACTGAAACTTAAAGGACCAAAATATGAATTAGCCTTATGCCATTCTTACATGATCCTACCTGCAAATGAACCTTCAAATTTTATAAATGTGTTACCTATCCAAAGAAAGCCAGTTCCATTGCATTGTCAAATTGTAGCTAACATGCCCTTTTACTCTCAAAGAATGAAGTAAACTGTTATTCACTGGCAAGCCAACAGGAAACACCATTGACTCATCAGTGTATCTTGACCAGAATTACAACACGGTTGAAAAAGTATGTGTTTTCTCCCCAGTTCCTGGTTTCCTCTTTATGACTGTCAAATTAAAGATAAATTGGCCAGGTTTACAAGCACAGCATTGTACAATAATACAATGTGCCATGACGGAATCACTCACAACATTTCATTTTTAACACAAAGCAGATACTTTGGCATAACTTTTATTTTTAAAGGCACCATTGACAGTAAGAATTGAATGATTATTATGCAATAATAAAATACAGAATTTACATGAATAACAAAACCACTGGAAAACACACACATGCAGAATGCTGCAGAGAATAGAAGGAATGCCCCACTACTCATTCTAATATTAATTTATTTACTGAGGAAACTTTCACTAATATTCTCTTAATCAATTTATTAATCATTGTTGCCGCCTCTCTGCTTCTCTGAAATTATGGCTGCAGTTTGATCTCTCTCAAAAATGAACTGAATAACATGATCTCTAGAGATAATAATAGTGGGTTTAATTGAAAATCTTGATGAGTGAAATGAATTTATAGTGACCTACAAAATGTCACAATGCCTTTTTTATTTTAGCATCATACATTCCAGAATGCACTGAGTACCATCAGTTTTGTTCTGCTCTTTTCTGATGTTTAATGTTTAACATTCTTTTACAGCTATATTTACATTAAAGGACTGGGTCTTCACAATGCCTTTCCTAAACTCTTGGGTAGCTCTTAAAATGGTGACAAGTAGTGTAGGTGAAAATGGAATGCAGACTCATGTGAAACTTGCATATATCATGTTGCGATGGATGGATGGATGAATGGACGGACATTATGAATCCCCTAATGGAAAGTAAGGTGCAAACAATGGTGCATGTATATGGAGGGTAATATTATGAGATGAAAAACAAGCAAAATACAGAAGAAAAAATACATGCAAGTATAATCTTAGAAATGAAAAATTTGCAGGAAAAGTATGCTGCTGATAACCAAAGAGTTCAAATTCACTTTCATCACATGCACCTAATATACACATCAGTTCCACTCATCTACTAATTGAGATTTCTAGTGCCATGTCATAGACATAGCAAGAACTGCAGCAATGATCCATCATAAAAGCCTTGTCTTAATTGTGGGTGCCTCTAATAGAGCAGTCAGCTAAGAGACTAACCTCTTCAAACTCTTATAAAATAAATGAAGCCACCTTTGAAATAGCACTGTTCATAAATGAGGTAATGCAGCCGTTGCCAAGCAGTTACTATTTCTGGCTATACAAGTTGATGGGTCCTATAAATGTGTCATTATGATGGCTGGGAATCAATTTTTAAAAATTAACTAATTAATCACACCTAACATAAAACTAACAATCATCAAAATGTACACACTGAATCCCTAAGTTACTGTACAATTAACACAAAGCGACGTATATGGGTCATTCTCACAAACTCATTACTGTAGCATATCAATTTTCTCAGATTTTAAACTTAGTTTTAGTTTAGACTCAAATTATACAACTTCATTGTTTAAACAGTCAATTTTGCCTCTGGGGTAGTTTATCAGTTTTGTTATATTACCACATAATTCTGTAATAAACAAAAATATTTCATCATGAGTTATGGAGATGAGAAAAAACTACCAACAATTGAGCAAAAAAGTAGATCTTACCATTCAAATTAATTTTTTTTTGTGGGTTACATGTAATGAAGTTTTATCTTTATTATTTCATCTTGTTTTCCATTCCTTGATTTTTGGCTACCTATTTCCGATAAATGGCTAAAAAAAAAGGCATCAAATGAGAGCAATAAATTGAAATAAATTTTAATATTCCTAAAAGTTAATATCAAAAACCCATATTATATTTCATTGTAACTTTTTTATTGAAAAATTCTTAAGTTCATGAGAATAATTCATGTTTTAATATGTTTAATGGTTTAACTTAAACTTGTAATTGTACAGATTTTTCATTTCCAACAAAAATACTACTTGCAAGTAAGTTAAAGCTGAATTTCAGTGCTTTATGTACCACATGTACATATAATCACAGGCAGGGGCATTTCTAGCTAAGATCAGGGGCTAAGTCAAGTTTACCTGGGTCTCGAATTTTTGTGGAAAGGAAGGAAGGGTTGCCATCGGGGCTAAAATACTCCAGGTTAGGCTTAAAAAGTGATCAGACCTAACGACGGCCATGATCACAGGTACTCGAAAGGCGGATTGACGCACTTCTGACCACATGATCAATCTAAAATCTAAAACCTATTTGGCAAATGGTTCTAAAAACAGAAGCCCGACAACCACTGAAAGTGCACTTCATAACATGGAAGATCTTAAGATTTTAAGGAATAAGCCTTAAATAATAAAAGAATACTACAAACTACAATATTTTTATCCCATGTATGCCTCCATCTGGCAGTTTTTAAAAATGAAATAAATCAGGTAACATCAGCTTCCCAGTGAAATATTAACTGAATGTTTTGATTTTAATTTTAAATTATGGCATCCTGTGCAATGTCATAAGCTAAACTCTCGCGTTGTTCACAACCATAATGGTCTCTATTAAAAATATTCTCTCACTCTGTCCCTCTCTCTCTCTCTCATCTGTCTCTCTCTCTCTATTAAAATCTTTGCTCATAGTGTTCTCCCATTTGGGATTTAAAATCCCAAGGAATAACTTAATGTGACTTTAAAATTAGTGCTATACGTTAAAGTGATAAATTTCCTAGTTTATATTAAAAATAAAATCAAAATAAGCAAATAATTCTGTTGATATTGTGCTGGATTTCATGTGATCCACCCATCCATCCATTATTTGATTCTGCTTGTCCTGTTCAGTGTGGTAGAAAGTCTGGAGCCTGTCCTGGAGGCTACAGGTGTAAGGCTGGAAACAACCCAGGATGGGGCGCCAACCCAATGCAGGGCACGTTCACATACCATTCACTTGCACATGCACTCCAATTAGCCTCAGAATGTTTTTGGACTGTGAGGGGGGAAACCGGAGTACGCAGAGGAAACACCACAACGACACAGGGAGAACATGCAAACTCCACACACATGGAACCCTAGTGGAGACAGGTCCCAGAGGCATGCGGAGACAGTGCTAACCACTGCACCACCATGCCACCCCCTTCACATGTAATATTTCATCAATTTCATTGAGTAAATTATGCTTGTATAGCAAATCATTTTAGGATATATTTCACCCCACATTTTAAGACCACTGTAAGATGACAAAAAACTTTTCTCTTTAGTTGAATGGCTGCTTCTAAATATTTTCATTAAATGTAAATAAAACATTACAGAATACTGCCAAGTACTGTGTATGCAGCCCTTTGAAGTTAGCTAACCACAAAAGCCATGGTGAAGTATATTCTTTGTCTTGCAAGAACAAAAACGTTTGTCCTATTGGTTGGAAGAACACTGGAATACTGGAATAGCTGACGAGGGCCCCGATGAAACACAGAAACACAAAAAGCTAAGACAGGCAAGAATTTGCATACAGGGTAGTAATTAATGTGGAGTTATACCAATTAAACATGGGAGAAAAATATTGGTGCAGTCATGCAGATACAGTGGAACATTGTTTGCAACATCATGGTAAAACATGGCATCAGAAGACAATTTGGAATTTTAATAGAAATGTGCTGTTATCTACAGTATAAATATACTGTAAATTTATCATATCAAGATATGAACATACATTTGTTTACAGAGCAAGAATGAAACACAAAAAATGTCTGTTTCATTAGTTACTTTTTTGAAACAGTATTGTACAGCCAGGCTCTTTTTGTCTTAACACACCTAAAGCGCAGTAGAATTTTCACTTTCTAAAGTTCTTATTCTTTAGTTGTATGAGGCTTAGAGGTAGCCTTGCCTCTCTTTATCAATAAAATGTAATTTTTTAATGTCACTTTCTCATTAAATCCTTTAATCATCTTATAAAAATGATCAGTTGATGGATAAAATCAAATCAGTTGATTGCAAACTGGCATAAGCATCACTAGCTATTAAATACAGAATGATAAAGGTTCTGAAGAATCAAACATTTCTACCTAGTTTTTCAGTTAAGCGCTTTTCATCTTTTCATGCCAATCACAATAGACACACTTATATTCTTCCAATCATTTCAGCTTTGAAGCATAATACAGTGTCTTGGCAGTTAATGTTGCCATTTCCAAACTCCAAAGTTGTATACTCAAACCCAGCTCTATGTGTGAAGGTGAAATTTTCCAGAATCTATTTTTATTGTAGTATGTTGATATTCCTTCAGGATAATTATTACTGTATTTGTTTGAGTGGTTGCTGAAGACAGATGGAATGGTTGTGGTTTCATTTTCAGTAATAAGCTCAGAAGATAACCAAGGAATATGTAAGAGCTGGAAATTCTACCTTGTGGGAATGTTAAACATTTCATAGTAATGTTGACTCATTGAGCTGCTACAAGCAGAAGTCAGTTACCATCACTCAGACTTTGAAAATCGTGTTCAGTGAGATATGGTATACTTTCTGTCACTGCCTGGTTTAACCCAGTGAATAACGATTGCAAATAATTAAAGTCGTTTGGTAACTAATATGGATGATAATCCCACCCATTTTGGATTAAGTTTTGGTAGTCTAGACTTGAGTTGTAAAATTGTGGGAATTTTCTTGTTAATTTCCATATATTCCAGTTAATTCCCCTGGAAAGTTTCCAGCTTGGAATATTTCCAAAATTCTCCAATTTCTGGAGAAAAGTTTCCAGAAATTTTCCACCCCTTTGCAACCACCCTAGACACTCTAATTGTTCTATATTTATATGCGCCCATTACCTTTTGAATATCATCTTTTGCTCTGTTCAGAAAAATTATCATTGCTTTCTCCTTTTATCAAATCATGAAATGCTCCCAAAATCACAAAAAGAAAAATTCAAAAATACCAAGAGAAAAATCATGGCCCATATCCTTGCATTACTAATATAATTTCCAGCACAATAGGAAACCCCACAATATTTGTGAATGTTTTTTCTGTCTCTGTCTGTCTATCTAATTTATCTATATCTAGTTATCTATCTAGCTATAGCTACTGTTACAGCAGGGTATGGCGCAGACAGGAAAAGTGTGACAATCTAACTGCGACTCCAAGGCAGAGAGGTTTATTAACAAAATGGAACAAAACAGGGAAAGCACAAAATAAAAGGACACCAAGGGGTGAAAACAAACAGTGAAAAAGAACAGAGCAACCTAAGAAGCTAATGATAACACAGAAACAGAACTAACTACAAGAAACCAAAAGGGGACAAGACAGGAAACCATAGCACAATGACTGATTAGGGAAATTAACAAAGGCAGGCACTTATATACACAGGTAACGGGAACTAACAAAGGACAGGTGAGTTTCACCAAAAACATCACGCAATCAACAAGGCACAGGACAATGAGCAACAGGTGAAATAAATTACTAATATATGGCACAAGAAACTAGGGAACATAACAGATGGTTGACTGCACTACAAATCTAGGAATAAGTACAAGCTCAACATACTTAACTCAGGGCAGTGGTGGCTGGTTAGGGAAGTGCACTTGTACTTGAAAGATTGCTGGTTTGAATCCCTAACCAGCAAGGTACCGCCCCCAAGCACTGCTCCCCAGGTGCTGAATTAGCTGCCCCCTGCCATGTCACATATATGGTAAATGTAGAGCACACATTTCATTGCCGTGGTGTGTCAACAATGAGCACTGATCACCAAATTCTAAGGGAAAACCAAACTTAGGAACACAGAAAATAATTCCAAACACTAAAGAAAATAAAACCAATGTAAATTAACCAAGAGGGGAGACTGGCCCCTAGCCAGCTGCAAACTCGTGAGAGTGGATGATACTCTGAGCCACACACTCAACCCACTGAGCTATGCAGCAGTCCAGGGAAGGGGGACACACTAGGCATACTGGGGCTGAAGGGAGGAGAAAAGGAGGTGGACAGGATGGCCAGAAACACCTGCTGCCAAACAGGGAGGAGACAGGAAGGACAGGGCTGGATGGGTGCTGATTGTGACAGCTACACTGTATAATCAAATGCTCTGGCTCTGCAAGTTGTGAATGTAAAGTTTCCTGTGAGCATAAGGTTACCGGTTTGAATCCTTTGGCTTGTAGATTGGCATATTATTGTTGAGTCCTTTAGCAAGGCCCTTAAACCCAAAATGTGATGGATTTTTGAAAAAAATCCACCTTTTGATGAAGTAGCTTCATGTCACTTTGAAAAAAATGAGAAAAATCCAACCTTTCATTGAAATAAAATTAATCAAGGAAAAACAAGTCCTTCATCAAGAAATAATTATTTTCAACAAAGACACGTGCGCCACAATTATTGGCACCCCAGCATTTAATACTTTGTACAACTTCAGTATAACAGCACTGAATCTTCTCCTATAACATTTTATAAAGTTGGAGAATACAGAGCAGGGCATCTCAGACCATTTCTCTTTACAGAATCTCTCCAGATCATCCAGGGTTCAAGGTCTTCTCCTCTTCGGCTCAGCCCACAGGTTTTCAATGGGGTTCCGGTCCGGGAACCGAGATGGTCATGGCAGAAGCTTGATATTGTAGTAAGCGAATCACTTTTATGTTGGTTTGGACATGTGATGTGGATCATTGTCCGGTTGGAAGATCCAATGATAGGCCAGTTTTAGTTTCCTGGCAGAGGCAGCCAAATTTTGATTTAAAATATCCTGGTATTTCATGGAGTCCATAATGCCATGTACCCTAAGGAGGTTTCCAGGGCCCTTGGAGGAAAAACAGCCCCACAACATCACAGAACCTCCACCATATTTTGCAGTTGAGATAAGGTTCTTTTCATTATAGCCATCCTTCTTTTTACACCAAACCCACCATGAATGTTTATTGCCAAAAAGCTCCATTTTTGTTTCATCAGACCATTGAATTTGGTTCCAATTAAAATTGTAGTAGTGGTTCACAGACTCCTGGCACTTATGTTTGTAGTTAACTGGCAGAAAATGCTTCTTTCTGGCATACCTTCCAAATAATCTGCTAGCATGAAGGGGGCATCTGATTTTTTCAGAGATGTGGTAACCTCAAGATTTAATTTGGTCTTGTAATTCACCAACAGTCATCCTTTGGGATTTTTTTGCCTCTCTTATGATCCTCCTCACTGTACATGGGGGGAAAATAAACTTGGGTCCTCTTCCAGGCAGGTTTGTTACAGTTCCAGTTGTTGTCCACTTAATTATTGCCCTAACAGTAGAAATGGGCATTTTAAGGCTAGTAGCTATCTTTTAATACCCATTCCCTGACTTATGAAGGTCAACACCATTTTCCCTAATTTAGTTTGTGTGTTCTCTTATCTTTTCCATGTTGATGGATAACTAAGGGGATTTGGGCTCTGTGTAACCTCATGCTTGTACCCCAGTTAATCACAGTCATAGTGTAAGCCATAGAATACAGCTTGAATGTCCCTACACACTCCAATCAACTCAAAGATGTACGATTTACATGGGAAACATGCTTCAGTTACATTGTGTTGACTATAATTTCCAGGGATGCCAATCCGCTTTTGTTAAAAATAATTATTTGTTGATGATAATTGTGGAGTGCACTGTATGTGTGTCTCATAGGAGAGTGCAATTGAATATGGAAAACCAAAGGATTCCTATATACCTATACAGTATTTGTACAAATGGCAAATAAAATTAAACTTATCATTTATGTACATCTATCAAGTTCAAACTAATTGGAACTAATATTCTGTCAGGGTCAGTGCATGCCTGACCCAGCCCTCTGACCTTTCCCTGTTTGGCCAGCAACCATTGCTGGCCATTCTGCATTTTCCCCCTTCTGTCTCTTGCTTTTCAACCCTAGTGTGTTTTTGCTCTTCTTGAAACTGCCACATAGTTTAATAGGTTGAGTATGTGGCTTGGAGGCTAAGAACCCTCTGCTTGTGGGTTCAAGGCAAGCCTCACCTGTTTTATTTTCTGTTTATTCCCCCTAGTGTTTGTTATTAGTATCATTGCTTCCCTGTTTTGAGTTAGTGTGCTAGTGCTCTGTTTTATGTTCTGCTTGTACTGGTTTTAGTCCTTTTCGCAGTCTTGGTTTTTGTTAGAGTTTCCTTATCCAGTGCTCATTTATTGCAGCTTATTCCACCTGTTGCCTGTTGCCCTGCTGTTTGATTGGTTGTTCTTGATTATTCACACCTGCCCTTTGTTAGCCCTCCGTATCACTGTATTTAAGTGCCTGCCTTTTTTGGCTTCCCCAGTCAGTCATTGTGATTTGGTCTGTGTGTTACTCTGCCTCTCTCCCTAATTCTAGTCTTTGTATTACCCCTTTCTCTGTGTAGGTTTGTTTATGGTTTAGTTTGTAGTGTTTTGCCATTATTTCTAACTCCTTGTGGTCTTTGTTTTTTTTTTTTTTGGTATTTGTTCTCAGTGTGTTTGTTTAATTCTGTTCGTAATAAACCCCTCTGTCTTTAAGCTGCTAGTGGATCATCGCTTCATTCTGCCTGCACCATGCCCTGCACCCATAACAATTCTAAGAATAAAATTTATCCATCCATCTATTTGTCTTCCAGACCACCTATCCAGTACTGGGTCACAGTGAAATGGTAAAATAAAAACAGGTACCTTGTAACAGGTACTTTGTATTTATGGCAACACTGCTGCATAAACTGTGCCTTTTCTCGCCAGACTGTCCCACATGCAGTGTGCTTAAACAATTTCCAGGGTTTGATGAGATGAGGATCTCATGGGACAGGAAATAAAATCAATATTTGTGAAAATATATTAGGGTGCTCACAGCTAACCCATGTTCTATTTTTGGAAAATGGAGTAAAAATGGAGAATTTGACATTAAAACCAAAATATTACCAATATGGAGGGCACTTTGATATTGCTCAGAGTCAACCCCTATATACAATGGAATTTTTCCCCTGGACCAATGCCACTCGTCATTTAAGTATCATTGGTTCTTCAAGATAATACTGTCATCCTTGCATCAGAAGATAATACACACATGTATGTGTAGGTAGCCGTGTAGCCATGTATGCTATACCATAGCCTGACACCAGTAATTACACTTCTGGAGAGGTGTGCCTCAGGGTACGGTATAGATTCTATGCAGAAGTGTAAGGCTGCCTTTACATGTAACTGAGTTTAACAAACAGTAAAACAAACAACTGTGGGAAAACCAGAGCAATTTGATTTATCCAAAGTGGTGTACGATTGAGAAAGCAGGGTCAGATAGTCCTGGGGGGTTAGGGGCTTCGGTCCCCCCAGGACTATCTGACCCTGGCCCAATAGTAAAATCAGTCTGCTGCTCACAAGATCTAAACTAGTGACCTTTTGATCAAAGGCACAGGATCCTAATCCATTGAACCATGGAACAACCTCACAAACGTGTGACACAAAGATTTTAGACATTTAAAAGTAAGTATCCTTTTCATTCGGCACAATAGTTTACAACAGCCAAAACAAGCAAAAAGACACTAAATGAAAAATTGTTGTTTTGGTGGGTATAAGGCAAAGCACAATTCTAATATGGGTCGATTACTAAAAAAACAAACGGACACACAAAACTAGATGACAGCAATAAAAAGTAGGTGAGATTAATCAAGTAAAACAGAGGTTATCAGAGCCAGCCTTATGAGAGAGATGGTGGGCCCATCTTTCCACAATTAGGAAACACGGTTATGACATTAACATGCAGCCCTGGACTGCTGGCAATGTTCTTCTTTCACATACCGGAAGTAATATGAGATGTGTGAAGCCTGACACTGTTCACATAGCTGTGATGCTTTGGCCTGCAGACACAATGCCATCCCATTAGTCAGACAGACAACAAGCTAATACACTAACACAGTTCTTAAGTCGAATGTCCCATATGCTTTAATCTCTCATATAATTTATACCTCTCCTGTTTTAGAAGAGACTCTGAAGGTAAAGTAATCCAATAAGGAACACAGAGGCGTCTTAAAACTAATACAGGAAAATATTCAAAAGAAAACAAGCACTAGTGACAAACATATCTTTACATAAATACAGTATCATTTAGGATTTTTTTTGATCATCCACCTGTATTGCTTGTATGTTTTTATTTAAATTGAAGATGTGTTTTAACCTAACTTAATATTGTATATATTTGACAGTGAAAGCTAAATTCCAATATAAAAATGTAACACTCAAACAAAGCAAATTAAGAATTAAACAATGAGTGAGTTAAATCATTAATCTTATCCATAAACTATGTCAGTGTTCATTAGTTAGTCTTGTAAGGTGGAACTTAGAACTGAGGTTCATAAAAAACTCTATATTCTTTATAATTTGTATTCGTAGAATATATCTTCTCAACTAAAATTACCAGCCAAATAAGTGTTACAGATAGTTCCATGCATTAAAAATTCTAGCTCCTAGACGGTTAGCAACAACATAGCAGAATATTGTCTGACCCCCAAAACTCTGTACTTGATAAGTCATTATGGAAAGTTGGATAGTACTAGTATATCAACACCAGAGAAAGATATTTATACTTTGGGAAATCCCCAACAGCAATTTGTTTGTGCTTTCTACTTGCCTTGGTTATTAAGAGAAAAAGTGTAAGCCTTCATATAGAGACTGTACTTTCTTTATCTAGTTAGGGTCCTGCTTATTATTAAACTGGGTTTTTAATTGTTTTTATTTTTGATGGGATTTCAAATGTAATGTAAGTATAAATCTTAAACTTCAGATGGTGAACAAGGTTTGAAATGGTTTCCTTACTAAAGAGTAATCATTACATCTTTTGGTGTCTTGAGAATCGTTCATTTTTTTTCTACAGATCTACAGATTTAACACAAAAATATAACATAAGTTAAAAACGTGTTCCCTGAAGACAACTAAATTTTCATAGGAGGAAAGTGAGAACACTGCCATTTCTGAACATTTATCCAATTTAGAGTGTTTTTGTTACCCACTTTTTTGTTATCCTATTTCTTGTTATTCTCATGTAAAATCACAGCAGGTTTTTATCGCGATATGTCATTTTTAAATTAAAACGGGCTTTGGTTCTTCCCTTGTTAATGAAGCAGTTTTTCTTTTCTCCCGACTTGTCTGAATGGCAGTACTGGAGGATGAATACTCTGATCTCTTCACCCTTACAAGCAGACAGGTAGAGGGTCAGGATGTGGTTCTACTTTCTAAATGTGTGGTGTAGTGCTCCTGAGACCCATAGTTTAGTGTCATTTGTGCCAGTGTGTACAACCGCTGTGGAAACATTTCTAATTTTAGAAATTACACTCTCCAGTTGCATGTCGATATCGTGGACTCTGGCAGCCAGAAAACATCCCAATCGCCCCGCCCCCCATGCTGTGCATCAGGGAGTCAGTGGGTAATATGAAAGGAAAGCTGGGTGCTGGCTGCCTATGTGGGCTCTCTGTGCATCACACCGACTTCCTGTTGTTGATGCTGGTGTCAGGTGGCACCTCCCGGTTTTATGGTGTTAAGCCACCGTTTGTTGGCATGGTGAAGCAAGGGCCAGCTGCGAGGGTGCAGGTATGATTTTATTATTGTTAAACTTGAAGACAAGACAGTGAAAATAATTAAGTGATCATGACAGAGGGAGAAAGAATAAAAATGAGACAGATTGGAGTGCTTGAATAAACACTATGGATACTAATAGCAAATAAAGTAAGGAAGTAATGCCACCATAATTAAGGGACTGTGGTATGTAGAGTAGAAACATTCCCCATCTTCTTGTTCTAATTTTTAAGATACCTCATAAAAATTCCACCCAAAAACAGTTAGGTTGAGTCAGAATAAACTGTGTCAGACACCAGGCAGTGAAAAACTGATACAAACCAAAAGGCTTCATTTTGTAAGTATCAAAAAACGTTAACCAATATCACTACATTGATACAAGGAATGCATTGTACTAAACTGTTAGATTATGAAAATGCACATTCAAAGCAATTATGCATTTTGACACGCTCACAATAGAGCTAATGAAGACTTTCTCCCTTGTTGTTGTTGTCTTTGTGCAACATGCTGGCAGTCTAAAACATCTGTCCTCAGAAAGGTGCTTTAAAAGACACCTCAGCTGTCCTGTTACAAGCACAGCGACAATGATAACATGGCCTGATGAGAACAAAGGCGACTGAGTACAGAGGTAATTAAAGTGCAACACAATATGTGGGTTTTTCAAATGAACTTGAATTGAATTACAAAACATCTCCCAGCTATTCCCACTGACCAGTCACAGAACAATTTTGTCTTCTCTGCCATGGTCCTGATGAAAATTAAAACCTAAAAATTTGTTTCAAGATTTTACTCCACACCCTACTAATTGTATGAAAAGATGAAGAATACATACATATTCTTATTATTCCATCTTCCCATATAAGTGCCCCTGTGAATAAATGTGCTATAACACCAAAATATCTGGCACTGTACAACACGTTTATTTTAATTAAAAAAAAATTAATTACATCATAAAAAACATAATGTCAGTGACAATTGTTATTGTATGGCAATATAGTGTACAGGGCACAGCATCTTTGACTGCATATTTCTCATCTTTCCCATTAGTACAAAGCACTGAATCACTAGCACTGTAGGGCTCTTCAAGGACTTTATGCTCTTCGAGTGTTAGGCAAATTAGAGACTATGAAGTGGGTAATTGATAAAAGCTCTTGTCTCTCCACTTTGAACAGTCATATCATTCTGTCCTGGCCAAAACCTTGAAATTTTTCGGCCTGGCTGAGCAGACAAAACAGACACTTGAGATGTGTGGCAGTGGGGGTGGAGGACCGGTTTGGGTGACTTGTGCCTGGATTGCCCACCCCCATCTGAGGCGTCAGAATTCAAACCCCAGAGCCTCATCACTCTCACTTCCCACGGTGCCCTTCAGCATACAGTAATTTATATATACAAAGAGTGTCCCTGGAGACAAACCCTTTATCTAAGAGATAATAAGTGAACATGTGAGGATGGTATTATTCTCATAAGCATAAAAATTCATTCTGCAACAAGGCATATAAAAACAGGAATGACATGTATCACACAGGCAAAACAAAAATGAACACAAAGAATCTAATAGTGGTGAGTTCTTTCTGTTTGGGAATTTTCTGTATAATTATTGTTAAACTTTGGAATTATTATTGTCAGTTTTTTGTGTTAATCTTATGAAAAGGAAATGAAATCTATTTTTTTTTCAGTAATATTTCCTTCTGGGAATTGAAGCAAGCTGATTATTTAGTTTCGTAATGGAAAGTGTTATCCTACATAGTGAAGTCAAAAATGAGGCTAAACTGGGAATTTGCTACTTGTCAGACCAGCAAGCCAGAACAGAGACATACCCTGAATACTTGAGATACCAGCCGTATCCACCCTGCTGTAAGGCCACTTTCATTCTGCCATTACTTCCTACTGGCTCCTTCAGAACTATGTGATCTTTGACAGGTGCTTAACAACATATCACAAAGTGTTAAGGTTCTTGTGTGTGTGTGTGTGTGTCTGTGTGTGTGCGTGTGTGTATTGGTTTATATTATATTGTAGGGAGCAAATGTCCCCCACAGTGTAATATAATTCTGTTACTTTGACGTTGTGGGGACCATTTTTCAGGTCCCCACAAAGACCTGCGAATGCAAGCAAAAAAAGTAAACATGCCAAAAGTCTCATATTTTGTTTGGTTACTTATGATTAACCCTCTGGAGTCTGAGGCCTCTCAGCCACTTTCGGGCTAGTCTGACATGCCTTGACATTTTAAAATATTTCACCTATCTAAAAAACATTTATCCCAAAGTGTTACATGTG
>JAODKC010000117.1:12116383-12145790 GCA_026777985.1 Mormyrops attenuatus | reverse complement strand
CATTTATCCCAAAGTGTTACATGTGCTTTTATTCAGCACAAACTCAGCACCAATAATCTGAGACCACTTAGAATGTTGTTATTCTATTTTTTGTTAAAATCAACTTTAAACATATTCTTGTCAAAAACCTAAATTTCTGTCATATCCAGAGGGTTAAGGTTAGGGCCAGGTAGGGGTTAAGGTCATCATGTTATGATTAGAGTTTTCCCCATAGAAATGAATGGAGAGTCCCCACAAAGATATAATTACAAACCTGCATGTGTGAGTATTTTTTCTAAATGCCAATCACCCACCCTCTAAAGGACAGACCTCCCATTCCACCCTAACTGGATAATGAATTGCCTGCGGATATCCTGCGTTGAGGCTTACATCACTGGCCATAGCAGGGCGTTCTAACTGCACAGCATGCCTCATCAAATAACAATTAAGAATGCATCTGAAAAAGAATCAGAGATCTCAGACCATCACAAAGGTTTTAGCCACCTATAGTTTCATATACCCCAAGTTGATTTTTTATTTTACTGTTTTATTTTATTTAAATTTTTTTATTTATGAGGATTTGTATTCACTGAGGCATTTATGCTGTATTATTATAATGTCACTGTAAATGCTTTTTATAACTTAGACCTTTCATGGAACATATGATCTTTTAAACTTTGACAAATTATTGATGCATTATTAATTTAAATGCAATTGAGTTTTATATTAGCTACCTTGCTCTGGGAAAATGGTAGACGGGGGTACTTTATAGAGGGCACTGGTTAAAACTAAAGCATATATCTTTTTGTGGCTTCCAAACTGTATATAAGTTTAGTTTAGCACAAATAAATAAAAAAATAAACACATAAATAAATTCCAATATTTTCCAATATACTCATAAATATAAAACAATATAATAATAAATGATGGTATCATATCAAGGATGAAACAACACAAAAACACATAGACTGGAGTATTACGCAATCCTAGACCACAAATTTTGATAGATTGTGTTGAAAAGGTTATCATGAATAGATGTGTTGAAATCTTTTTACATGTTATCCACTGGTACTTTATTGCACATTTCTAAGCAGTTTGTCATAATCTTCTATAGCTAAGTACTGGTGAATGCAAGTGTGATTGAAACTATCCTACTTGATAGTCAACCTTGACCAAAGACGGTCTGTGTTTTATCACTCTGAAATGTTTTAGAGCTAGCTAAAAAGTCTGTCATCATTAACATTAATGTGTAGCCCTTATAAAGCAAGTCTGTGAATGGCTTATATTGCTGCTATCACCTTTGTGCCCATGAATGCATTGTATATAGCATTAATTCAACATTATTGAAGGTTATAAATCTTATTCTTTTTATGGGACCTAATGGATGGCATTAAGTGCTTCTTTTTTTTTTTTAGATTTTCTGATGATTAAAAATTAGGCATTTTTGTGCTTATAAATGCAATTATTAGTATTCCATGGAACAAATGCATCCTTGAGCTCACACCATAAAAAAATTTGACAAGTTAGATATCATATTTTCATCACTGATTCATCCATACTAGTCTGTGTCTTCCTGCTATGATCACAGAAAATCCCAGTCATTTAGTCATTTTGTCATTCAATTCCAAGTGTAACCTCAAACATGTCCATGAGAATGTACATTTGAAATTATTTTGAGTTGGGAATGTTTACTTCATTATCCAATAATGCAGATACACACACACACACACACACAGACACACAGTTGTGTAATTATAACTTTTTGTGGACCGCTCATTCATTTCTATGAGAAAAATGCTAATGCTAACTATGACAACTTTAACCCCTACCCATAAGTAACCAGGAAACTGGTCCCCATAAGGTAAAAAACAGGTATTCATCACATGGTCCCCACAAGGTAAGGTATACCTGGACCACACAGACACACACACACTTAATTATATGCATCTAATTAATTATATAAAACACTTTATTGGAAATAAAAACAAAAAAATTAAGGGAAAAACAACTTCAATAAAAAGGGCAGTAGCAGAGTTCATTTCCAAATTCAAGCAGAATACACCTTCCAGCAATGAAAGTGATTCTTCTTAATCCCAAATGAAAATCAAAGTGTTCTCATAGGACTTCCTTGAAACTTTAATATGCTACTGGGACAGCTGAGAAGACACCTATTGAAATGTACTCATCAAGAAAGGCATATAAAAGAATATCAGAGACACTGGATGGACCATGGAGAACTTTGAAGATAATTAAAAATAAGTGGAGAAAACGTGGTGTCACAGGCACATCTGGACAACCCAAAGCTGATGACAGGACAAGGAGGAAACATATGAGGGAGGTTAGCAAGAGGTCTACAGCAACATGACAAGAGCAACAGGGAATTCTTCCTGGTACTGGGAGCTCCTTGCAAGTGACCAGACTCTCTCAGGTTTTTCAAATATTTGATAAGATGGAAGCTGTTTATCTGAAAAAGGGACATCCAAGTCCATTTCAATTTTGCAAAAAAAAATAATAGTTTTTGGCCTTACTTTTAAGAGATTAAGAGGTTTGGCGAAAAGACAATACTGCTTGTCATGCTTATAACAGCATATCTCCTGTGAAGCATGGTGGTGGCAGCCAAATGCGTCAGAGCTGCTTTTCTTCAGCTGGGATGGGAACTCTAGTCAAGATAGATGGGATAATAACTAGACCTAAATATGAAGATACTTTGGCGAAAAGAAAAACTGGTGGCCTCCATCAGAAAGCAGAATATGAGGAATTTCAATTGCCACCTGGATAACAACACAAAGAAAACGTCCTAGTCAATGAAGGAATGGCTTGAGAAAAGCAAAATCAGAGTCTTGGAATGACCCAGTCAGAGCCCAAACCTCAATCCCAGATAAAAACTGTGGAATAGGCGGTGCACAGCAGATTCTATGGAAGCTTTTTTAGCTAGCAAGAGTGGGATAAAGTCCAGGTTGCAATGTTGATAGAGATTTATTCCCAAAGACTTGCTTTTGTATGGGATACAAAAGGTGATTCCACACGGAATCGAAGTTGGAGATGCGTACACTAATACAATGTCAGTATTCTGGGTTTTCCGGGTAATGCTTTACTTGAGCGGACATGAATAATATAGCAGTGCATGCTTACTTAATGCACTAATTAACCAGTAAGTGTTTAAGTACTAATCCCATGTTCATTCATCATTAATCAATCATGTTGATTCATGTATTTCATGGGGAAACCTATATTAGTTCATGATTTGTTCTTGAGTAGTAAATGAGTTTAGTAATTTTTGCCCCTTAACTAACTAATATAGTGCCTGAATGGAATACGTGAACTGTCATGATTGATTAATGAAGAACAAGCATGGGATCAGTTTGTAACTAACACTTAGATACTGGTTAATTACAGTAATCCATTCAGTAAGCTTGTGCATTAATCATGCCCTCAAGTGTGACTCTTTTCTGTTTATTTCAATTATTTGACCTGCTACTTATCGATTTGTTTTTCTATGGAATTTTCCCAGTATTAAGGTCACATAATTTCTTTATTTCTGGCTTTACATCACAAAAACCAACAATCTCATTTTGTATCGACCACATCCAGGTCATTATAACGCATTCTGGAGCCTAAAATCAGTGATAAAATTACAATGGCTTTTATATAAAATGAACCAGCAATCAATTTATTCACGCTGAATACCTTGTAGATTGTCACAGCAGCAATACAAATTAGTGATATCTTTTCATGGTGTAATTTAAGAACATTACCAAAATAACACTTGCAATTGTTGACGTCCTTCAGACAACACCCCAACAAACTTGATCCCCTAAAGAAGTTCAACAAATGACGTATACTGTAGACCATAACTGAGGTTTAAGGTGTTTCCTTAGAGGATGAAAAAGGTCATTTTGTCTTTCTTGGTCAATGTGTTACAGTTAAAAAAGAGAGAGAAAATGGCCCCAGCTATGGTCTAAGGCCCACGAGCCACAGCCAAGTTTTCTTTGGCCAGTTTTGAAACTCATTTTGAAACCAAATATTGTGAAACCAAAGTAACAAATGTTCCTGTGTAACAAAACAAATAATTCAAATACAGCACCTTAGAATATACCAGAAACAAACATTTTATAAAAAGCAGATGGTGGCTTTAAAAAAAAAAAAACAGCTAGCCACAGGAACATAATAGTGATATAATATAAACATATAGGCCCATACTTCCAACATATGTTTAGCATGCTAATTCATTCTTCTTTGAAGAATCAAATGTCTGCTTGTGGAGCAGCACATTTGGGGAATACATGTGGCACAGGCTATATCCAAAAGTTCAGCAATTTTGATTTAACCGCTTTCTGCGAAGCAGAGTTTCACTACAGACAGAGCTTCGCTTTATTACGTGAGTAGCACATGGTTTGTGTCCTCCTACTATTGCATTGTGGACCTGCACTGGTTCAAATCCCCCCCCCACTGCTTCACTGAATCCTTGAAACATATAGTGGGCTACTGTTTGCACTGTGAAGGTTGTACAGTCCCCTTGTTCTCAACATGAAGGTCACAGAGTTTGTCATCCATGCTTATTGGCAAGTGTAAGTTAAAAGACGATTGCAACCTGCATGCTGTGTGCAATTAACTGCTTCCCCATCACCAATAGCATTGAGGAGAGGCTGATATTGTGGGGGGGCACAATTTCATGAATGAATCCCAATAAAAATATACAGGGGTGCATTATCCCCCCCAGTCTCCATGCCCCTGCCCAATTTTACAATTTAATCTGCTGCCTCTGTAGCTAATGATGCCAGAACAGCCACCCTCAGCATAAGAAATTGACTTTCCTGCATTTTCCCTCCATGCAAGCATCTGTGGCTATCTTTCTGTGTAACTTCACACTGGCCCCTGATGGAAGCTCTGCCACCCAGGCTTGCCTGTCAGCTTTGGTATGCTCCTGGCCAGTAGGTGCATCCTTTTGGGTCCCAGCATCCTGCCAACCCCCACCTCTACAGGCCTAAACTCTCAGGCAAATACTCCGGTAGTCCAGTGTCTCTAAAAGCTTTTCCCTGTATTATTAGTTTCAAAGGACCAGCTGAGCTTTAATCTCAGTGGCCTTTCTGGTTATCAGTGCTTACAAAGTGGGCAGAAAACATGGCATGAAACATAACCTGTTTGCTTTTTTATTGCGATTTAAATCAAAGATTGACATATTTATTTGATTGAAAACGTAACAGATATCTCAAAAACATTATTATATGAATATTATGAAATGCTGTGAAATTAGCAGTTTTAAATAATTAAGCATGATCTACATTAGTCCTCTCACCTGAAAAAGGCTTCCTGCCTTTAAATAGAAAACTCATTCTGCAACAATCTGCACATCTGTCCAGAAAGGAGACAGTAGACGGTAGATTCGCCACATTAAGTGTAAAAAAGCTATTCATTTTTTGCATAGTCATAAACAGTATGGTTAGCTCCTGATGGCCGATATTACACAGATGAGTTAATGAATAAAATTCCAATTATAGCCATATACATAAAATAAGTGACATGTAGCATTAAATAGTGAAAAACTGGATTGTTGGCTGCATTGACAATTAAAATGCACAGGTATACAGGAGGCTTATGCAGAACTTTGTCACATGGTGCAGCGAGAATTACCTGCATCTAAGACAAGCTAGCTGGCTGGAGATTACCATTGTGCTAGGGAACCTATAAGACTAGTTACCTTCAAGTTCATATAAGTACTCAGGGCCCTACCTAAATAGGGATTGGACAGATGCCAGTCCATCTCAGGACACAGCACATACTGCAGGAAATTCAAAGACATCATTTAGCTTAAATATATATCTTCTGTAAAGGGGGGAAGCACTGTGGTTTCACACCTCTGGGACCAGGGTTCGAGTCTCCACCCATGGTTCCAGGTGTGTGGAGTTTGTTCTCCCCATGCCATCATGAGATTTCCTCTGGGGGCTCTGGTTTCCCCTCACAATCCAAAAATATGCGGAGGTGAAATAGAGTTACCAAATTGTCCATAGGTGTGCTTGTATGAGTGAATGGTGTGTGAGTGTGTGAATGGATGGACAGATATGTTTTCAATCTGCAGGAGAAAACCCACACAGCATATGCGGACTCCACACACACCCACACACAGAGTGAAAGTAAGATTCAAATCTCTAGCACTGGAGGTCTGAAACAGCAGTGCTATGCAGTGAGTCACAATGCCCCACACCAAAGCACACTTTTATCCCAATACATAAACAAATATGGGTGCTCATAATAAAGACATTGCAGATATTGTTTCATCATATCTTTTCACAATAACATGTTAACAGCTTATTAATTTGTAATAATTTTGTATCATTCATAACTGTATCAGAAGCATTATGATTTTTTTATTATTATGAATACTACATCTGAAAATATAGGAAATCACAGAAAGTGACACTGTGCTATTACTTTGTTTTGTACTACTACTCATATATTCAGATTTTTCCAGAAAAATATACTTGAATTCAATAGCAATGGTATGCTGTGATAACTTCACACTAAATGTAACGTGTTTAAGTGAACTTTAATGTAGATATATTTTTGCCATTTTTTTTTCGTGGCAAGGAAAAGATTTATCCTGAAAGTACCGAGTTTCAGCATTGATCATGTTAATAACGTGAGTTATAAGTAGAGTCTATGTGCTATCCACTTAGCTTATGCTGCCTATAGCCTACCTACAGCCCTGTACTGCACGAATCAATTAGGAAAGGATGGGTAGGTGGACCTTTTAAATTCCTCTCATACAGAAATATATGATTTCTTGTTTTATTTTGTAACATTTAGGGCACAATAGTGTCACAGAAATGATATTGCAGATTCTTGTGTATAAACAGTAGACAATATGAAATCATTTTACGTGTTGGTACTTTCTTTTACAACAGATATCTGCCATCACTGTGTAATAGTAAAATTATTCGTCTGAAATATGGTTGTGATTTGTAGTGCAGTTCGAACGAAGGTGACCTCGAGCAGTGAAGGACCCTTCTTGTCCGTGATTGCTGTAATGGTAGCAGCAGGTTAAACTGAGCATGAAGCTTGCTCAGCTTATTTTCTCTGCAGCAGACACATGCCTTTGCACCTTTACTGTAAGCTGACTTTTAACCTGGTATAGTGGGAAAGGTCAATTGCTGAGAAAGCTTGTTCACTGGACATAATAACAAAGGCAAACGTACTGATCCCAATAATAATTTATTGACCACTGTACTCGATTGGGTAATGCAGTTCAGACTACTGGTTGATCTAGTTTGTGTGTATTTATGTACTTATCTAAAGCACTTTCTCAAACAGTACAAGCCAACATTGCTCTATAAAAGATACCATACCACCCTGACATAAATGCGCAGCAAACTCCCAGTTCAAATAAAATTAAATTTATAGAGCTCTTTTAGTGGTTTGTGAACCAAAGTAAAAGTTTTTATGCAGGGCAGGAATGTGGAAGTAATTTAAATGACTTGTGCACCTATGAGAGAACAGCTTAGGAGATAAAACAACTACCAGATGGACATCTGACATAAACATACTGATTGTTTCAGTAATTGTCTTGGAGGAGAGAATGGAATCTGATGGTGAGCGGAGTGCATGAAACTCATTCTGCTTCCCTCAACTGGGACTTTGGCTGGCTCCCATTTATCCCATTGATAACGGACTTCTCTGTCAGCCCACAGCTCCCAGAAAAGACTGTGCAGTTCTGTGCTAATTTACAGTAGCTGAATTATCATAAAAAAATGTGCAATGTGTGTGTCCAGAGGGACTTTCTTCAGACCGTTTTCCCTCCGTAAAGAACCATTAAGAAGAAAAGACAGCTGGAAGCTGTGAAATCTGGGCAGGGTAGGGCCTGGGTGGGGCCTGGGTGGGGCCTGGGTGGGGCCTGAGCAGTGCTGTCCCACTTTCACGGAGCTTCAGCAACTTCCAGACAGTGACTGTAACACCTTGACATACCAACCTGGTCTCACAAAGACTAATAATTGTATACGTGGAGTATGTGAATACTCAGCTAAGGCAAGCTTACATCAACCCTGAGATGTGATTTCTTACAAAATAAAAGGCAATGTTAGACATGAACTACACTCAGGGGGCATATTATTACGTACACCTACTGAGTACAATGTAGGACCCCCTTTTGACTATAGAGCAGCCTGATTTCTTTAAGGCACGGACTTAAAAAGGTGCTGGAAACCTTACTTAATGGAGATGACATTTTTGCCCTTGTAGCCTTCCTGTTGGCTATAACGAGTCTGGCCATTCCCCTATGACCACTCTCATTAACAAGGCATTTCTGCTCTTAGAACTACTACTCACTGAATCTTTTCTATTCATCTCACCATCCTCTGTAGATGCCGGACATGATACTGCGAACATCCATGGCTTGGGGTTGTTTCTGAGGTGTGGGAACTATGATGTTTGGTACCAACAATCATAACATATTCACTTAGATCAAACATATTGTCCATTCTAACACTTTGTACCTGAACCTCTTGACCCTTGCCTGCGAGTTTTATGTAGGAAGTCACAGTCACATGATTCTCTGTTTATGGGAGCAATCTATTAGCATTAATGAGCATGTGTACCTAATAAAATGGTCACTGAGTGTCATCAGAAAAGCAAAATTTATGTGTTCGTCGGTAAACAGAATAAGGCTTAGAAATTACAATACAAATTGATTATTGACAAAATTTAAAGGCAGTTTACTCGATGGGGAAAATTGCATACATAATTACTTCTGTTGGACTAACCTTTGAGGTGTATTCAGTAAGTGTTCTGTTATGCAGTGGAAAATTGATATGTTTTGGCTAAACAAGCCTGATTACTGTAAAACAACTTGATTTTTCACATATTTGGAAACCAATCATTTTACCATGAAATTAGGCTCTACTCATGAAGAAAGTTAAGACTTTCTGCTTCATACACTGTCGCTAAAAATTTTCACAAATCCTTATATTCAGCTGCTTTTAAAACTTTCACTTTTGGACATGCTGGCCTTTTTGCAGTAATTTAATTAGCATTGTCTCTGTTTTGTATATGTCTTGTTCGTTGTTTCCTTGTGATTCTCAGTGTCAGTCAATCCCTACTTCTCTTTTTCTGAAGATGCTAGTTCAAAATTACCCCTGGTGGTTAGTAATGGACTGATTGCTTGAAAAAGCTTTGAAAAGTTTTGGGAAAATATTTTAGACTTGTTTTATCTTAATTAGTTCACTGCCTTTTTGTATAAATTATATTTATAATGACATTTGCATAAATATATACTGTCATTGCATTGTGAATGTTATTAGTCAGGCTGGACTGTTTTCTTGTCTAACCTGAACTTTGTTGACATCAAACTGATGAATATCTGTGTGATGTGGATTGAACCCACACGAATGAAAACGCTGAAGGATCTGAGTTGTTTACAGTAAATGTTATTCCATCTTGTCCAATCAGCCTTTAGTCAGCATGAAGTTCCCCGTATATTCGTTCTGGACTACGGCCACTAATATAATAATAACATCTTTCCTAATTTAACTTTCAGATTTAGAATCTTTTGTAAAGTAATTTTTAAATAGAATTCTGACTTCTATATTTCTTTGCACCTTAAACATGATCACATGAAAATGGCAGGACTCAAACCCCCAACTCTGGAGGTGTCAGGTACCACTGCTGCCCATATACAATTATCACATAAAAAGTAATGCTGCAAATGCTTTTCTCTCTCTTTCTCTCTCTCTCTCTCTCTCTCTCTCTCTCTATATATATATATATATATATATATGGTTTGTGCTTAAAAACTGTGTTACAGGCTATCGCAGGGAGCACATGCAGCCTGAATTCAGAGTCACAGCCTAGATGCCAGTCCATCACTGGGCACACGCACACACAATGAGCTGTTTAGAAACATTATCTCACATAATTGCATATCTTTTAGAGGAAACCCAAGTACCACAGGAAGAACATGGAAACTCCACTTGGGGCAAAATGTTACATGAAAAATGCTACATTTCTAAAATTTTCCTTATCTTATGCCTTTCTTCTTTAACTGGAGTAGATAATAGCAGTCCATGCAGTAATCCAGAGGCACTATCTGAAGCACCTTGGAAACAACATATGTAATCAACATGGAAATATTGCAAGGAAAATCATGTGTGTACATTTTAGTTTTAGCTAGCTAATAAAGCAGTTGCTTTTTGAATGCATCAGTGAAGCTATTTATGTAATGTTCTTCATGAGAACACATTGTTCTTTACCACCTGCTGGACAGATGCATATCATATATTACACTTTGTACACTATCAGCTGACATCTGTTCTTTCCGCTTTGACTTCAACCCAGGAATAACAACTTCATGGTATATTACATTTTTCAAATACATATTAGTCAGCCCACCATGACTGAGCCTACAGTCTGCATATCTTTGGTCAAATCTGAGTATGTTTTAACCAGTGTGCCAGAAAGAAAGAGAAAGTCAACTATTTCATCACAATAGCAGCATTTGGGGAAAAAACTCATTTAGAAAAATTGTTTTGCAAGATTTATAAAAAATAAGTGGCTATTGTATTGTATTGTATTTTTTTGTACAAAAAAGTCATAAGACTGGTTAATCATACTTTGACCGAATTGTGAAATTAACACTCATGGTACCCATTGTCTTGGCTAGCTAAAACAATTTTTATACCTTTGTACATAGAGTAATTTAGGATTAGGTCTTCAAGGGTTGACACTGCAAAGTCGTCACCATCTTGCTACATGCTATAATCAAATCAGAACTCCATGAAACAGAACACACTTCTGAAGCTGATCTGCTTCTGATCTTGTGTCAGAAGCTTTGGTGATAGCCTACTGAAACCTTCCTCCTTGCCAACTCATCCATTAGACTGTGAATAAATGGTTTCTGGTGAGAGGCTGCGACAGCTTGATTCCTGATGATTACATGTCAACTGCTATTTATCCATTTTCATAACAAAGGTCTAGTTGTTCACTCTGGCAACCCCACAAAATAGGAACATATTATTGGGCCCAATTAAAGTGTGCCACTTTAAAAGAATAGAAAAATCATTGGTGTTATTCTTTTCTACTGCAGACACATAGCCCACAGAAAAGTAAATAGTGGTACACAATGAGAAAGATGGAAGTGATCTGATAAACTAAAAAATGCTAGAAAACAGAAAACATGGAAAATTGTAAAAATGTATAATTTTATTATTAATTTTTAATAATAATTAATTTTCCTTCCCTCAAAAAAGTCAAGCCCCAGGTTAACTTGAGTTAGTCCCCCCTCCCCCTGGTACCAATAGAACTTACAGTACAATCAAAAAGTTTCAAACTTTTAATTTAAAATAACATAGCTACATCATAAATAACCATAAACACTGGCTTGCTAATTAAAAGCACAAATATAAAAATCATTTATCAATTAACAGAAATACTACAATAGAGTAGTAATATAACAGATAATGACCAATTCATTTAATTTTGATAAAATGTTACTCAATAAACTTCTAAGCCCCTGCCTGCAGGTGTGCTGGGATGAAAAACATTGTGACGGGCAATCTAGAACTGCTCTGAAATAGCCCTATTTATAACTATAAATAGCCCAATCCAGTGAAAATGTCTGAAAAACTTCACTTCAGCCACTACTTTGTCGCCTTCTTTATAATGCCTGCAGAGTCTGCTCTGGGCCTGAACTACTTCAACCTCTTGTTTATTTGCAGCTTGACTCCAGTCTGATGGGATCATCTGACAGTAAGGCGAAGCTCAGAACTGTGCCAGTGAATCTGTTTTCTTTTCTATTGAATCTTATTTGGATTTCCTGTATAATTGTGTCAGAGGAAGTAAAGTACAACTTTCCATGGCAGTACACTTCCAAAGTCTGATGATAGTTTCCATTTGCTGATCTGACAATATATATTCATATCTTGCAGGTAATTCTTTCATGCCAAGCTTGCCCAGGGATCACTGCTGGTGTTTCTTTCAAATAAGAATAAAATTTTATGACATTTTGATATCAGGCCATGCCTCCTAAGTCTTCATCTTTCTGCCTGTTCAACACAGTTACAAATGCTGCTGTCAAAATTGTGTAGCGGAAATGCACTGGATACAGCAATGATCCCAAGGAAAACTGTCTCCAAATGCAAAAGGTACCATTTCAGCAGATACTTGGACAATGCCTCTAATTGCTTAGAATTTTCATTTTGGACACAAGTCACCTTCCATAGTCCTTGAAATCCCTTCCCTATTATAATAAATGCTACTTATTGGAAAGCATTTTCATTCAGGAGAGTAACACATTACATTAATTCCTCCTAACAGAATAAATACAACACAAGCGACAGTGTATTAATAAAACTTGGACCATCATGCATCTACTGGAAACTTTTACTTTTTGGAAGTAGCTTCTAGGGGGGTGCAATGGTGTCCTGGAGCTTGTCTGGCATGGACACACCTCGATTAATAACAAGCTTGATTTATGAGGATGCATGATGTGACCGTATAATAGTCCTTCACGTAACAGAAGAACATAGCCCACACTCTCAGCGACAACCCTACTAGGTATTATCACTGCTTCCTGCCAAGCCACCTGGCTGGAGTCTCAGTCTCCATGATGTTTAATTATGACATACTTTGTCAGAAGATTCCCTGGTGTTTCTCCTTTGTTCTTTTGTGTCTCCCCGCAATTTGGATTGATTCCTGTGTGTCACAATTTTAATGTATGAGCTGCTGGCTGCTATTGATAAGGGTGTCTTTTTTTGGTAGACGTTACTTTGAAAGAGCATATAATAAATGAATGTAAGTATCAGAAGCGTTTGTGACGCACAGATGATACTACATGCTTGTGTGCCAACATTAAATCTCGTTCCAATTCACTGACGTCTTCTTTTGCAACCTGGCTCATAGCTTTGGCCAGTTAGAAATATAATGAGATCAGCAGGTAGTGCAGAGATCATAGAGCAAATACTAACCAAAAGTTCCATACTCAAATCCTAGAGCCTCATACATGCACGCACTGTTTGTAAACATAGTGTGTGAAAGTACATGCAAATTTTTAATTTTGAAAATCACAAATACAGTATTATGTAAGCAGATATTTAATGTACACTTGAGAATTATGTAGATTTTGAAATGAAAATCACAAAATAATTTTAGTTGTGTCACTAGTTGGTCAATGTTACATCTGTTTATTGAGAAGACATCCATAGAGGAATTGTCATGCCTTGAGGGACTCGAGGGTAGGAGTGTTGGCAAAACAGAAAAAAGGATTTTTTTTAACTAAATGAACAGGGAAGGTAAACAAACAGGATCATGAGGGATCAGAAATGGGAGGACTATAAATTAGGAAGGTACAACTTCAATGACTAGACTGGGGAACATAGGACTGGGAAGCACTATATACTGGACTAACAAATGAGCGAACGAGACACAGCTGGGAGTGATCAACACGAGGGTAATCAAGACAAATGAGTAACAAGCGTGGCTTGTTAGGATCACGCTAGGGAGGGGACAGGAGGGTCTGGTGGACATGGTGGGCAGCACATAACAGAAATGTCATTGTGTGTGTTTCTCAAATATTCCTAAATACATACATCTGAACAACACAAAACAAACCATCAGGAAAAAAAATTATTTTTATTGTTTCACTCAATCTGTACAAATACCAGGATAATGTTTATGTACATATATCATTTACATAAAAAATACAAAACTATATATTTATAACTGATTCTGTAATTAATGTGTCATGTTTGAACAATTTAAAAAATTTTCAACACAATATGAGAAAAACAAAGTAATAAAATTTGATATATTGTTTATTAATGTTGTATTATATAGATTTCTGCGAGTCCTGCAAGAGCAATATGGAGCAGAATAACTGCTATGTTGAACAGATACATTAGCAAAGGAGATGGACAAAAGGCAATTTGCAAGGGTTAAAAGTACTTTTCAGTATTGTCAAGTATCTTCAAAAATCCATTGGTGGCTCCATCAAGAAAAACTGCCGTGTTTGTTGTCCTCCATCTCCATATTTGAAAACAATGCTCACTTTTTGAGGAAAAGGCCTTATTTCTTAGTTTGCTGCACCATAAGAAGTACTTTTGCAGAACCACTGAGACAGTCCCTTTGGTCAGTTATGTATAGTAAACAAAACTCAAAGCCATTTCTGTACATTGAACGGTGGATTCCCAATAAATAAACACATAGGCTAACATGCGTTTTTCTGTGAAATGAACAACTGTAGCAGAAGAAAATGAGAGTGAAAAGCAGATTTATACAGCTCACGGAATGCAATTTACAGCTTGCAGTTTTATACATGGTCGCATTGTACCTCATAATAAATAACATTGTTTTTCTTTGGAAAATACAAAATAACAATGTATATATAATTAGCCAGACACAGTAAATGTATAAATTATAAAACACAAAGTATAAATAAACATCTAGCACTGAACTATATGTGTACTTCTTTTTTTTCTTAAAAATAAATAAGCATACACTTATGTACATTATTGACATGAGTCTTGACATTGGTGGTGGTTTATCCATCCTGTATTGGAGATAAATGGAAATAAGCCATGTAATCTTGGTCTTCATCATCTTCCTCATCGTCCTGGTCTTCAGTAATGGCTATATGGGGGAATACATGGTAGCTGTTGTATAAATATGAATAACAACAGCGTAGAATCTCAGTGCATATGTCTCTAAATCCCTCTGATAAAGCCACATGTATAGCCTTGTGTTTTACTTTACTTGACTCTGCAGTCTCCAATGTAAAATTGGGTGCAATTACACACTAGCTTTGCATAATTGATAAAGTCATGACTGCAACAGAAGAGGGGAATCTCACTGTATCAAGCCATTTTGGCAGATCCCTGAAAGCTGACAAGCAGTGGTCTTCTATTTTTTTTTTTCATCACGTCTAATTCATTTCAAACATATCTCTACAGGAGACCCTGTCCTGCAGTCTGACCTTTTCCAGGCCAAAGGGCAGGATTCTTTGAGGTATTTTCTATAGAACACTGTACATGAAAACAAAAATCACACAGGCACAGCAAAAAATACAAATAAGGCAATCTCTCATAATCCACATGAACAATTTTGATATTTTCAGTCTTAGCATAGCTATTATTTACAACAGGCACAAATTAAGTTGAAAGATGATCATGTCTATTGTAGTATAAATAAAAGACCTTAAATATAAAACTTGTTTAGCAATTTGTAAATTGTAATTTACCTAACCTCATGAGGTGATTATAAAGTTGGTCCTCCTTTTCTGTATCTTGAAGCATAGGTGACCAGAGGTGAAAGTAAGCAATGGTAAGCAAATTTGTGTCAAACAGAAGTTATTTAAATCAGACGTGATGAAACTTGGAATGTTTCCTTCGGGTTACAGTATAAGGTACTGGAGGCCCTAGCTTATTGACCACATCAGAGACGTAATGTGCCATTGTAATGGGAAGCACTAGGTTTTACATTACACACATGGTACTATTTATATTTTAAATGAAAGAGAACGACACCAATGTTACAATCACCTTATGAACATTAGCAAACATTTTCTTTTCTTTTCCAAGAACATATGGGCTAAGCTGTATGTCATAACAGATGATGATGATGTCAGTGCAGTCAAAATGATTGATTACAACCAAAAGCATGAAAATAAATACATCATTAACATACAGCTTATACAATAATTGTGGTGTTCACAAAATATAAAGATATGCCCTTGAGTCTCTCTATGCCTTATCACAACAACAAAAACAAAAAACTTATATTTTAAGGCAACTAGTTTAATGTCTCTAGGAGGAACACACTTTCCTCTTTTAAAAGGAAAAATCTGTTCTATTTTAAAAAGTTAGTATTAAAAATATATTATTGTTAGTTATGAAGGAGATTATTGGGTCATCAGTCCCACCCCCCAAAAAACACAAGTCATATATATATATATATATATATATATATTTGTTTGACTTGCAGAAAATGCAAAATGGATGTAGCTAGCACAAGATGTCATGCAAAAACTCCCATTTCCAGGTCCATTCTGTTGTTTAAACAGAGGAGGGGTATGGAGGAACAAAGGGTGGGGGTGTTCTAAAAGAACACAGAAGCGTCTTTCACAGAATTACTTACAGTTGCAAGATCCCGAATGCTTAATTTCCAGGAGAACCCCCATAGCACATGCAGCCTGCTTCATGGCACACTCGCTGGGATATGTGGCGTTATCACTGGCACACACAGCCTCTTCTGAGCCACTATCTGGACACACCTCCTCGCAGAAAGAACAGCGCCCCCTACCCATCCTTGTATCCCAAAGACACTTCTTCCCTGTGCTGCACTGGATGTCGGCACAGGACTTGGCCTCTGGGACAAAAAGCAGACAGCATGCTGTTTAACACGTGCAGACAGTCAACAAGGTCGGTTAGGGGGGGTTACTGTTTTTGGAGAGTGACATTTAAAGTGTGTTTACACCTAGCTCAGATTTCTGCTGTATTACATTATCATTAATAGATCTAGGTAAAGCCTGGAGACATGGTATAACTGTAAACAACAGGAATACGTGGTTTGCGGAAAAAAGACCAGGGTAAGCGCTTTAAGTGATATAAATATTCACCAAAAACCAAAAGTCAAAGTTACCGCCTTTTATTATTATAGATATATTTTGATATAAACCATTTAGTAAGTAACATGATTCATTAAGAATTTAAAAAGCTAAGTATGTATCTATGCAGCCATGGTTAAGCCCCGTAGTTCCCGGCACAGCTTGTTATATGCAGTCAATTAACTGGAGTAAAAACTGTTTCATAGGACAGATGCATAAATAGAATCAAATACTGCAATACATGACATGTCAAGCAGTGCTTACTTATGCATTTCCCTTCGTACGCAACTCCAATGGACCTGCCGAGAAGGCAGGTTGCCCTTCTCAAATGACAAGCGCTGGAATAGATGATTCCGTCGTTTCCACACAAGTATTGCTCCGGCGACGTTACTTCTGGGCAAATCCGATTACACGTCACACAATGCGCATTATTGGCCTGATCCACAACGCACGTTGAACTGCCTGGGCATAGGACATCGTTGCACGTCTCTGTAAAAAACGGCATACAATGATTAACGCTCGCAAAACATCGTTGCCCTCTCTAGATTGTCTTTTGTGCGGTGGCATGCTTCAAAACGAACACTATAGAGTAGCAGCCAAATGATCCTGGCAACAGGTGCCAGTATTTCCCTGGGGATGTCGGTTGACATACTTTTGCATTTTCCCTGATATTGGACCTCGAGGTCTAAGTGACTTTTACATCTTGCTTTCAGCAGGGCGCACTCGTCTCTGTAAGTTTTTCCATCTGTCCCACACACGGGACCTTTCCAGGTGACATTGGAGCAGTCTGGGGCGCAGACGCAGCGCGGTTTGTTCCTCTTGTTCATTTTACACTTCTTTCCTGGACCGCAATCCACGTTGTCACACGTTTCTGAAAGTGAAGTAATTCGTTACATAACATCTGCCAGACGTTGTCTACAGCCTCGATCGCACATGTTTCTTTTAATTTATTGCATTATCTATTTCCGTACAACATGTGCACGTATTTAAAAAGCTGTTATGTAAACAATACGAATCACACGTCTCCTCTCCTCTACTGTAATTCCAAATTTAAAAATATTTCCGGACTGAACTCAGTTTATTTATTTAAAACATACCTTTGCAAGGTATACAATTAGGAGCCCCTCCACTGAAGACCGTCCAGCGAAACAACGTGCCATTTGGTACATCTTCTTCGGTCCATGAAGTACCCAGTCTGCCACTCCGACAGCATTCCTCTCTGCTCATCCCGTACATGTATAGAAACTGGCATCTTCCGTTCTTGCCTTGCTGCAGCCAGCAGTTACCAGCTGCGAAAATCCCCCGGCGAGTTAATTTCTTAAGTCAGCGACCCAAACTCAACACGTGTAGCATGAATTCCGTATGGTCCTTTAAGCCGTCGACACTTTCCCGATCGGGAAACCTAACGCGACTCTTCGACACTCGATCGCCCGTGCCCTCAACAAGAATTTAGATATTGACCTATATATGTATCAATCCGGACCAATATAAACGCAAGACATATTTGAAATGTAAAAAAATACACTAAAATGCGAAGCAACGCAACCATCTCAAGTTCATGCCATGGATAATTCTGTTATACTTGAGAAATAAGTGAATGAATTTACATGGAAATAAACATTGCATTTTCATTCCCGATGATAAATGGCACCGTTCGAAACGTCAAATCTTAACAGTTAGAAAGAAAAACTATAGCTAAATAATACAACTAATTACTGTATGTAACTCCACAGACAGGTTTCCAGTCCGTCAAGGTTTGCTATACGGTCCTGTGTAGATGAGAACATTTTTCTGCGTTTTAATAACAGTTATTTAGGCGCCAAAAGTTGCCAGGACTGAAGCATATATTTCAAAATCATAAAGACGTTAATAATCAACATAATTATCAACATAATCAACTTAAAAACATAAACATACGCTTCTGAAAAAGTCGACCGTACCCTGGGTGGCTACATTTATTTGCAGCTGCATTGACAGACTGGCACTACTTCAGACAGCAGGGGTCTCTAGGATTATCTGATTGTAATAGTATATTTAGATACCTTATTAATAATATATGGGCACGTGAAGTTATTACATCAAATATTGTTTGATAGGCAACCATTTCAAACAGAACATCGTATTAGTTAGAAAAAAAATGGTTCTATTACTGTTCTGCCAAATTCCGCAACTCATTAAAGTTAAAAACTTTGCCTGTTCCGTCCACTTTAAACTAGTTTTAAACCGCCTTTTATAACCATCACTCCCTTCTGAAAACACATTTCTCCTGTTTGCAAGACACATGAAAACTGCCTGGAAGTCATTGAAAAGTTTGAACGCTGTCTCGCAGTCCCATAGCCACATTTCCAGCTACGTGTTTTTTTTTTTTTAGATAATAAACACAGCCAATCTTGATTCATTTTTAAAATATAATAACTGGAATTACTTACCCTGCACTTTGTGATCTTCTATGAGGTGACTAAGCCATATAGACAATACAATTATGCCAGGGTGAAGCTGATATTTCTTTAGCATCCTTAGCATAGTATGGCAAAGTGCACTACTGAAAGTAATCTGCTTACGATGGCAGTGTTGAATGAATGTCAGACTGTGGATGCAGTCTCTCTTTTTAAATCTATAAGGGGTCTCCAGCCGACTGTTTGTGGTGGGCGGGCTTCTAATCGGTGGGGGTGGGGAGAAAGATTTTTTTTTTTTAGTTTTTTCCCCCACTTCTAATCAGGTGACATCGTAAGTCGTACTTTATCTCACACAGTAGTTTACAAAACCATGCCGAAGAGTGTTCACAGTATGACTGTCCCACATTGCCGAGATACCAAATAATATAACTAAGAATGGCATTATACGTTGCATGTACCTCTACATATATGCCAAGTTGCACTATTGATGGAATCTAATTACTTTTACATCATTTTGTTGGTTGGGAATTTAGGCAATCGTATCACTTCATTTCCTCTCACAAAACCATTTCTTTAGAGTTCATATTAAAATTATACACGCGTAGAGCTTTCGATTTCCCAGAGTAAAATTATTTTTCTTGTTACAGAATCGATACATTTCGCCAATATGTAGGTTGGTCCTTTGTATCCGCAACGTGAAAAAAGTGAAGAAGTCCCTGTCGGACATTTAATTGCAATTTAATCCAAGAGCAACGTCCCCTATCTACATACTCCGTAAATGAAATATAAAGCAAAAGTTAGATAATTGAATGTAAAATTGTTTTATGCTGTTTTTATCAGCTCTTCCATCTTAGAAATGTTCCGCGACAACAGACGGTTTTCCATCAACGGCAGATAATAGCTCGTCTTTTAATAAACGTGCTTCATGGCAATGAGATCTTTATAGACAGACAAGGGTAGACATCAGAATAGAGACGTGCTAATAATAGAGCAGACAGTTGTTTGGGTGTCCCAGTCAGGTCAGACTTTTAAATATACTCAACCTGGTTACTAAATAGGTTTTACTCCCTAGAGTTAACGGGCTACACATTAAACATCCGTCTCTCGGGAAAGAGTGACCGCTTTATTGTTTACATGTACAAGACCACGGGCTGTGGTATGACAGCTACTTAAGGTAGTCACACTCTTGTGCAGGAATTCGCAGACTGCTTTCGGCTCCCCCTATCTGCAGACAGTTAGAACTGCATGTCGTCTGGTTGTAATGAAGCACCAGCACGTCATTGCAACCGATGCCTTGCTGGCCTCATTATCACTGCCCATGTGAAGGTAATCGGTGCAAAAAGGCTGTCGGTATTCATTTACGTCAAATGTTAGGGGGAACTAGGGGATTTTAAGGGATGGGGGCACTTTTCACTGGTTTTGCGTTGTATTTACTTCATATTAAGATGGAAAGGTGGTCATTAACGTCGCAGCATTTAATGTTTGGAAATATATTAAATGCATAATGCGTGTGCATTCAAATGAGAGATGCATAAAATATTGTTTTACAATAAGACCTGGACTGACTTGATATTAAAATGATATTATAAATCAGGTTTTTAAAATCCGTGAAGCGTCTAATTGAATCTTATAATTAAAGTACTGTGCAGCCTTCATAAAACAGAACAGTACTCAAATAGTCTGCGTTAAGAATTCTCTGTCCTTGTGACGTTTTCCCCACCAACTCCGGCTTTTAATTGCTTTGTTGAAGCGATTACTTGGGCAGTATGGTACATCCACTGTTTTTTAATGAGTCAAACAGTGCTCATTGAAGTAAAGTATCTGTTACCTCAAGACTCATTGAATTGGGCATACCAGGCCTGTATCAATAACACCATCATAAGACGGCTAAAACACATAATACTGGCATTGAAAGATAAGCGGGTGCCAGGGTTTGGTGAGTATTTTGTTTAATATTTATTCAATTGCTTACGATGGGTTATGCTTGTTCAGTATACAAAGGCGTAGGCTAATTGATTTCATGTTCTTTAGACTCGGTTCTGTTTTCAAACTGAAAAGGGTATGAAGTAGAATAGTGAAAGTTAAAGCTAAACGTATAACATTTACGCTTTCCCATTCATAATCATTATCATTAAGATATATGTCAGAGTGTTGCATGACTGAAAAAGCTCTCTTTGTTGTATGCTGGAGTGAAAGGGCTCGAACAATTATAATATGAAACAATAAAACTAAAATATTAACATTAATGTAAGTACGACCTGAGCACTGATTAACGTATCGCATTTGCAAATGATTTATTTTAAAACTACCAATTGTGACTGCCGAGTCCTGGAATAAGGCAGAAGGCGATTTTTAATAGTACCAGTGACATGTCTTACGTTGACATCGATCAGGTTAGGAGAAGCCTCTTCTACGGAACAGTATGAAATACTTAATGACGTAACCTAGCTTCCCGGGAGACACATTCATTAGAAAAAAAATCACTTAATTCTACTACCTCCTGTAACTAGGGTGTGACGGACAGAACAAACTGGTTAGCGGGGTGTCTGAAACGTAGGTCCTACATTAGGCTAACACATGCAGCGTAAAGTTGCACTCGATCATATTTACTTGGAATAACAATAGTATGTCGGGCGCGAGATAGTGATTATTTTTTCTTTTCAATATATATGTTATTAAAAGCGTAACTCATTGTGCATACTAGGTGGTTACCAGTTTTATTATAAGTGTTGTAAATTCTGCCATACAAATTACCAGTCAAAAAAATAAACACGCGTTACAGGCACATTAAGAGCGTGTGATTTTAAATGTGCGCCAGTACGCGGCTGAAAACCGTCACAAATATTGTCCTACTGTGACACCTGGTGGACAAAAAAAGATTCTCAACTACCAACCGTTCTTAAACAAATGGCTTAAGTAGTATAAGAATTAAGGATGCTTTGTACTGCATTATGAAGGCATCTACAGTACATTATTGATAAGAGTTTCATAAAGCATTCATATTACATAATAAACACGACTATAAAATGTTATGTCTTTTTATAAATATTTATAGCCATCTTTGTAATGCTTTATGTGTTAGGAATGTGTTCATAGATTTTTATAAACATGGAATTCATAGAAAATGTTAACGATGAGCGGTTACAAGGTGGATAGAAGGACAGATTGTTATATTCCAAAGTATTCTGCAATAATAATGTACTGTTGTGTGTGTGTATGACTTAAGTCTGTGTCTTAAGTTTGCATTCATATCTTTGTGGGGACTGTCCATTCATTTGTATGTGAAAAACCATAATCCCAACAAGTTCAAGTTTCAAGTTTCAAGTTTTATTGTCGTATACAGATAACGTATGTATAGGTTCTATGATAACCACTGCTCTGAACTGGAAAAGCAGCTCTGAATGAATATGAAATGAGCTTGGCCCAAAACATTCATGCAAATATCGGCAAATTAAATTTCACATTTAAATATTCAAATTACAAAAAAATGATAACAAAACCCTGCGAAGTAACACCCGAAGAAAATATTACGTCAAACATAAACATCTTTCAGCTGAATAAACACACGCATATCCCGTTTTGTTCGAAGACTATCCGAAGGCTTGGACATTTCTCACCACGTGACCACAGCGTATATCCTGCTTTCTAGTCACCTGATAGAGCTGCAGGAAGTCAATAAGGTTCTTGCGGGTTTTGTCTTGTTGTTTTACGGTGAAGCATAAGTTCAGCATGTTTTTGTTGTATTTCTTAATTTCTCAATGAATACCGAGGTAAGCTTTTTACCGAATGTGCATAATTTGTTGTTTTAATTCTCTTGGACAGCCTGGTGCCGGGTAGTGTGTTGTGAATTGACGCAAAGGTACTGTGGTCTAAAATTCTGGTTATTTTGTGACACTGAAATGGCATTTAATAAAAAGAATATATCCCGAATATACCGCAAGAAGTGCCTATTCGCAGGAAGGTGTGGTATAACCTGGTGTTATCTGCGATCGCTGGTCACAAAATGTGGGAAAGTAGAATCTGCTCGAAACTGTCGCTGTACGTTTTCAGCGGTGCAGTGGAGTGATCTAAAAGTAAACACATGAGGGTTATGGATGTGTACACTTTATTTTACTTTAATGACGGATCGTACAACGTTTCTCAGTGAACATGCATATGAAGATTAAGTTGTTAGAGATTTGTTGTGTTACAGATGCTTTTTGATAGATTATGGAAATTGAAATCTATTTTTAAATTGAAGGTCATTTTGGCGGAGGATTAATGTAGTTTTACTTTTATTAAAAGTTACAAGTTTATATTCTAGTTCTTGCAGCTCTTTGAAAGAAGAGCATTTGAAAGTCTTCACCCTGCCTACTTGGAACAAGAGAGCAAAAGAATAAACATAATGTAAAGCAAATTTCCGGGTTTATTCACCCTTGTAAAGTCATTAGTAAAACTACAAAGGGCAATCATCACAGCATTTACCTCTAGACCAGGGGTCACCAAGCTTTTTGAAACTGAGAGCTACTTCATGGGTACAGAGCCATACGAAGGGCTTTTTGATACACTCTAATTAAATCATGTATAATAAACATGTTTTAAATGCTTTTTTAAAAAATACGGTATTGCCATTTTCAAATCTATATAAATGCAAATGTGATTAAAGAAGAATAGCAACAGGATAAAATTAAATTTTAGACGCTGCTCAATGGTGAGTTGTGCTATTATTAGATCAGGTCTGCAGGCGACTCATGTGGTCCTTGGGGGCACCATGTTGGTGACCCCTGCTCTAGAGAAAATAAAAGCTGAATACTTAATTACTCAAAAGATATACAGTCATATAAAGGTTGTATAAGATGAGGGCAGAATTAATAGCCCCCTTATGAAAATTTTATTTTTGTTTGCTGTTAAATAGAGCAAGGAATTTTTAAAACAGCTTTTCCAAACATCCTAGTTTTATTTCAGATGCTTACATTATTTTGCTTTGCACACAGAAACAAAATTATTTCACAAAACCTACCAGGGTCAAAATTATGCTAATAGTCAACTGAGTATTCTTTTTGCTGGATAACAGACGGCAGTCATTTGTTGTTTCCTGAGCAATCCCAGCCCATTCTTCTTTGGTGAATCTCTCAAGCTCCTCCAGATGTGATGGTCTTCTTTCGTCGACTGTGGTCTTCAGTTCACCCCACAGATTTTCAGTGCAATTCAAGTCAGGGCTTTGTGTGGGTCAGTCAATAATGTTCACTTTGGTCTTCTGGAGGTACGTGTTGGAAGACAAAGCGACAACTCTGACCCAGTTTTATTGCAGACAGCTTGAGGTTCTCATTCAAAATCTTCACATATTCTTCTTTCTTCATGGTTCCTTCCACCTTGACAAGATTCTCAGTTCCAGATGCACTGTAGCATCCCCACAGCGTTATACTCCCACCACCGTGTTTCACTGTGGGGACAGTGTTCTTTGGGTTGTTCACCTCTCCCTTCTTTCTCCAAACATAAGCAGCATCTTTATGGCCAAAAAGCTCTAGTTTCGTCTCATCTGACCAAAGGATGCGCTTCCAGTATGCATAATCATTGTCCTTAGCATACTTCAGTCTTCCACAGAAGTGGAGTTTTTCTTGGTCTGCAATTTCGCAGTCCATTCCTGTGCAGGGTTCTAGTGATTGTCTTCTTTGAGACTACAATTCCTGACTTGGCTCAGTCATTCATTAGTGTTTTGGCAGTTGTTCTGGGGTATTTAGACACATATCTCACTAGTTTACTTTCCAGAGTCTTTTGAAATCTTTTGCTTCCTACCTCTGCCAGGCTTGCTCTGTACTGTGTGGCTCTTTTTGAATTTTTTGATATTTTTCACTGCAGTTCTTGACACCTGGAAACACTGTGATAACTTTGTATATCCATCTCCTGCTTTGTGAGCATCAACAATTCTTTACTCAAGTCTAAACTGATTTCTTTTGTTTTTGGCATGATGCTTTCTGAAGTGACAGCTCAAACCCTTGATTCTGCAAACCCTCTTCCATTTAACTGTGTGTGAAAAGCTTGATTTTTACAAGGTTTGAGCATTACAAAGTTAAAGCACATCATTGCACTGCAGTGGTTTGTGCTATACCTCAACAAAAAGGTCAGTTTTTCATCGTGCTAATAATATTGACCCTGGTATTTTTTTTTCCTGAAACAATTCTGTTATGCTTTATGCTTCCTAAAGAAAACTAGTATGTTTAGAAATGATATGTTGCTTTGTTGCTCTCCCTTGCTCTGTGAAAAAAGCACTTTGAAGAATTTTGACAAAAACTTTAAATTTCATAGAGGGGCTAATAATTCTGCCCTCATCTGTATGTTGACTAAAAACAATTGACATTTTAAAATGACATTTTATAGTTATTCACCCTTTGAGTGAGTCATTAAATTCTGAATTTATGATTTGTGCCAAATAATATAGGCTAGGTAACTTTGATCAGACGAAGATCTGCATTTCTAATGTTTAGCATTAAATAGTGCAGGGGGGTATTGCATGAAAGTAGCTAAAGAAAGCCAGACTTTCCCGAAAAAGTCAGACTCAAACTAGCGCCATCTCTAAACTTCTCTAAATTTAGCCTCATGTCGTTCCACTAACGCAGTTCAGCTTTAACTAATCAAGGCTCATAGTCTCACTTAGTGTGCACACCCGAGATATTTAAGAAGCCCAAATGAATGGATGAACGATAGATCAATCAAATGAGTTGGAAAGCGTGTAAAACGAGAGCATTTTTTTTCCGCCGCAGAACAAATACTGCTGATGGAGCTGTATGAAGAATACAAAGATGTAATCGCTAAAAAAGTTATACTGTTTATACTGTATGCTGTTATAAAGTTATACCTGCCACAGCAATACTGTGGCCATAAATAAAGCCAGGGAGTTGGCTGGGGAAAGCATTGCAGACAGACTAAATGCATAAGTTATGTAAATGTTACAAGTGCCTAGTGGTTTATGCTGTCGCAAAAGTTCCTGGTTTGATCCCCATAGGCAACGGGGAATCTTCTGGGTTGAGTTAATGTGTCATTCTTACTGTGTAATGTTATTCTGTATTATTTGATCTCTGTAAAATACTTTCAATCACGTCCATGTGAAATGTTCTGCACAAAAACCTGAATCTTGTCTTTGCTTTGTATTAATAAACTTTTAAAGTATACTGTGACTAAACAAAAGATAAAAATATCTTCCTGTTCATATTATTTTAACCAATTTTTTTTTTTTCCCAGTTTCAGTCATTGCATTTTATGTTTGACCTTTGTAAGCTTTTGTTTTAATTATTTTGGAATTAATTGGAATGCTGAGACGTGATTTTAATAGGCTTTATTATATTGATTATGTTGCAATCTCAGCTCTGTTCTCCATATTATGGAAGTATCATGCGGAGGATTACTTCAGAAAAGATGGTTTTTATTCTCTGCTTTCTTGTCTTGCTTTTACTCACAGCACCGACTACAGGGTTCCATGTTTTTATATACATATATACAAGACTCCCGCTAACTCAAACGAAATCTTGTCATTTTGGTACACCTTACAGGTTAACAAAATAATTCAATCAGATAATGTAAAATATTATGACAGATGAGGACACATAATTCAACAGATTACATGACATGAGTAGTGAGATCGCGGAATTTTGTCAGACGGAACGATCTTTTGGGAATCTGTTCCCACACGTCGGACGTTCTTTGAGACAATGCTTAACTAAGTGAGACACTTAACCTGGTCCTTAGCAGACTTGTTCGCTCGCCTAAGTTACCATGGTAGCTCAGCGGGGATTCATTTAAGACACGTTGATGAGATGGAACTCCCACTTAAATAAGCCAGACTCGTCGAAATAAGTCAGACCTTCCCTTAATCCTGTTTCGAGGAACACCCCCCAGGTCTGATAGTAAAACATCATTGTTTTCAAAATTTACATATCAGAGCTTTTTTGCCTAGGTCTTTTGACTTGCTAGCATGAACTGTATTTCTAAATAACTGCATCAGCGTTTTAAAGTATACTTTAATTTTTGTTTTTGTGTTCCTGTGCTCCTTGGGCTTTTTGTTAGAGTACAAGTCTCGTTGTAAAGGTAGATTTTATGGAATTTGTTCTAAACAGTTCAAAAGAAAATACTGTGTTTGTTGCTAATTGACACATGTAGTTATTGTTGTAATGATTTGTTGTGCCAAAACACAGGGTTTAAAGAAAAGTGCAAATGCTTAAAAAAGGTATTCACAGTTGTAAGAAACTTTACACAGTGTAGAGCATCTCTATTTAAAGTGACAACGTGGCACAGAAACACAGATCCACAGTTTTCATTTTTAAATCTTGACTACATCTGACCTCTGCTGGTATATACTCTTAGGAGGTACAGCCCTGGTACAGATTTGTTCCACAAAGTACAAACAACATTAATGTATCCCCAATGGTATAAAAATGTTCCTAAGAGTCCATTTCTGTACCTTAAATCAGACTAAAAGGTACAGTTACCTACAGCAAGGGTACAATTAGCAGAACCTTGAGGGTACACCCCCAGTGACAAGTAATGTATCCTCAAAGGTATGAATTGGTACTTTTTTCCTGGCAGTGTAGTGGAATACCATTGCTGTATGTGTGTCCCGACTGTGGCTGTCTGTGTCCACAGACAAATGTAGGAAGTACACAAGAGTCTGTACGTGGAACATAATGGCATGCAGAAAAGTGAAGTATGAGCTAGGCTTTCAATACATCAGCATTAATGTTGCTAAGTGATGTAATGATATGCAATTTATGCAGCAAACCCCAAAAATGCAACCAATCAAATTAACATTATCGATTAGTTGTTGCAGCCCTACTTGTGATGCAATTAGTTATTTATTCAAATGGGAAAGAAGAAGTAAGAAGTTTTAACACCAGTCTGAAATATGACACAAGTGAATGCTGTAGTATTAATGATAAGTATATGCTATAGGATATTAACAGTGTCACGTACATTAGTGTTTTGTGTGTTTCTAGATTGTGGTCCTATATTTTGCTAGAAGTGCTGAAATAACAGGACTTCGTTCAGAGCACATCAGTGTTCCTCAAGTATTAACATCTCTGCAGCTGTGGGAGGAGCTAGTGAGACGACATCCCAGGTACATGTACTACAAAGTTTCTGATTTATTTTCGCACATATAAATAACTTCTCTGTTTAGGTATGGAATGCGAGTTTGATTTTCCAAGAAAATTAATTATGAAAATAGTTCTCTTTTATGTATCTGTATGTATTAATAATGTGTGTACCAGTACGAGCTGTATATGTATTAGGACACAAGCTGTCTGAAGGTTTTTTAATTCTCAGTGGAATTATGAGCGTGGGCCTGTTTCTGAAAGGTTCCTGTCTTTTCAGACTCTGTATGTTACGTGAGCAAGTTATCCTTGCAGTGCGTCAAGAGTACGTTGAATTGGGAAATCAGCCTGTGATCCTGCAGTCTGGGGAAGAAGTTGCTGTCATTCCTCCCCTCAGTGGAGGGTAGTTCTCATATACTGAGGTAACTGTATTGTGATCATTTTCACTCTGAAAGTGGCTATTTTCTCCCGTGGTATACAGTTAATTGATATAGTCTTTACTTCATGGCTTGAATCTATAAATAAAAGAAGTGATCAAGTAAATTTGTGTATGGGAAATTATAACCATTTATATAATAAATGTGCATGCTGATTTCCCCAGAGAAATCCTATTAGAATCTTATTAGAACCCTGCAGAGACATCCTAAATTTGTTTCACTTGTTCCATATTAGGCTAAGGGCTGGCTAGGAGCCATTAAAGCTAGCTTGCATGCATATTGTTGTAGATGTATTTAGGGGTGGGCGATATGGCCAAAATGTCATACCATCATATTTTTGGTTTGAATCCATGACATAGAATGTGATTTTTTTTGTCTGTTTACAAACCAGCCTATTTGGATGTATTATCATACCGTGGGACCAACTCGTAATTACTAGTATGCTTCACAGTTACTTCATGAAGAAGCCTAATTGTATGTATTTAGAATTAATTAGAATTTAGTGATCAGTGGTCATTGTTGACACACCACAGCACACAGTGCACAACAGCGAAATGTGTCCTCTGCATTTAACCCATATGTGACATCGTGACATACTAGTACCTTGCTCAGATTACCTCAGTAGTGCCTTGCTGGTCAGGTATTCGAACCAGCACTCTTTCAATTACGCGCTTCCCTAACCATTAAGCCATTAAATACAGCCCACTGCCTTTGTGTTGTAAATAGTAAGTGTTAAGCATGTGAATTTTGCTGTGGAGTATGTATGTTTCTGGGTATTTAACCCCAAGTGTATTGCGTAAATTGTTGACTCCCACATGCTGCTGCTGGTTTGCGCTGGCAGTGAGCCAGTACCTCGCGATACTTGATTTGGCTTCATGCGGGGGGGGGGGGGGGGGGGGGGGGGGGGGGGGGGGGGGGGGGGGGGGGGGGGGGGGGGGGGGGGGGGGGGGG
>JAODKC010000117.1:12088717-12114128 GCA_026777985.1 Mormyrops attenuatus | reverse complement strand
GCCTCCGGAGTCCCACAGGCCAAAAAGGCCCGATAGGACTCCTTCTTCAGCTTGACGGCATCCCTCACCGCCGGTGTTCACCAGCGGGTTTGGGGATTGCTGCCATGACAGGCACCGACCACCTTACGGCCACAGCTCCGGTCAGCTGGAGGCGCGGAACATGGCCCATTCGGACTCAATGTCCCCCCTTTCCCCGGGACATGGGTGAAGTTCTGCTGGAGGTAGGAGCTGAAGCTCCTTCTGACAGGGGATTCTGCCAGATGTTTCCAGCAGACTCACTATACGCTTGGGTCTGCCAGGTCTGACCGGCTTCCTTCCCCACCAGCAGAGCCAACCCACGACCAGGTGCTGATCAGTTCACAGCTCCACCCCTTTCTTCACCCGAGTGTCCAATACATGCGGCCGCAAGTCCGATGACATAACCACAAAGTCGATCATTGAACTACGGCCTAGGGTGTCCTGATGCCAAGTGCACATATGGACACCCTTATGCTTGAACATGGTGTTCATTATGGACAATCCATGACGAGCACAGAAGTCCAATAACAAAACACCACTCGGGTTCAGATCGGGGGGGCCGTTCCTCCCAATCACGCCCCTCCAGGTCTCATTGTCATTACCCACGTGCGCATTGAAGTCCTCCAGCAGAACAAGAGAGTCCCCAGGAGAAGCATTTTCCATACCGTCACCGCTTTTTCCGATTTGGGGCTGTAAAAAGGAGTGATGAACTCTTTATTGTAGGTTAGAAAAAAAAATAATTTAGAGATGAGACACCACAGTGCACAGCAACGAAATGTGTCCTCTGCGTTTAACCCATACGTGACATAGCACTGGGCAGCCAATTCAGCGTCTGTGGAGCAGTGCTTGGGGCCGGTACCTTGCTCAGGGTACCTCAGTGGTGCCTTGCTGGTCAGGGAGTTGAACCACCAATCTTTCCTACTTTAAAACAAAAAACAAAAAAAACAAAAAAAAAACAAAAAAAAAAGAACCACCAGTCTTTCAATTACCAGTGCGCTTCCCTAACCATTAAGCCAACACTGCCCACTGTTTCTGCTGTTTGTGATAGATTTGCAGAGTAGGGTAGCAAAGTAAATAGAGTATTTCAGCATATTCTATTGGGTACTAGGTGTTCTATAGTATTGTTTTCATGAAAGCCAGGGTAGTGCTCATACAGTCAAATCATAACTTAAATCATGGTACATAATTAAGAAAATAATTTGAAGATAATCCATGTATGGATGGACACTGTGAACAGGCAGTGGCTTTGCAAACTACCATTTCAATGAAAAGGACCTGGACTTCACTTAAGCACCGAGTTCTTGCTATGTGCTGATTTGGTCAGTGTCCTGTAATCATGCATATGTCACTAACGGTAATGTGGAACAGCTAAAGGAGTCTTTCAATCATGGCAACAAACCAGTCAAAGCACAAGAAGAACTGAATTATTTAGTCAAGCACAGGAACCTTTCAGTTTTAAAGTAGTTTGTAAAACCTAAAGTAGTTCAAAGGGTCCTCCCTGACATGGATTGTCTGGTCACCCAAATACAGTGGCACCTTGGAACGCAAACCTAATTGATTCCAGAACATTGGTTGAGAGGCAATTTGGTCAAGCTCCCAGTCAAATTTCCCCATATGAAATAATGTAAATGAATTGAATCCATTCCAGACCCCAAATGATTGCTTATTTAAACTTATCTACCTACCTAACTAATGATAAAAAGCATTAACAATCAATATAAAACGAACACTCACATGAAAAATCACACATACAAAAGCTGATGGCATACTGGCAGTGGCAGGTGGAGAGGAGGCAGGATGGAGGGGTAATTGTTTGGAAGGGGAGACGCGTCTCCATCTGTACAAGCTTTAGCGGGTCTTTTTTGTTGTGTTCCAAGCTTTCAGTCGAGTTGCGGCTAGATTTTCTTGACCGACCCATTCGAGGTCTGAATTGGTAAAGTTGAATGTGTCTTGACCCATTCAAGTTTTAGCAGGAACAACTGAGTTCCAAGATTTTGGTCGATGTTTAAGTAAAAAAAAAATAAAAAATAATCAGACCTGTTCGATGTCCAAGTTAGTTGAGTTACGAGGCGTTCAGGTTCCAAGGTTCTACTATACGTATTCACTTTAGGTGACGTTAATTGCATATTGCATAATTTTTGCATTCTCAAGAAAATGCATTTTCAATCTAGGTCTGGTTGTCTTTTGCAGATATGAATGGTACCAACAGAGGTCCCCAGGACCTCATAAAACTTACACATGACAAGCTCTCAGCCGATGCTGTTTCTGACGCAGTGTTATGTCCATCTTGTGGAGCAGTGTCTATGTTTATTGGTGGGTATACAGACAACATTTTGCCAAATATATTTAATGTGATTTTTGTGAGTGATGGTGACATGTAACAAGTAGCACAGCAATATTATATTCCTGTTCCTGAAGGGGTCCTGCTGAATTGCTTTAGTGAAAATTGGTGGGTAAACAAAGTTGTGTGCTGCATTAAATGTTGGGCAAACACCCAAATGACTAAATTGCAGACATTTAAAATGTTAAATATATGAAATGTGCTTTTTTTTAGGAACCACAAGGAACAGTTTTGAGGGGAAGAAGGTTATTCAGTTAGAATATGAAGCATATGTTTCAATGGCAGAGTTAGAGCTGAAAAAAATATTCAAAAATATAAGAGAAAAGTGGTCAACTGTGCAAAATATTTGCGTACATCACAGACTTGGGTGAGACTTCTCTTGTTATGACATTTAATGCTATACTTAGAAACTGCATAGAGTACATTATTAATTATGCAGACATTCTAGTCAATGTGGGCATGACTTTCCCCTTGCAAACCTTTGATTAATGAGCAGTGGTGATGGACAATAATGACATCTCATAAAGCTAATACTTTGATCCCTCTCATGCCCCGTTGTTGTTCTAGTTGAGATTTATATATCTTCTGTGAAGTATATTTCAACAGTTGTAATACTCTGAGCTGTTATAGCATTCCGCAATATGATGCAGTTGGGACATGAGCTATCAAATATTGATCAAAGCAGTTCACTGGAATGACTTGTTCTGGTTTTCAGGGTTGTCCCTGTGAGTGAAGCCAGTGTAATCATAGGCATTTCCTCACCTCATCGGACAGAGTCTCTGGAAGCGGTGCAGTACTGCATAAACGCACTGAAATCGACCGTTCCCATCTGGAAAAAGGTGAGCTGTTTTCCTGCTTATTGCACCTAATTTACCAGGTAACTAATGAATGAAAAAAACTTAATGAACAATATCAGTCTTTAAAATCCTTTAAATAGTTTCTTAATGGAAAAAAGTATTCATAAATGGAGGGAATGCATTAAACTATCCATATCCGTGTATAAAGTAGGCAGATTAGAGGCATTCTTACTCCACAAGGGAACATTAATAAAAATACTGTATACAGGTAGTGGTTTTAAATGAAACAGCAATTTGAAATTTGCATTTTCACAGCTTAAAAATTGCAGCCAGTAAATATATGAGAAATTTACAAAGGTTTAATGGTAATAAAATTTAATGAATAATTTAAGATTTATTTATTATTTGCTTTGCAATTGACTCAAGGTTTGTTTGTTTATTCATTCATTCATTAACTCATTTGTGTGAGCAGCTTGAAATTCATCTTGGCATGCAATTAAAATCAAAGTGTAATCTTTCCTCAGTTTAGTGTGTGTAACATCTTCAAGTATACAGTATTTTTACAGCGGTTTATACAGTATGTATAAAGTTGAATTATCATTATAAGGTAACAGGTTATAGGAAAGCTTAAATAGTGTATATGTGTGGCATAAATCAAAAACATGCTTTTCTTTGAATGATTAAGCCCCTATTGTTTTGTATCCTTCCTTGAAATTCTAATATCACTTTTTTTAAGGAAATCTATGAAATGGAGGATTTCTCTTGGAAGGAGAACAAGGAATGCGTATGGAAAGGAAATGGATGTGAAAACAAACACCGGTATCCTCCAGACCTGTGCTGAAGTACGACATTAAACACCCAGTGACCCATAGCACAACCGGCCTAAAGCTGACCGAAAAATGAAGTGGACTGCATCTGTAACATTGGAGTACTGTGGGCTGTTTGTTGAATGTATTATTGAATTGTGTTCCTTTTGGGGAATAATTAATATAAAGTTGTAGATCAAATACATAATTTATGACCAGAGTTAACAAACAAATGTAAGATGAATCTTTTCGGAAACACTGTGGTTATGCATTACATGCATGGGTTTGGCATGTGCACTGATAACTGAGACGCCACTACATATAATAATAAAAAGTGAATGGGTCATTGTCATACATGATGGAAAGTGATGTTCTGTAGAATCACAATCAGCTTTATGGTCATTCTAACCACTTGACAGAGGAACCAGCTGTGAACTCTCAACACACAAAAATGACACAGAAAAACTTGATTTTAATAGTTAAGTAGAAACCTTTAAAAAATAAATCTGGTGAAACATGTTTCCAATGCAGAACAATCAATTAAAAAAAATCAAAAATCAATTAAAAAGGTATAATCCTAGACCTGTAGCTGTCATGACTTAAAGTACTGTTTTTACACTGCAAAATAAAGATGCTTAATCATTCTGTACATAGTAGTTACAATGATTATACTGTACAACTGTATACAGCAGTAGAGCACATTTAAACAGTAGTCAAGCACAGGAAAATGTTTACTGCATCCAGTCCACTTGCTGAGTAAATCAGATTTTCAGCAGAATCGGTGTTTAAAGAATGCTTCTGTTGAAGTACAAGTTGAATCAATTTACATGACCCTATGTATGATTTTTTTTTTTTAAAGTACATTACAACATTCTAGTAGAAACACTAAACCTGAATAATGATCCCATCACATACAATATGCAGCATGAAATTATTATTGGTTACATTTTCTATATGGCAACCATATCTAAGCTGCAATCTCTTACATTGCCATTTCTTGGCAGCAGATCTCTTTGGAAGTTCTCAGGTTTTGAAAATTTAAATTCATATTATATACATGTTTAACTAAAACTCGTTGGAAAAGTAAGTGCATTTCAATCTACTGCAAAATCATGAATGGCTTACATTTGACTGTTGATTAGGTAGTGCAAGACATACCATGACTAATACTGAAGCAAATAAGTCCAGCATAATCAACATATGAACATAATATGACCATAGATGCATTTGTGTACTTTGAAGGGGAGTGTAATTTTTAAAATTTGAGGGTTTCTCACAATCCTCAGGGCCCAGCTAAGCATGATTTTTATATTTTAAATTAGAGCACCATCAAAAGATCTCTTTTAGTAACTGCAAACATACATTTAGCTTGTATGTAAAATCGAAGTTTAGCCTTTGTGCAGTTGATTGTACCTTGCGGGTCATTCATTCACAGTAAAATAAGCCTCGACCTCCTACCTTTCCATCGTCTATGAACAAAGTCCCTGGCACATTATAATGCTTGCTGTACATTTAGAAAGCGTGTTTGTGCAAGCTTGCAGAGGCTGCATGCCCAAACAAAACTAAACAGATGAAAATCCTAAGTAGCAAACCACAATCAAAAACCTATCCAAGTTAAATAAAATTAAATAAAAAAAAACACAGAATATGAAGTTTAAAAAAATAATATTGTCAAGTTTAGGAAGTAGACTGTTCGTATTGTAATCTCAGCCCCTTGGGTAGGGAAGCTGACTGTGAAATAGTGCTGTAATTGTGCCCTGTGTGTGGCTGGCTGGGTTTGTCCACCGCTGATGTAATATAATTCCATCTAGGCAGTCATCCGTCTTGTTCAGTTCTGTCCACCAGCAGAGTTTTCACATGGCGTTGTTTTCCAGAGCAGTGCTTTTGTACAACTTGCCTCTTCATGTCTAGTCATTTTTTAAAAGTTGGCCAAGTGAGAGACACTTTGGAAACAGAGCTAACACAAGCAATTTTTCCATACCACTCAGTAAGTGTTATATTTACTGGCTTGGACCACGCAGTTTTTTGAGTAATTAAAACACATAGTGTGTGCTACTTACATTCCTGTTCATCGTCCTACAGCTCATGCCTGGTTCTCCATTCCGGTGCCATTTTGTGGCTCTCCATCCGCATTCTCTTTCATCAGTTGATCATACTTTGTTTTCTTGAAGAAACCTAACTGAAAGAAAAATCAAAATAAATTTATTCTTCATATTACGGCTAAACTGAGGATATAACTTTAATAATTCATCAATATTGCGAACAGTAATGCTTTATGCTCTCTGAATGTCCAGCCTAGGCCTACTTTAAGCTGATTGGTTGCTACATGAAGCCCTATATAAACCAGCAAACGGGTACTTCAGCAGGGATACTGGGAGGATTTTGACAGATGTGTATGTTACATTAAGATCCATTAACCAAGCAATCAGCCACCCTATTTTTTCTTGTACATTACATACATTATTTAAAGACGCTTTTATCCAAATAGACACACAGTTGAGAATGCAGGGTCAGTCAATCCCTGGAGTAAATGGGGATTAAGGGCCTTGCTCCAAGACTCAATGATGAGATCACTCTACCGATCCCAAGATTTTGAACCGGTGCCCTTGCGATCATGCACACAGTGTCTTAACCTGTAGAGTTATACACCACAATTCTGCATGAAAATCTAAATATTATATAAATAACTGAAGCTCAAAAAAATCTGATACCCGGAAACATTCACTACATGACATAAGATCAGTTTTAAACATTTTATTTAATCATAAATATTTTTTGTATTTGATAACTATTTTATGAGCCATACCTTCCACAGCAGCAAAACGACAGCAGCCAATAAAAGCAGGCCCCCAATAACACTGCCGACAATGACTCCAATGGGCACAGGAGCAACCTCCCCAGGCTTGGTAATTGTAATTTCAACCTGGATGGGGGAATAAATAGTCATATTTATTACAAGACAAATTAGATGGTACAAAGTATGCTTTCCACTACGGCAGTTCATCTAATGTTATAGCAGAGAGCAATATAAACTGAATAAACCTAAAAAGAAAAACATTTGCATACAGATTTATAACTGTTTAGCTACATTTGACAGGCAGTCAATGCATTTTTGCCGTTTGTTGCGGCTAATCTCTCCTAAGACAGGCTTCCAAGCCTTATTTGTCCACACAATTTGAGACAGCTGTGTTGGCTTCCCTCCACAGGTGTTACTCTTGAGCAGGACGGGTGGGACACATCCCACCCAATATTCAAAACTGGTGTTTATTCCACCCATTTTTTTTTTCCAGGATTTTGCTTTTAAAAAAAAATAAATTTGTCAGGACAATTCAGTTCTCATCTACTAGACACTTCTCATCTACTTTTAGTCGGCAATTTCAGTTACATACACATAAATGAATGTATGCAGTCAACACTGAAACGGACGGGTAGCCTATACGTAGGTATACATAGGAGGTCATATAGGATAACGTGAGAGGATGGAATTGACTCAGTCACTTAATGGATTTGTTTGTGTCCCTCCATATTGAAAACACCGTGACACCCTTACTTCCACCCTTACTAACAAGACTGGGAGAAGCCACGGGTCAGCATGTCAGTGACACATGCTTTGTAACATCTAAAAGTGCTCAAAGTTATAACAGTAAACAGCAAAGTTACAGTATGCCTTATGTCAATGAAACTGGAATTACTGATGCATGATTCAATACAATAATAAACAATGTACATTAATTGTTTTGAAAGCTTAGCAAGAATTTGTGAACAACTTTTAAAAATAGCAAATTGTGTAAAACACACTTGGGTTAGAGTTTTTTCCCTGATATGTAAGTGAGTATGTAAGCGCGGGCATGTTGTAGCAACGAAATGTTGCAGAATACCGGCAGCTTCTTGTGCTTGAGGATCAGAAGATCAGGCTGTGAAGTGTCCATCTCAGCAAGCAGAATGAGCTTAACAGACTGGAAAGTTGACTGTGCGGCAGCATCCCCCCCCCCAAAAAAAGAGAGATTTAAGTTCATTACATTATATTACATTTACGTAGTACAGACGCTCCTCTACTTACGAATGAGATATGTTCCGAACGGCCATTCGTGACTTGAAATGTTTGTAAGTCGTTATTCAACATCATTTTAAGGGTAAACGCAAGTACAAAGAACTAGGTTGCTGGAAGTACACACGCTACGCTGCTGCGCGGTGGGAGTAGCGGCCAGAAGTCGGACTAGGCGGAACTGGAGCACAGAAAAAAAAAATTGGTGTTGCGGACAGGAAACGGGAGCCCAGTGAACACAATTTGGACTTATAGTCCTCTTCGTTCATATGTCTGAAAGTTCGTAAGCTGAACGTTCGTAAGTAGAGGAGCGTCTGTATATGCTTTTAGTCAAAGTAACACATTTTTGAGAAAGCAGAGTTCGACATCCCTGGAGCAATTGAGGTTTAAGGGTCTTAAACTTCATGAAACTTTATGTTCTACAGAACAGGAATAAGATTTTGTGGCCACTTACAGAGGCAAACGTTCCATTCCAGATCCTCGTTGTGACATGCACAAAATAATCTTTTTTTGTCTCCATGCTCGTTAGCACACATTTCAGATTTGTGCATTTAGCATTTGTACAGTCCTGCAGGCAAGAGGCAATGCATTGTGATTTGATGAGGATTGTACAGAAATATTAAAGCAGCCATAGAATACATTTTTTCAGTATTTCAGTATCTTTGGTATCTACATAGAAGGTATGTGTACTTGGTTTGGTTGGAAAAATGCCCAGACCTGGTTTTACATGTCCATCTAGAACCCCAATATTTGGTCCTAGAATAAAAAGCCTGTTTTCCCATTTTTGGTTTGTTCATTAATATGCTGATAAGCTGTACTCTAGCTTACAGTGAAACACAGCAATGACTCACAAAAAAACAAAAACTCCACAGTCATGCTCCGCCTTGGAGCCTTGGGTATGTTTCCCACAAGCATATTTGCTAACAGCGTTAGCAACTAAACATAGTTGGAACCATTCAGCTAAACCGTACCAAGTATGTAAGTAACGGGAGCTTTTGGGAAACATACCCCTGAATGGGACTTACTTTCTTAGCCTACTAGTAATAAATAACCTTACATCAATTGCTGTCAGTATATTTTTCCCTCATCAGGTGCACTACTGGAAACTGTATGCATGCCCTCCAGAGAGAAAATATATGATGCAGGTTACGCAGATCCATTGAGCTTGAAAGTGGGCTGGTGTAAGTTAAGTCTGGGGGTGTAGCTAGGACTTTTGTGTAACGGTCTAGGATTTATGTATCAGTCCATTTTAGCACCTGTTATGAAATTAAATATGCGGTATTTAAATTTGAAAGAAAGAAAGAGTGTTTCAGATTCACGGTATGTCATATCCATGTATTGGACTCTCATTATTTATGCCGAGTTAAGTTAGATCTTCACCTGTACCTCATTTTTCATTAGGTTCTTCTATGATTTATTAGAAATTTCCCTAAAAATCTTTAGGGAGTTTGGGAAAAGGAAATGGGATATTTAAAAAGGGGTACTGAAGCAGCGCTAAATTTACTAGAATTCTAGTATTAGAATACTAGAAAGGATGCTGTCAGAAGATTAACCACTCTCCTTACACACACAGGCTAATTATCCGGCAACCCTGGAGCACATTGTGTGACTTGTCTTAATATAATCAGGTTCACCAGATCTGCACCTGTTCTTTCATGTAACACCACTGACTTGGACTAATGGCGCTTTTCCACTGGCATACAGAAACCAGGTCGTACCTGACCCGTATCACGAAGAGAATGACGTCAAACTGAAGAGACTTATATACAGTTCACATCATGATTTACAATGTGCTAATTTCTGTTAACATGTCTGTGAAAGTTTCTGTGTTTTATCATCAAATGCTAGTGGAATTAGCGTTAGCTTGTGTAAATTTGCATTATGTATCCATTTCGTTCAACTGTTCTCTAGAAAAAAAATGTTTAACTAGGACGATGGAAAATTTCAAGTTGCAAGTTATGGGAATGCATCAATACACTGCAATGTGTAATAGGCTACTACTAATAATGAATAATACACAGAATATGCCTGTTTTTCTTTCAGATAATCCATGCATAGCGGCGCAGATCACCAGTGTCTCTGTGCATTTCAACCAAGTGGATGGTGGTGACACAATCAGCTAGGTTTAATCCTATTTTCAGTCCTGCTACTAAGCAGGGCCATATCAGTATGGGTGCAGGTCACATACAGCTCGCATAATTTACAATAGAAAACAGTCTCTTCAAGGTTTGCCTCAGTTCTTGGTGGCAGTGGAAAAAGCACCATAATTCTACGTGACATGATTAAATTCCTCCACAATAAATAAATCTCGCTGAGTTTTGCATGTTGAATTTCACTAACCAACTACTAGTTTATTTTAGAATATTCAGAAAACCATCTTGTTCCCCACAGTTTGACAATCATTGACCTGTACAAGGCTTCAGTGAAGTTTGTAAAAAGATCCACAAAATATTTTTAGATGGCAAATTGCTGTGTTAACAAGATAGGAACTGAACCCTCCTTTCTCACCCTCGCTTGCCCCCTGTTGTAGGAGTTTCAATTTTCGGGCTCAAGTCTCAGGTCTTAGGTCTATCAGGTGTTGATTTTCATGTATATATTGTTTTTGTGAATTGCTAATAAGAGGCAATAGATCGAATACAGTAAATAGAATAATAATAATACCAAATTGAGTTCTTGTTCACAAAGTCACCCTTCTCTTTGCTGTCACTAAGTACCATTGCTTCAGTTTTGGTGTGATTTGTTTCAAGATATACAGTGATCCCCCGCTATATCGCGGACTATATCACAGCTCTCTGCGTATCGCGTACCTTGCTTGTGGTCCGATTGTTTTCGTTCTGTTTTAAGCCCTACGATGGCTCCCAAGTGTCCTGCATCTTTTAAGCCTAAGCGCAAGAGGAACACCTTGACCATTCAGGAGAAGGTAAAACTCGGGAAGGAAAGCGTTACGCGGACATCACTCACCATTATGGCTTGAATGTATCGATGGTACGCTACATCAAGAAGGATGAATAGGATATAAGAGCCACCACATCACTTTCCTTTAGTCAAACAGGAAAGAGGGTGGCATGTCCTCAGAATAAAGCCATCGTTAAAATGGAATCTCATACAAATGCATTACATATTATTATTATTATGTTACTCATATCCTTAGCCCAACATCCACATATCATATGTGTTGTTTACATGTGTTTAAAGGGTATGGGAGGGGTATTTTAAGGCTTAAAACTATTTAAAAAAATGTTTATATGGTATTTCTATATCGCGGATTTTCATCTATCGCTGATGGGTCTGGAATGCATCTTCCGCAATAGGTGGGGGATCACTGTACCCAGTTAATCAGTTCCACACTTCACACCGCAATTCCAGGACCTGGACTATCCCAACCAGTAACTTTTGTAGCTCCTGGCCACTTTCACGTGTCACTTTCAAACTGCACGACAAGAACTAGGACCTTTATGCTAAATAAGCATGGGAGCCTTGGGTATGTTTCCCACAAGCATATTTGCTAACAGTGTTAGCAACTTAACATAGCTGGAACCATTCAGCTAAACCTTTCCAAGTATGTAAGTAACGGGAGCTTTTGGGAAACATACCCCTGAATAGGACTTACTTTCTTAGCCTACTAGTAATACATCATCAGGTGCACTACTGGAAACTGCATACATACCCCTCCAGAGAGAAAATATATGATGCAGGTTATGCAGATCCATTGAGCTTGAAAGTGGGCTGGTATATGTTAAGTCTGGGGGTGCATGCAGTTAGGACTGCAGTTACTTCTCTCTGTTTTCAATGCATTTCTGCATAACTTATAAGTTTGTGCAGGTGCTTGTGGTCAACCAATCAGCAAGTTATCACTGTAAGCTCTTTCCTAGTAGTTACTGTTTAAATGAAAAATATTTAGTCTGGAATAGGGACTAAAAATGGGTTCTGGAACTGCCTTTGACGAACTACAATCGGACCGAGTTCCTGTGGTGGTCCTGGTTCCAGAAAAGGTTCTGGTTCTTGAAAAGAGAGTTTTTTAGTTATCATCTTAATGGGATTAAGTGCCTGAACCTGCCCCCTTTTTTTACTATGGCTAAACTCACTGTTTACGTTCTGGGGTGATCTGTCTCTAAATTGAATCTGTTCCAGTACATCATTCATACAGTGAAAAAGACGTATCAAATCATTTTGTGAGTTATCATCTTAATGACAGGGTTTCTGCAGCAGCAGCGGATCATTCCCAAAACCATATGTATTCCCTGTCCGTAGAATACATTTACTATATAATATCAATCAGTCAAATTTATTTATAGAGCATATTTAAAATAAACCAAAGTGTTGCTCAAAATCAAACCAATCAAAGACAAATAGGGATAGGAACAAAAACACAATAATAGCTATACAAAAAGAAAAGAGATGAGATATGAGAAGTAGATTATAAAACACACGTATTATAATGCATAATACAATAATTTAGTACTATATCATTGAAGCAGGAAGGGTACTTGGCCCTAACTATTCCATAGTTAGCAACTAGCCACTCACCAGGCTCTCTATTCTTCTGAAGCTCTCATGGAAAAAGGAAACGGTATAGGGCTTCTGCCTGATCTTCAGTGGATCCACCATGCTACCTAAATCACAGCTCACAGTGTTGCCCTGCAGGAGTAGTCTGGATATTAGTCTGCCTTTATTTATGTTCCAATTCACAAGTTATATGGAAAATAAATTATTTACACTTTGTGAACTTATTCAGGCATAGCTCTCATGGATGTAAACTGAAAGAGACCTTTTGTGGATAATACAGTTATATGTACGTAGTTTTAAATAACAGAAGTGTGGAATCTGAAGGAAAATCAGGCAAAAGGAAAAACTCACAGGCTCTGTGTGAACTCCTGTCACATACAGGAGGAAATTCCCCGCCCAGGTAGAGTCTGGCAGGGACACTGTGAGGTAGGTTAGACCAACCTTTACATTCCCTGTAGAAACCTAGAGGGAAAAGCAGATTCCATTTCAATGAAGTCAGCTGAGGTCATCTGCTATCAATGGCACATTCCTGCAAAGAAAGACCTGCAGCCTCCTCCCACTCCCTGCAGCCAAAGTAACTCAACCAGAAAAGCTGCTCATGGATTGAGAGACCCAGCAGAATAAGCAGCATGTCCTCTTATAATCAGAACCGCTCTCTAGTTGTAGGTTTGCTTTTTCATGTTATGATGTTAACTTACTTTCAGTGTGAAGTTGAACTCTGGGCCAATGTCATCAGTATTGTTCACCAAAGTCTTTACTGTGCTGTGATCATCGATGACATAGAAGTTCATACTTGTCTCTCTATGGAGTAAAGGAGGTAAGCCAACAGAGACTAATGCTGGAATTGACACTATAATAATTCCCAGGGTGGCAGATGGTATTTTTCAGAGTGCTTAAGTGAAAGTCTCTAATTGCGACTGTGTATTACATACCATGTAAAAGGGTCTTTGCATAAATGAGGCCACTAAGAATCTACTGTCTGTGTCACAACACAGGCTCCACTAGTGTCCTTCTAAACCCAACGTACTGTCACACACATTTCATACTCTTGCTCTTCCTTCCCCCATACAGTTACAAAGCCCTCTTTATACAGGGATGAAATATTTTCTAAAGGGCATGTCGTTTTGCCAGCCAGCATGGTAAAAACATACAGTGACTAGCAGTTATAAAAAATAAGCTACTAATAAATGAGTATCGCTTAAATTTTGAATCTTACTCCAGCCTACGCTTCTGCTATAAATACTTGATTGTATAATTAACTTGACTTTTTTTTAAGTGATTTTATGACAGAATAAAATGTGGGGCATTGTAGAGTTAGTCTGTTGTGGTTAGCACTGATGCACAAATATGTGAACCACACACTCCAACTATATACAGACACAAGAATAGTGTGAAAAACAAAGCTAATGATAATCATTTCCACATTTTCGTTTAAATGTTGGGCTGGTAAAGGAGTGCCTTGTGCTTGAAAACAGCATTATAAAAAAGATTTTGTGTTTGTTTCACTATGGATCAAGTAGTATTTTCCCCAGCTAAACCACTTTAAAAGCCATAAATCTGCTTTTAAGCAAAATGACTTGGAGATATTTAATAGAGATATGTAGTTTTGCCTGCCTTAGAATCAGGTTGTCACTTGCCCAGGGAACCAAATATTTTAAGTAATAGACATAAGAAGTAACATAAAGGCTACCAAGAAATAGTCATCATACCTTGTCAGAATGATTTCGGAGTCATAAATGACAGGAATGGATATGAGAGCTTTGTTGTTTTCAGGTGTTTCTTCTATGCCATCGCTGTTGGCATAAAATGGAATTGATGAGAGGCAAATTCTTCACTGGAATCAAAGTAATTAGAAAGGGAAAAAATGGCATAATTAGTCACCTTTCAGCTGTCAGATTCACATGTATTTTGTTCTGCATCTCGTTAAGGTTAAAATCAAAGTTGATCCGAAACACAGCCTGTACAAAGGAAGTAGAAAAGGGTTAAACTTCATTGCTGGGTTACAGCCGGAGAATGTATGAAAGGATAATCGGCAATGCTGAACTGACCCATTGGTCCGTTCGGAGGACAGGGTACCCTACTTGACAGGATACAGCGTAATCCTTATCAGTGCATTTTATTTCGGTTCCATCGCTCTAAAATTAGACAAATTTTAATTATAAACTTAAACACATTTAAGAGCAATTTGAATCGCAATGCAACATTGATCCATTCATCCATCCATCTGCTAACTACTTATCCTGGTCTTGGTCTGGTGGGCTTGTTGCCTCTCCCAGGCAGCACAGGACACAAGACTCCTGTACACCCTGGATGGGATGCTGATCCATCGCAGGACTCATACATGCACAAACTCACTCTCTCTCTCTCTCTCTCTCTCTCACACACACACACACACACACACACACACACTTAATAGGCAACATTGAGACATTAATTAACCTCCCTGCATGTCTTGGGACTATGGGAGGAAATGTAGATGGAAAACATAGGATTTCATATGTATTTAATTATACATACAGGATTAGACACAGAAGCGTAGAACAGACTTTTAGAGTATCTTGTGATGACTCGGGCATTGTAGGCATTTTCCATCTTGTTCTCCACGGACACATCTAAGGAAAGTCTTTTGTTCTTTTGGCTAATCAGCAATGGACTGCAAAATAAGGTTTTAACCATAATTTACTCGAGTACCCTTACTCAACCCCTTTTCAGCTCCTTACACATTTAAGAACCAGAGAACATCAGTCACTACTACAATAATAGTAGTGAATGGAAGTACAAAATCTGAGAGAACTAGAGTAAGTGTAGCGGGCTAAAAAATTTAGCCATGTGCACATACTATTTTTCCATTATAGCTATTAAATGACAAATAAGTAATATACAAGTATATGAAGTCTGCATTGCCCATTTTATGACCTGATATTTGCCACTGGCTGTTTCAACACATTTTTACAACTGTGCATATATATAAAAGTGGTGAATACACCCATTTTAAACACGTCAAAACACAACAGTAATGCAGTATCATGATGCGCTCAGTGTTGCTCCCCAACTAGGTTGTGGAAGCTTTGAAATATGCTCATAAATTTGTGTCCTTAGGGCGCCTTTACATTCAGAAACCAGGAGATGTTTAACAACGTTGAACACGGGCAGAGAATAGGATAAAGGTAAACTGTTCCTTGTCCCATTAATAGAGTATGTTTAATGACCTCACCTTGGCAAATCATCAGTCATCTGTACATTCAGCACCAAGTCATTGTGACACACATCATCATCACCGCAGTCTTTCGAGAATGGAATCTGTCGGGAAAAGTGGGACACGATACGTAGATTTAAGGAGGAGCAAAACATTAAAATGTGTGAATTAATCAATTTACTTTTAAGATGTTTCACACTCATACACTGTGCTCAATAACACTGGTAGACCACAACCTTTGCTGGAAATCATATGGCACAAAGTGCTAAAAACTTATTGGAGTATCAAACGAAACATGCAGGCACCTGACAGAACCTGCTTGTTTGACATTATATGAAATAACCATGTTGATTTGACAGCTGGCCAGAATAATGACAATCTGACCAACAGAGACCTATATTAATTATCTTTTCACATGTCATAAATACAGTTAAAATAGGTAGATTTTATGGAACCGTTGGAAGCAGTCACTGTAGATACTGTAAAACTCACAAAGAACTCTGAGGCAGTGGGACTGAATGCATCCAGGACAGGGTTGCCTTTTGGGTCTTGAAGACCAAGATCTACCCGTAGACTGAGGGAGTTCACAAAGTCAGGTGCTTCCTGTGTTTAAGTGTTATTAATAAAGTTGAACAGGTAAAAATTATTTTCAAATAATCACCTTTAATATATCACATTGGTAATCAATTTATTTTGCATACATCAATATCTATCTTTTTTTTTTAATTAAATCATTTCATGAAGAGATTTCACTATGTCTGACTGTAGTTTCACTACTGTAAAAAATAATGATAACTGATAAATTAACTGCTGTTAAATTTGGCATGCATACTGTACAACATGAGAACATTATTCGGACATATCCCAATTTCTGTACCTGAACATAAACCTCATGGGTTTCGCAGACTTTCTGTTTGTCAACATTGATGTTTCTCTTCAGAATTGTTCGTTCGTTGTTGGCGCTGAAGAGCCCTCGTGAGCTCACACGCGATGACTGCAAATCCATGTCCAGAGTCAGATTATATGCGATTGCTGCAAGTGTGAGAAGACATTTTTGAAATGGCATATGGGAAATTTTGAAAAAAAAGAAACAGACCTGGCTCCAGTTTTAGGTTAGGCCACAGGATCCTCTGTACTGGCTTAGGAGGCCCCATTTGGCCCAGCAAACATGAAACCTCTAGATTATGTCTGTATTACATCAGCTGATCCAGGACCATATCTGAATGTCTTTGGACGTCTGGCTACGGCGTCTTTTGGATGCAGATATCCAGTTCAATATTTGAATGACTGGCTAGGAAATGTCCTGCGTGTCTGTGGACGTGCAAGACAGGTGCAGGACCAAATATTGGACGTTCAGTAAACATCATAAAAAGACGTTATAAAAATTTTCACTCTGGCTCTGGAGGAGACATCTTTTCAACGTCCAACAAGTTCGAAAGGCATATCTTTGCTCAATGGGGAGTATAGGTCTTCAAAAATCCATCTTAATAATAAAAAAGACTTTGGCTGGATGGCATTTGCCCAGGCTTGAAGTGGACCAAGATTATGAAGACCATGAGACATCTAGTATCTAGGGTGGCAGGAATTGAGGGCATACAGCTGAACATTCAAATATAAAAACCAACCAAATACCAGTAAAGATGAAAAACATATTATGCATACCCACAGGACCCTTTGTAGTTGTGGGCATAAATGTTGCACTGAAGCAAATGTTGGTGTTGAAACAGAATAGTTTTCTCCCATTGATAGTGCAAGGTTTATTAAAGATGCTGATTTTGTCAGGTGAGAAGTTGACATTTGTTTTTACACGAGCTACTCCTCTTGACCTGAAAACAAGAGATTTCTGTTAACAATTAAGAAAACGGTCTTAAAAGACCTATAAACATTTGACACCCACAAAAAGCACTTGCTTCCCTAGAAGCTCATGCGTATCGCATTAGTAAATAAGTCTCAGCTCCAGTCCAGGGACTCCAGCCGTAAAAATTTTGAATCTTGGTTATGTAAATTCTAAAGAAAATTTTTAGATTTTCATAACAAGAGTGATTACGTCAATAATCAAGGAAAACTGAACTCACCACAGCTGAATTACTTTTCCATAAGTTCCAACAGACACATCAGGAAGAGTGTCATCATTTAAATCTCCATCTGCATTCACCGACCTTCCGAAATACTGCAGCTTGGGGTCCAGTTCAGAACCCAGAATTTTCTGGACAAAGCAGAAAAAGAAAGAAAAAAATAATTAGCTTGGAGTCAAAATATTTTTAAAAAAAGAATTTATTGTACTCGTTGCACACATAGATAACATGAAAACCCAAAGAGTGTGCATTGTCCCCCAGGATCCACTGATCAAAGCACATGTACTTTACTAGAGGTACCGATCTTGTTTGGTATTAGTGCAATTAACCCATTTAAACATTAAAAATTCACTCAAATTCACCCCTAAAGAAATCTGGAAAATTAAGGGGTGCGCCACAGTTGCGAAGAACCCAAAATGCTAAACCAATATCTCGTTACAGCTGAAATTACTCATTTTCTTAACTATTAACAAGACTTGGCATAACTTGTGATGTAGACTTTGCATAAATTGTGTAAATGGCTCGAACCACAAAGGGAATCTATGTGCATCGTTGTCTGTAGACTGGACTTCACAATCCTGTCATTAAAAACTTCCTAACTAGCTTCTGTTAACACATGAGGAACATATCCGCAATTTGGGAATTGTCCCTTCTCTCCTCTGCATGGTCCATTTCGTTTCATTGTCCTCCGGAAACTTCTGTTGTGTTCTGTTGTGTTATTTGAGTTTTTTGTTTTGCATGTTTTCAAAATTTCCACAGCGTCTGGCAATTGCAATGCATCTATTAATTTACTGTTTACTGTGCATTTTCAGAATCTGTAAGTGTTTGATAAATTTGCAGTGTTTTCTGAATTTGTAGCTCGTTAACACTTACAGGCCTCCACGTACAGTAAAGGTGTTAAGGTGTGTTAGGACTTTATGGTATACATACATGTTGCTTTTGAATGTTATATGACTACATTAAGAAGGTGCCCTGAATGTTCTACAAATGCATTATAATGACATAATGAAGGTGCAGTTCAACTGTAAAGCGTCACCAAATAGTCAGTAATTAAATGCATATGACAATTTACAGAGGGGTGTAGTATTAAGACATGTATAAACATGTATAAATCTTTCTTACAAAATAAAACTACAAAAGTACAATATATTTTCATTTCTGACTACTAAAACACCATATTGTAAATCCATCTGTATGAACATACTTTTGCAAAGTGAAGCTTTTTTTTTTACCTGTGTGCACTGTTGTTTTATGGACTTCTGATTTCCATTAAAGATGTACAGTGCGCCCCTATTGTTATCCTCCAGTGGGGCACCAACCACCACGTCATTAAAACCATCTTGGTTAAGGTCTTGTGCACACACTATGGCCATCCCAAAACGAGCATTCTCTGTTTGGGAAGGCCCCTCCAGAGAACCATCACTGCTTATAAAACCCTTAACAAAACACATACATATTAACAGAAGTGACAAGTGGGCTATTTTTCAAAGGTTCCACAGGTAACTTTATTTATGAAAGCAAAACCATAGCCTCAGAAAGTGAGAAACTTACCTTGGTGACTGTGAATATGTACACTTTGCCCATTTCCATTTTCTGGTCACTCATGAACATTGGGGCACCAACCAGCAACAGGTCTGTAACGCCATCTTTATTCACATCCAGAGGACACAGTACACCACCAAAGTAAGATCCTATCTGTTTTTCAGTAGAGAATGGCATTTGATGCCAAAGGCATTCAATGGGAATAATAATTTAAAAAAACAGTATAAATGTTCTCATTCGTTGGCCAACATTATTTAAAAATACATCACAAAAATATTTGCAAAATTTTCCTCTGTCAAAGCTCAAATTAACTAATGCATTTTAGAAAGGCTTCCGATGTAAATATATAAAGGTTCAGCTACTTTTAAACACTCCGTTTGCATTAGAAGGTTAGTTCGTATGGTTCATGGTATGTATGGCAATAATGGCAGATAATGCCATAATGATGGCAGATAAGTCCATTCATACTTTACCTGATATCCTCTCTGTGAATTTAACACAAGGGGTTGCCCCTTGCTGGTTACGGTATAAACTAAAACTTGACCAGTATGATTCGAACGAGGTGCTCCAGCAACATAGTATTCGGCACTTTCATCAACTAGTGTCGTCACAGCATAGCCTGCCAAAATTACACAGGAATCCCAATGGTTTCAGAAGAAATATTTATCATCTTAGGTGGTTTTACACATAGCAATAACAGGTGCTAAAAAATACCTAGCAACGAGCTGTGGTTTCTGTCCTCCAAGACATTTTCAAATGTATCTTTAGGGAATATTTGGATCCTCTGGACAGTTCTGTGAACCACAGTGCCGCTCCATCCATATGCCCCAACAGCACCCAACATCAGTACTTCCTTTTAGAGGGGACAAAAAAAGTTTCAGTGTCTGATAGCAGTCCTACAAACTAAAAAGTCCCGATATTATGTAGTATGATAGTTCATACCTCTTTACTGGGATAGTGAGCACTGAACCCCACTTGGGACATTTCCATCTGGAAATTTTCCCCTCCTTTCCCCGTCCCTATGATGGAAAAATGACGACTGCACATTTGTAGCTCTACTTTTTATGCTCAAGTATATTAGAACACATTTACTACCAATTCAAGTAGTTTTAAAAAACGCGATAATCTAGTGAGCATACCTTCAATGTTGAAAATTCTGTCTCCAAGTGTTCCTACGATCTCTAAAAGAGCCGTTTCATCCGAGACATTGAAAAAGTGTTTTTCTTCCGGCTTACTGGCAATTGACCTGATTTCTGCAACCAATTTTGTTGTATCCATGTTATTATCTAAGTAATAGCCAAGGACCTTGAAATGGCAATGACAAATGAATTAAAAAAATTCAAATTACATGTATGACGTGAAATCAAAAACACACAAAAAGTTTAGATAAAATGAATTTGTGTAAAATTTGTGCAAATCTTCATTCTTCATTACGTACAGCTATGCCAAAGCGAGTGATTTTGGCCTGGTCGCAATTCACAATGACATCTTTCAACATGCTACTATCGTGAGATTCTCCATCTGTCACCACCACCAGTACTTTATTCGCCCCAGACCGACCTCCGTTCTCAGGCAGGAAAGCTTCTGTCCTGACAAAGACAAATTACACTCGATAAGTGGGCATGCCCTTAGGGTAGCAGGCTGAGAACCAAGTGTTAGTCCAAAGAGGGTGTCCTAACCAAACCTTTAAGCTGGTTACCTAACCTGATTCACCAGCAGTAAAAATATCCAAAAACTATGAAAGGGTAAAAGTAGCAGATCAGGAAAGAGATACAGAAACACTCCTGGATAACTAATAGCAATTACTGTATAGCAAGCTAGCAATTCAAGCAAAGGTGAACACATTTGTTCATTTAAAAGAAGTATTTAATGTTTTTTTTTTGCTAATATTAGTTAAAGTTAAGCAACCTGCTTCCCCAAACAAGACGTCATTTGGCTGAATATATACAGTATGCAGTAGGGTGGGTCACAATACATTACCAAAAAACTTGTAATCAAGAAGTTCAAGGGCACATCAATTTTTTTTGTTCCTTTTGGTTAGAGGAATTATTGTGTAAAATATTAGGCATGTTGAACTTCATTTAGTACTGCCTCACAGTTATCATTTATAATAAAAATTCCTTTTTTACGGCTAAAACTGGCATGTATGTCACTTGCTGCTGTTGCCAACTGGTGACATGTATTTTACTTATTTATCACATTATTTATCTGGCAAAGAATATCAAATCGTAGCAAAAGACAAAATATAAATTATAGACGTGGTTAGTTTATCAAAAACAGTTTTATTGTTGGCTTATCTTACAGTCATTCCGGGTACTGAGCAGTGAACACTTTTCCACACCAACCTGGTAAGAAATATTGATACATTACTTTAATTCACTGCAGTTCAGAGTACCATTCAACGTTTTGTAGCCTAATTAATTGCGCCTGTCAATGTGGCACAGATTCAGATGGTACCGACTGCGTTTAAATATTTGCACGAGTAAGTCTAAACTGAAACAAGAACTTCAGGTAACAGAGTTTGAAACCATTTTGTTTAGAATTCACCTATCACTGCATCAAAAAAATGCAATGAGCCCTATAATATTGCAAAACGGTATGGTTTTCATCATGCTTTGTTAATGTTTAGGTTAGACTACTGGATCATGGCAGTGACACGTTCTGAAACTTCCGTCTGTCTGATTGGTCAGCCGATGGAATCGTTTGATGGCAGGATGTTACCAACATATCAGGAGGTCCTGCAAGTTTATTTCTTTCACCATAAAATACAAAGTATGACTACGAAGGATGCCGTCAAGACTGTTGTTACTAAACTTGCTGAAATTTGGTTAAAAGCTAGAGTCCCAAGGGCCGAGGAAAGAAGCATTGTTCAAAAACTTTGAGCTCTGGTGGAAAAACATCGAAACGTATGTCGCAACATGAATCGCCAAGGATCAGCACAGGAAGCTCCAGAGCGTGAATTTGAAATATCAAATGACTTGAACTTCATTCAGAGCTTGATTAAGTAGAATTCAGTAAATAAAACTGTTTCCGATGCTGCTCATACAGTTATGCAACGCCACCTCTGGTACTTGGGTCAAAAATTGGACCCACTTGGCTTGTTCTCAGATTTGGTTCCTGCAGAAGTGAAGCAGCGAATGGCTGCACGTATCCTCGAATCAGATCCTCAGTCATTTAATGATGAACGGCATGTCAAGTATTCAGGCAACGAAGACTTCAGCGGTAAAACTCTTGACTATTTCATAGGACCAGCATCTCATTTCTTGTTCAAGATACTTAAACTGAACACTGACTTTCTGTTGCACGACGTTGACAGCGGGCCGGACCAGGATTCATTTCAAGATGCTAAAAAGATTGTGAAATCTCTGAAGGTGGTGAATGATTCTGCTGAGCGAGCCATTGCCCTTGCTAGCAATTTCAACTTGTCCTTGACGAGGCGTGAAGATGGAAAACAGTATTTGTATCATCGTAGAGGCCCTTCGCAAGAGATTCCCGAACGCTAACAAGTCGACGTTTCTTGAACAATTCCAGTGACTGATTAGTGTTTGAAGTAAAATGAGAACTGATGAACAGCAGTACAATGAGTATATACCGAGTTGCCCAACTTCTATTTGTTGATTTATTGTTGTTTCGGCAACTAACTTTAATGCAGTTTTGGACACTTTAGATGTTTTCATTTATGTGAGAAAGTAAAAAATGTCCACTTTGAAATTGATGAATATTGAATAATGTCCTTGTTACAATAATTAATGGTATATTCAGCTGTTTCTATACAAATACAATTAATACATGAGACTTTATTTCAGCTATTTTTGCACGTTTGCATGTTGAATTGAAAAGTTCTGCCCTCAGTGAAGCAATACTAAATATTAAAATTGTAACTTCAAACTTTTTTCACAGTATATGGTGGCCAAAAGGAACAAGAAAACTGATGTGCACAAAATATTTATCATACTTTAATTTTTTGACCCACTCTACTATGCAGTTATGGTGAAGAGCTTCACATGGATAAGCATCAGAACAGCTAAGATGTGTGATCTTCGTGGCTTTAAACATGACAAAACCGTTGGTACCAGACGCGGTGGAATTTCAGAAACAGCAATCTTCTTGGGACTTTTACATAACATGGGGTCTGAATTTACAGAATTGTTGCAGAACAACTTAAGTCAGGTGAGAAAAACATGTTCAGAGTCATTATAGCTAACAGGAAGGCTACAACCATAAAAAACTGCAGTACAACAGCAGTGTACAGAGAGGCATCTCTGAATGGAAAAGGTTCCTCGAAGTGGTTGTTCAGAAAAAGGCTGTGGTCCTTCCAGGTATGCAGGGATACCTAATAAGCAGCCACTGAATGTACAGGCAATGGAGAAGCAATGATCAAAATATAACTTATTCTAAATCGAACTCTGGAAGGGTAAACTTACCTTGCGAAATCAATTGCATGGAATGTGTTTGTTAACGTTCCCTGCATTTGCTTTATTTTTTTTGCAGCAGCCAACATCTCATCCTTGGTTTTGTACGTATTAAACCGGAATTCAAAAGCTGAGTCGACTGCATACTGAACAACACTCACCTGCGAGATACATGCACACTACAATCAGAAATACATCTGAGTGGAAATATATTCGAGGGTGTCTATCTAAACATATACACATACCAGAGATGTTCAGGAGTCACAATATTGTGTCCAAGTCAAGTCTCAAGTCTCTATTGTGGTTCCAGTTTGACATTACTATTCATAGAAAATTTAACCACCAATTTGTTTTTTTTTTCCTATTAGTAACTAATGCAACTAATGGGAATCACCACTAACAGAAACTGCTTGTCTCATAGTTCCTTAGGCTTATATACATTTTCAAAGTAACTGCTATTGCAAATGCCTTTGAAGCAACACATTTTTGTAAGAACCTAAGTGCTTTTCTAATGTAGACTTTAAAACAAATACTTTTGAAAAAAATAACATTATAAGTGTGAACAGTTAGAAACATAGGCCAAAGAGAGTCCAAACTTGGCAAAACCGATCAACTACACACACACACACACACAAAACACGTGTATGTGGCAGCCAGACCAAACCATGCCGGACTCAATTACCTTAAAGTGATGTGATTGGCTAATGAATGAGTATAACCAAGATCCCATTTGTCGGGCCGCTAAATAAATGGATGTTAAAGTAAATTGTGATTTTCATTTTACACATCCTTCTAAAGCAAAAACTCCAATTAATGGATAATATTGTGTGTGTGCAATTAAATAAATGATTATGCAAGCAACACCGCAAACTCCATGTTAAGAACTTAAATTAATGTATGCGGTTGTGCTGCACCTTTAATTACGGGAGAGTGGTCAGTGATGTAACTGTTCAATCGAATTATTTGCTGGTCTTATGTTTTTACTTTATCTAAAACCATTACATTTCAATGTGTGATGGAAATCGAAATTATCAAATTAATAATTTAAGATATAACACTACAAGTACGCAGGGCACAGTGAAAAGGTGCAAGGACTCTAAGAAAAGCTTGACTTGGAAATGTTTTTTGACTTGGAATATCTTGCGCTGTGTCAGATTGGGTCCACAATCTGAATTGGTCAGAAAACAGAAAAATCGTTTGGTGATACCGCCTGGTGTGACACTTCTCCAGCTCCAGTTTCTATGCTGTGCACAGCCGCATGTGTTTAATGCCTTTACGGTTTGGGGAGTACAGTTTGAGTTGTACACTCAGTGCTTTGCATTTCAACAGAGCCTTAAAGACTCTTATTGTTCACCAGTCTCTTTCAAGGAGAAAGAGTCAAGTCTGAGTTGCAAGTTGAGTCGGAAGTCAATTCAATAGAGACTCGAGTGCTACATGAGTCCGACTCGCAAACTTGGGATCCCCATCTCTGATACATACATGCATACTCATACCAGCTTTTAAACTTTTTATACTTGTGAAATTTTGAAAATCACAAAAAAGGGATTATGAAATCGTAAGGTTTAAATCAGGGGTCTCCAACTTCGGTCCTGGAGAGCTACTATCCAGTAGATTTTCTATTTTACCTGGCTTCTGATGAGCCACACCTGTTCCTGGTATTTACCTGAGAAATG
>JAODKC010000117.1:12067906-12078615 GCA_026777985.1 Mormyrops attenuatus | reverse complement strand
ACGGCATATGTAGGCTATTTTCGCAGTTAAACGAGATAGTGTCTGCTTTCTGGTGTTCAGGTATAATTATAATATTGGCAATAGGCCTACTGTACTTGACTGCATGGGCAGAAATATTCAGTAACTCAGTTAATTACTACTAAAGTACAAATCATGAACAAAGCGTCAACAAATATAGTCGCTACTTGAGATAAAAGATGCGTCACGATTCGTTAATGATGAACAAACATGAGATCAGTATTTAACTTGTGTTATTCATGACTTGTTACTTCTGTAGTTCACAAACGTTTACCGAATCAACAGACATAGTAACTGCTTGAGATAAAACAAGCGTCGCGATTCATTAACGATGAATTAACAGGACATCAGTATGTAATAAGACTTAGTTTGCGGTTAAATAATACACAAATAATAGCATGATATTATATTATGCCCCGTCAAGTGTTACCATAATAGGAATAACATTTTTTTCTCGAGAGTAATACTTTTCGCAAGTTTATCAAAATAGTGCAAGCTACCCAGTTTTATAGTTCTATTCGTTAATAAAATCAAAATCAAACACAAACGCGTTTTAATTACCGAGCACAGCAGATACAGTAACAATCTGGTCAATCGCGCAGACCGGCATAACAAATTCGAGAAAGATTACTTACTGTGTAATATACAAAGTGACACAAATTTGTTTCTTAAAATGAAAAACATATTTCCACCATGCAAGCAAGCATCTGAGTTAGAAGGTGTGCTGTTGATTGCCGGGTTTGCCTTTTTTACCCGGCAGTGAAAACACTTGTTGCGATTTATGAACCATAATAAGTGGGCAGGGCCGTGGCGTCACGAACGCTCCCTGCAGAGAAGCGATCTCAGGGGCAAACGTCTCGGGATGTTGCAACACCTCCAGACTAGAAGAGTACAGCCTCAGGGTGTGTAATTTTTTCATTATGACTGCTAACACACACGCAGGCAGACACACCACATGCGCACAAGATCGTATATTGCTAACATTGTGGGGACTCTCCTTTTATTTCTGTGGGCATAACCATAATCCTATGATAACCCTAACCTTAACCATAACCTAATCTTAGTCAAAACTAAAATAAAATAGAAGTCTTGTATTTGGTTTCAAACACTTTTTAGGTTACAGTGCAGTACAAATTACTGAACTACGCTGTAATACAGCACGGTATATAAATATTCAATTCAATTAAATTTTACAGTGCATTTTCAATGTTACATTGTCTCAAAGCGCTTATTGTAGTTTCGCTGCTGCATCTCAGTGGCTCGTTTTTGGCGGTCTATCGTAAGCTTTGAGTCTATAGATGAGTCTATATTTGTTATAGAGAGAAAATGACTTTCTTTTTCCAGTTGTGTTTTCTGAGCACGGGGCATTAGCCCGAGGTGGCTAGCCAGAAGACAGCCGTTGTACCCTCTCCTGCAGTAAGTTTGCCCACAGCTGTTGACAAGACAGCCGGATCCTGACACCATCTTGTTTTCCTTTGAGCTTCGGGGTCCAAGCGCAGGGTCAAGCCACTTATCTTGGGCTCCTGGAGCAAATGAATGTGGTACCTTATTTTGCACCCTTTAGGGTCAACAATAGCAGCTAAAATGTCATTCTTCACAGTCCTCACCCACTGGCTCCTTCAGGATTCAACCAAACCCCATTTTGTATTTGCATCCAAATCCTCTGTGGGATTAAAGCTTTCCCCCCTCCTTTCAGTTTTTCAATCTTCATTTAAACCTACAGCCCCAACAGCCACTTTTATGTGCTGATTATGTACTAATTTGTGTATCAGCAGATTGGTTAATTCCAAACTCTGCAAATTGGAGTCAGCGATTTAGGACTGAATGCTTTCAACAGAAAGCAATTGATTTCGGGTTTACCCTAATCAATCGAATTATCTATTAGCAATTAAGATTTGCATGCAAGCAAGGAGATATGGTTGTTGGCATTAATACATTTCCCTCACAGAAAGTTGCCATATTACACACTCATTGACTTCTATAGCTACTCTAAAATCCTACCAAAATCTCTGAACACATGCAAGGGTCTTTGTATGTTTTGCACAAGAGGTACTCTTGTCCAGACAAGTCAGGTGCCTGGGGCACTCGGGGATGAAGTCCCAAATGGATCCAAACCACCCCCAAATGATTTGTTTAGCTCATGTTTTATCAACCATGCTCTCAGTTTGAGAATACTCAGCCACATCAGCTCTCTGGGCTAAACCCGGATATCTCAAGATCCTAGCAACACACTGCTGCTGTTTGTGTTTAAACATAACTGCTATGCTTCCTGTTAGTGCTGGTCAACCCATGAAGTGACATAGGTGGCCACCAATGTTACCATATTCTGGGGAGGTTAGCAAGCTAATTTCACTTTGTCTCAGCAGGGGGCACCGGCAGTGAAGCTTGCCTAGGCCACCATATTTCCTTTGACGAGCACAGCTTCCTGCTTTGAGGTTATCATTTAACAGTAATGGAAATATGCGCCTACATCTGCATGTGTCTCTTCTGAACACATGCATTTTGTTTCAAATTTATTCTCATGAGTTAATTGGAGTCATTCTCCTGTGCATGAGTCCAAACATGGGCTACACTAGTATATAAGTAAATGCATTCTGACGTTTAGAAACAATATATTAATAACTAAATTACTGCTATTGTTAAACACCACTTCCCACATTCTACGTCATGCAAACAACACAATTTCAGCAGAAGCGAGTAGCTTCTCTGGTAATTCTGGGTGCTTGCCACACTTGGGTGACACGTGATCCAGGCCGTGAACAGCCTTTGATACCCCTGGGTATGCAGACCTATGAAGACGAGGTCAGTTACTTCCAAAGTGTCTCATGTCAGCATAATAGCATCCAATAATTGCTTCACTAGCTGATGATGCTGTGTGGCTTTTCTGGAGCTTGTCAGAAAACCTCTCTGCTTCCACAGGGTGCCATAGTCATGACACATCTAGAAAGCATATATTGAATCAGTGTATACAGTTACTTTCTGGCCCTCTGCCAGTTTACAAACTGCTCAGCTGCCAGGACGGACCAACACCTGGGCAATCGCCCTCCATCCACTACTGATCCATCCCAGTGCACCACTGCATTGGTGGTGGCCGGTGATCCGCCTTCCAATCTCAGGGAACACCCATCTACAAATAAAATTAAACTCCCCCTCCAGGGGAACATCTGATCTGGTCAGGGCCTACTCACATAATCTATCACCTGCCGGCAGTTGTGTGACTCCCCATCCTATTCTGTGCGGACCAACGTAGCGGGGTTCGGAGTGGAACACCTCTTTAACGTCACATTGGCCAGCGTTAGCAGCATGTTTTGGTAGCGCACAGATTGTGCGGGAGTCAGCTGAGATGGTCTGGCCTGCATCATCATCATGTGCACCGTTTGAGGAACTTCAGCATCAGTGGACATAATTGCACAAAGTCTGCATTTGCCATTTCTGCTTCCACTGCTACAACCACAGCTCTCAGGCAGGGAGGTCACTGAGCTCAATAGCGTTAAACACTACCTGACAGTTTGACACCTTCCCCTATAGTACTGTGTCAAAATTGAAGTCATGTAATGTTTCTTTCGGCCACACACTATACAAGGGACTTTTTATAATCAGGAACCCCCAAAGCTGGAGCTGACATTAAGGCCAATTTTAAGTCAGTCAAAGTGTCTTCTGCCTCAGACATCCAAGTCAGTCTATCTGTCAGCACCAGTCCAATTGTCAGGTCCACTGAAGGCTGAGATCTCTGTATATAATCTTGAAATCAGGGCCTACCATAGCCAGTCATACCCAGGAGTGCAAGCAATTACCATTTTGTATCTGGCTTGGGCATCACTTGTATAGAGGCCACTCGTTCCGGTCCTAGAGACCAACCTCACTTATCAGCACATGTCCCAGGTACTTCACACTTTGTGACACCAGCTGTTGCTTTTCTTTCGATGCCCAGAACCCTTCTGGAGTTTTTGCCAATTCCTGGCCATGCACACTAGATTAGGCACAATTGCGTTAACACCCTTCCGCTCTTGAACAAACCTCCAAACACCATTCACCTTTTTTTACTGGTAAAATGGGAGAATTGGCAGGGGAGCAGGCTATTTCATTAATGCCCCCCCTCACTAAATTTGCATGTAGTTCTCTAATCCCTTCCTCAGCCTCTAGATAATGGATACTGGACTTTATGGGGCCAGAATTCAGACTTGGGGTGCAGCACCGAAGGTTCGGCAGAAATAACTCTCCCAAAGTCATTTTTCCCTTTGCCCACAGGCAGTCAGGCACCTCCTGTAGCCACGGGGAAGCTGTTCCCTCTTATTTCCTCCCATCTCCCCCTCACTCTGTCTCCTACCTACCTCTACTACCTTACTCACCTCCTACTTCTGCACATTCCCATCTTTACTCACCCATCTATTCCCTTCTACCCCCACCCAATCACTCCTCTCACATCTTTCCACTCCACCTGACCCTTTCAACCATAGGAGAGATACGGACACACTGACCAGGTGTCAGGGATACAGCAGCAGCTGAGACATAGAGAAGAGTAAACTCGATAATCTCACACAGTCCACCAGCCTCCTCAAAATGCTGTGTAATGCAATCTGTGGTGTTGCTCTTCTCCTTCTGGAGCACAGTCTCTCAAAACAGTGTCATCCACTAACCACCAGGTAGCAAACATGCATTCCTCCGTCACCTGCAGCCCCAAAGTCTCAGAGGTCACAGGAAATCCATCTTCTCCTATTTCCATCTTAACCACAACAGGGCCAGGGTTCATCCCCATTGTCAGGGGTTCAGTCTCCTCATACCTTGGCCCAATTCCAAGGTGCTGGGTCGATATATGCTGTCCACCTCAGTCACTGCGGCAAAGAACTGTGCCCTCCAACTTCTATGTGGTAGGCAGGGACTCAGCCACATTCTTAATCTTTCCAGGGTCCCAGTTACATTGAACTGTCATAGACACTGGCTGCTCAGATCCAGCGTGGGGATTCAGGACCTCCACCAAAGGAACATTTCCACTCTCTGCCTTCAGCCAGTCCTCTTGCTTCCTCTGCTGCTCAATTGATAAGTCTGTCACTCCATCCCTCCCTTGTGGGGTGGCAGGGGACATAGAGGGTGGGTACATTTTGGGGAGGTCTTTAAACTGAGCCCAATCTTCTGGAGACGTCTGGTCCAGGCTGTCTTCCAACACGGGGGAGGCTGTACTCCCTTCTTCCAAAATACAGAGTGTGGAAGACTAGAGCTGTCGGAACAGAAGCAGCAGCAGCCCCCCTCCCTGCCTGGGGGGCTAGGGCATAATCAGGAGGAAGTGCCACCGGCAGAGGCACAGGGGGGGCACACCAGGGAGGACTGGATACAGCCGGTCTGCATTGGATTTCTTCTTCCTCTTCTCCTGTTCCCTTGCTTGGGGAGTGGGAGAGGCGTCACCCCTGTCCACCTTACTAACCATTAGTTAAGAAAAATTTTCTCTCTTAGCTGCCCAACCTGAGTCTGTAACCCAAGTCGAAACCGCTCTGATGCCACTGAAAACGATAAATTTACATCCCCACACCACAAACAAAACCCACCCCCTGTTTTCTCACACTGCTCGACTTCCTCTAAATTCAGAGTGCTGTCCTTTGGCCACTGCAGTCTGACAATGCCATTTTTACCCCAAGCCCCGTAGCCTACTCCCCTACTTCCCTGGGGGACACCTTGCGCAGTAGGGATCTCTGTCCTCTCCCATCATGCTTCCTCATTTCCTTCTTGAATCCTGTCATTCCCTCAGGGTCATATGATGGGTCCTTTTCGGGGGCCGGATATCTACTTGAGGCTCTCCCCATACTTCTGTCCTGTCACTAGCATAGACGACACTACACATAGGACTGTTCGGGGGTTTATTCCTAACTACACTCCCATTCTCTGCTCCCCTCGACCACAGTATGTCTCCCCTGTACAACTTTTGCAGCTGCTGCAGGTACGACAAACAGCAAAACCTATAAAGACTAAGCACTGTATGAAAATGACACTACTTCTGCATACCAAGGCTGCCGACAAACTGTTGCACGGCAGTTCAAAAAATCCAATGGATGTTTACCCAAAAGACAACCAGGTATATTAGCCCACAACCATTTAAATTAATAATCTTGATTCTGCACTGGGGTCAAACTGCACCATACTCTCTGTTTCACTCACCAGGGAAAGTAAACCCAAGTGACAATAAAAACTACACCATGCACACACATCCTTTTCTAAACAACACATACGATCTAATCATTCATTCGTCCCAGAATGGAAGCAATCCAAGTGACAATTAGCACAAATCTTTTTTATAACACAAACAATTTAACAGTGAAACCCAAACATGGTTCTGCTAACTCCCTTTGGGACAGGGAGGTTACCCGTCATTGACTGCCTGCCCTCCGTCCCAGAACCAGCACCGCTCCTGTCCTCGTCCCTTACGCGCAGTGTCACAGCTTGACACTCTTCAGATAGTGGCACTACTAACAGCATGGACTTTCCCAAGGTCTCGTGTGCCCGCCAGCTGACAGAATACTACCTTTCCCCCATCCCTGACAAGTAATGTCCACCCAACGGGCTCTCTCCCGTTGATGGCAATCTCAGTCACGTGACCCTCCATGCCTGCGCTCGAAACCTTAGCCACGCGGCACACACACGACGACCCTCTCTCTCCAAAACCCCATTAAACTCTGTCACACCAGCTCACTCGCTCACATAAAACACATATGATGTAAATTTATTTCACCCAAGAGACCGACTGATTCAGAGGAAAGAGAAAACTTTTGAAAACTAATGTTGCATTACTTCAGCAACAACATGATAATAAAAACAAAAGCATGGACAGTTAATATTTCTCATAAATAGTTCTCCTTCACGTCAGGTCAGGACTTGAGACCTGGGTGTATGCATTATAGTTGAAAGCATAAAGCAGATTAGTCTATGCAATTTTTCAATTCACGCTTCTTGCATTGCTGAGTCACATGATGCACATCACACAATAAAGGCAATTTTTAGAGGCAATGTAATCTGCGAGTCTATGGATTGTTTGAGAAAACCAAATTAGTTAGAGAAAACCAGGGTTTTCTGATGTTTCTGTTGTTGCTGATCTACCCTGCATGGAAGAATAATGTGCTTTGGTGAAAACCAGTTTTGTGGAAGAACAAACAATATATGTTATGTTATTGTTATTATTATTATTATTATTATTGTTCTTATTATTATTCCACTTATATTCACTTTCACAGGGTCCTGCTTTTTTTCTTTTTAACTGTGAAAAAATCAGGTCTGATATGGGTGATAAAACATGCCTTTCATATTAATGAGTTTATGTGAGAATGCTACTTATAAAAAGTGGCAGTGTATATAATGACACAATCTGCAATAAAATCGCATTCCCTTAACTGGGCATCATCTGTACTTCTATTTAGTGACGAAATAAATACAGCTGCTTTGGGGTAAACATTCCTTAAACTTCATTTGACAGTGTAACTTAGAGTCACTTTAGCAGATTTCTGTGATCCCTTTGTCTTTCATTTAAGGTGAGATTTCTCTGTCTATCTATTAACACTTGTAAACCGCTTTTTCATTCCATGCTGCTGAAAAGTTCCCTGAAGCAGAAACAAAACAGAGGCCCATTATAATAACACACATTCCGTAACAAGCCACGACTCATCTTCAGATGATCTCTTTTTCTGAGAACAGTTGCAGAAATCTAAAAAAAACCAACAATTAAGTAAAACTAAGCTATACAGTAATAAGGCAACTTTACCTTCATTTATAGGTTTCACCCACAAACAGAAAGTTAGACAAGGAAATTTTAATACTAGGCTCTACAAAATGATTAAAAGAACCACCTCAGAGACATCATGATACTTTACGAGGAGAAAAGCCATTGAACAAGTAATTGAAAAACCATTCTTGTATTCTCATAAAATGTGTAAGTTTTAGAAGTAAAATAGTGTTTTAGAAGTAAATGAAACAAGCATCTTCCATCTAATGTACAAATTGCTGGGAGACAAAAAAATTAAAATGAGAACATGGGTACTTTAAAAGTAGACTTCTTCTAAACAATATTTCTAAATTGTGGAAATATTTAACATTATTTTTAAGTCTGACATCATTTGTCGTGTCAAGCAGATGAAGGACACAGGGGCAGGCATTACGGCAAAAAAAAATGTGGTTTATTAAACCCGAAAGAACAATAACTGGAACCAAACTTGATCTTGAGGGATCAAATCGGGAGGAGGGACACAGACAACACAAGGGAACAGCATCATTGACTGGACTGGGGAACACAGAACTGGAAGGCACTTTTATACAAGACTGACAAGACAGCAAACGAGAGGCAGCTGGAGTGATTACCACAAGGGCAGGGACGAGAGATAAGACGAACAAATCCAGGCATGGCTCGTTAGGGTCACGCTAAGGAGGAGACAGGAGGGTCAGGCGGACATGGCAGGCAGGATGTGACACATTCCGTTGGTTAAACAGACCCTCATGACTATGATCCTCCAGCCTTGGGAAAGTCATGTGACTTTTTACATCCCATTTAAAAATGGTAGCCTAATTAATAAAATAAATAAATAAAATAAAAATATAATTAATAAAATTTAAACATCAAATTTTACAGTATATCTCTAGTGTTGTATAATGGGTGATAATTATAAAGCTGTTGTATGAACTGAAATTAATCTGGGGAAAAAATAGACAATTAAAATATTCCTTTATTTCTTTATTCATTCAGAAGTAAATATAAAGAACTGTATATGTCCACTTCTTGGTGCTGGTGGTAATGTGGCTTTAAGTTGAGTTCAGTGTTGTGTAAGGTGGCCCCGCTTTCGGGGATGTGGTCGGAAGACAAGGAGTGTGTGATTGGAGGTGAAAAGAGAATAAACCCCAGTAAATGTTCAATTATAAAACCCTGCCAAAATGTTTTCTTTCTGTAGTTGATTGAAACATAAGGAATCTGTTTATTAGAAAAACACAACATACACTACAGCAGGGTCCCCCAATTCCGATCCTAAAGGGCCAGTCTGCAACACAACTTGCAGATTTCCTGGCTCACGCACAACTTATTCAGCTCAACAGCTAATTACCAGATTTAGTAGGTGTGTTCCAGCAGGGAAATTTGCAAACTGTGTTGTAGACTGACTCTCCAGGACCGGAAGTGGGGAACCCTGCACTACAGACAATAGCTAGCTGAACTATGTTTTTGGTTGCGGGAAGAAGTAGAGTACCTGGAGGACACCCACATGATGCGGGGATTCAGACTTATTTTTTCCAATTCCTGAACATGCCCACATAGAGCACATTTCGAAATGTTTATCCTTTTTGGGGTACAAGCCTGGGGTACACTCTGTTGGATGCCAGTCTATTCTATTTAATGTTGTAGAATATTTATCTAAATTTTAGATCATTTTTTTAGAATGGCATAATGTTAAAGGCCCAGTGATCCTGACGAGGATAAATGGCTGGATCGTGGACGGTTGGATAATGCTAAAGGCACCACGGCTTTGTAGTAGGTGAGGAGTGTGGAAGATGGATGAAGGATTTTGATGGAAAATATTTCTGAGTTTTAAATTTACTTTCCTTACTCTTGATAATAGCTCGTTGCTGCCCACTTGTGGCTTTAAGTTGAAAAGGTCATTATTTGCAAGATGACTGCAACTTTGCGGTTGGTTCTGATGCAAAATACACCCATTACACCTAGCTAGTACTAGGAAAGGGTCACTTTTGCCTCCAGAATGCTTCAAGTGATGACAAGTTGTGCATTCAGTGAAGTCATTTTGCATACTCTTGTACCGAACTGTTATTTTTGCCGGCGTTATGATATCTTTCACAAGTCTGGCCATTCAAAGCTTTTCACAAAAACAGAAATGCCATTGACAGGATGGTTTTGGTTCATTCTCTGTAAACATTCTCTGTAAACTCTTGACCCTGTAGATTAGTAACACATTAACTAAGCCTCTTGTCCTCGTGTTCTGTAAGAGCTGGCTGCTTGCCTTAGCAGAGCAGGTATATCTAATGAAGTAAAATGCACTTGTTCATTTTGAGTCCTGAAATAATGTGGAGCTGGTATGTTTTAATAAATTCAGACCTGTGGAGATTTAGGAACCTGCCACTCAGGCACATTGATTATTCATGTGCTCCCTCATTTCTTCCATTAGACTAATCGGTGTCTTTAAATTTCCTTTAGTGCATGTGTGTGCACTACAATGGGCTGGCACCCTGCCCAGGGTGTTTACCTGCCTCATGTCCTGCGCTACTTGAGAGAGACTCCAGGCTCAATGATGACCCTGAACTAGACAAATGGTTGCAAGCCAGATGGATATTTATATCTATACAGTGGTACCTCGGTATACGTCTGCTTTGGAATAAGTCCAACTTGGTATACGTCCTGTTTGGACACGAAAAATTTAGCTTGGTATACGACCTTTGTTTGGAATACGACTTGCGCGCTAGACCTTGTATGGGTCAAAATGAGTCATGACACCATGCGCTACCCTTGTTTACCTCTCTTGAGACAAAGCCACGACTGCCCACGAGCGTCAGTACGCCAGTTGCTACCATTTAGTGAACAACCCTATTACTGTAGAAACGCCGGAAGATTGTGAGTTCAATACCAGAGGATGCCAACATTGTGCCCCTGAGCAAGGTGCTTGACCCCAACTTGCTGCAGGGGGACAGTCCCTGTAGTTATAGTACTTCACTGTAAGATG
>JAODKC010000117.1:12048095-12059666 GCA_026777985.1 Mormyrops attenuatus | reverse complement strand
AGCCCACTGTGTGAAGTGTTGTGAAAAAGTTGCCATGGTACTGAGACAAGTGTGAAAATGATTGGAAAAAACTGTAATGGACAAACTGAAGCCGGTTGGCATGGGATTTCTGAATCAACCTATAACCACCATTCCAATCTCAGTGGCTTTGCTGCAGAACTCATGGCTCCCAAAGTGGTCATCATAAACCACCTTCAGAATTCCAGAAGAGAAGATAAGGGGTATGGCAGTGACATACGTTGATGTCACTGTAGAGTTCTACAGAGCTGATCTACATAAGACAGCTTCCTGAGCCGCCCTGCTAAGACTCACGCATCTGGTCTAACAGTGGGAGGCAGAGTTGCGTGGTCATTGAAGGTTCATGTTGCAGGTCAGGGTACAGTTCCCCATTGCGTGTGAACGAAATAGGTGTTAATCTCTGACAGAAACACACAAATATTGGTTCTGATTTCTGAATCAAATTATGATATAGAACTGCATAAGCAAAATGAAAGCCTCTTTCTTCCTAACTTGTACTTTTTGCCAGTATCTGTTGAGTAGTACTGAGACTCACCACAGTGTAATTGCCCAAGGTTTCCTTCACGGCATGAGACGGATATGTGTGCTGTGGGCTGATTTTTAGTGGGTCCACTTGAGAGACGTCACATTCTACATTCTGCAATGAAACCCAAAAGGGATTATATACAGAGGTGACGACTGTAAATGGTCGCAAGGAATAAAGTGAACCAGGAATTAATAACGAACATGACTAGAGCATTAAAATAATGTCCCTCATTCGCTTCAATTGTTTAAATGCAATACAGTTGAACATTCTTATTTAAAATTTCTTGGAATGCAAGAAAGGAGTACACTATGTAACAGAAATATTTAATTAAGAATATTTTTAAAACAAGTCTCAAAATAGCTTAAAGACTTCAATGTCACACATTTTTATTAGGTACATCTGCTTATTAACACAAGTCTGCTGCACCAAACAGCAAATGAATACCTGCGGCACACAGATGGAGTCACGACGTACAATAACTATTTGGCTAAGGATTAGAATGGCTAAAATGCATGAGCTAAGTGATTTTGAATGTGATGTGACTGCTGGTGCCCAACAACCGATTATAACCGACTGCATTAGCTGTAACCAACTGAGGTTCTGCCTGTGTCAACAAATGTACCATCTGTATTTAGATGAAATGTAGCTCCTCAACATAAATATATTATATATATATATATATATATGTACACACATACACACACATACACACACACACACTCACACATGGTCGCAGTTTTTGTTTACCCAATTTTTACCACTTTAGTGAGGTAACCATGGGTTGGTAAGTCTATAGCCATTGTGTTGCTTGCTGCACTAGTATTGTTGCCACAAAAGAGCACCCTTACCTTAGAGAAAGCCACATTCGTCAAATACAGCAAAGTATTTTTTCTTGGAGACTTAAAGGGATACGTAATATTTAACGTCAGAGGAGGGATCGTCTGGTTGATTTCCATTTTAATCTGTGAAGCAGTATACATTGGCAGAATGTTAAGGGCAGAACAAATTCATTTTCTCTCTTTCCTTAAATAACACTCAAATATGGTAATACTGTGTAATATATTATTATATTACATCCCACTGCCCAAGATTTAAAGCTTATGGATTATGTGTTTGTGCTGATTTTTGTATTGTGTTTATGCATTCTATTGCATAATGTGATTATACATCTAAGTGCCTGGCAAATAAGAAAATATCAATGCACACATACAGTTACTCAATATATCTGTAATGTTACAGTCTGAAGTGGCTGCTGTGTCTCTCACCGTGTAGCTGATGTTGACTTCATCCCCAATCATACTCATGTGATTCAACACACTTGGGAACTCTTCACTTTCACGGACGATTATGTGATGACTTCCTTCCATGTATTTCACACTGAAAAGATGGTTGATTTAGATGAAGCTTAATTGGGGAATATTTGTATGATGAATGTTATACATGTGTCACATTTACACATCATATTAAAATATGTATATACCAGAGATTCCTATTGTTTCTATCCACACATTCTCCATAACCGCTCATCCAGTAAAGGGTCATGGTCAACAGTGCATGAGGCAGGGGACACCACAGATGGTGTCCATCACTGGGTACAGCGTCATAGAATAAAGGCAATTTAAAAGCACCAAAAGCTATATCCCACAAATTGACTTACAGTGCTTTATAGGAAAAGCAATGGATAGAAACTTTAGCAATCTGTGGTATATATGTTTTTTAATGTGATGTGATAATGTGATGTCATATTCAGTGCTCACAGAAAGACTAGGTATGCTTGCTTAATTCAGTATAAAAAAATCTAAATTTATTGGTTTTATGACAATAAATCATCATTTATTTACAAATATATATACATCACATTAGAAACAATGAGTAGGTTTAGGTAAATCATTTATTTAAATCAATCAAGCTGTTCCGAGTTAAAAAGTTCATTCACACGCAGTCTCATTGAGTGCTTCTTTAATTAGGGACACCTTTCCAATAACGAAACACCTAATATTTGTGTTTAGTATCCCTTTGGGAGCCAGTGACTAGAATTGCTAATTGATAGCAAAATGGTAAGAACAGGGTCAGTCAAAAAGATGTCGACAATTAAAAGAAAATGTCTATGCAGAAGGTATGTGCAGATATGTTAAACGTTGCTTGTCAATGGACTTCTGTTGTGAAACCAATAATTTTGCAACATTTTTAATTAAGCAAAAATTAAGCAAGCATCCCAAGACTTTTTGTTAGCAATGTAAATTCCATTTCTGTGCACATTCATACTCAGTTACAGTTTCATTATTGTTAGTTTAAGAGTAGGGTCATAATCACCATTCAGTAGGATAACCCTTTTTTAAAATGTCTGCTCAACAAGACAAATAGGTATGGCTGCTGCAAATGTGTTGGTAACTTGTATCATTAAGTGTTCACAAAAAATTGAAACCTTTACACAGAGTGTCAGGGAATGTGTTTAATTGTGTGCTTGGTCATTTAATATACAAAGTACAAAAAATGGTGAGATCATTTGCTGATACATTTTTTTCAAAAAGTCTGAAAACACAGAGACAGTCATATTTCTTATTGTGGTAGATGTTTACTGAAGAAAAAGTTAAATATTTACTCCACAACCATAAGCTCACCATAAAATGTTTGGAGAATGAATACACAGAATTTAATATTCACTTATTATCAGTAAGTTTAGTTTGGTTGGATGGTGCAATTAAACACAAAAGTAAAGGAATGGGATTATGGATTTGATCACAGTAATTGTTGAGATTGGCTTAAAAACATGTTGTATTAGATAGTACTTTTTGACATCTATGAAAAAGCAGAGATCCTAAGTATCCAGTGCTATAAACACTGCATGGAGAAAATCTTCATTTTGGTAGACCATTAAGAATGATAGAATTTTAATATCGTACTTACGCAGAAAAACTTAGCCCCGACTCGTACTTAACTGGGATCTTGATGTTCACACTGTTGTCATTAAGGTTGGGCTCTTCACTGTCACTGTGAAATAGATAAAATACCAACATTCCATAATGAATATTAACCATGCACCTCAAACACAAATCGTGCCTTGGTTAACTTTTGTAAAGATCATAATGGCCTCAGTCCAGCAGGGAGAGTTGCAGTTGCTTGGTTATATTTTACAAGAGTGCCCTCTGTGTCCCAAACAGGAAATCCTGCCATCTAACAAGCTTTGCAGCTATGTAAACATCCTGAGTCTTGAAGCTCTGTAGCACCGAATCACAAGCTTTGTTAGAAAACCTTGTTACTGATTTCACTGTTCTGTCCTAGAAATTGTTTTTCACCTTTCTTCCTTCTGTATCGGTTTTTCCCTGAAGTCTTTCCCTAGTATTCTCATTTTGTTTTGGTTTCTGTCTCAAATTAGTCTAAGTGCTGTTGTCTCAAGTTCATCCACTGTTTCCTGAATTCTGCCTCTCTGCTCACTGAACACAGCTCTGCCCCCTGAGTCCTGTCCCCAGTTTTTCCTTCGGCGTGTTGGGAGACAGGCAAAGGCTCAACTACTGCTAATCCAGTTTCAACCACATGAACCCAAACAAGCCAGACAAACCATTGCTGATAAACTATAAGCAGCTTGTGGTTAGCTTGGCTTCCCAGCTGACAGGGGACGTTCCCAGAACATTAGCCACCCTTATATAATGGTCTTCTCAAGATGGCAGAGAACGTTCTTACTGTGATGTATGTGTGTGTGTGCATGCATGTGTGCATACGTGTGTGTGTGTGTACGTGTGCATGTGTGCGTGTGTGTGTTTGCATGTTTCCCCCATGTTACATGGGTTTCCTCTGGGTACATTATTTACATTTTAGCAAAGGTTCTGTTAATGTTAGGAAGATAACATTATTACTTGAACATCCTTTTAAAGTTATATTGAAAAATTCTATGTTATGATAAAAATATCATTTTATAGAAGTGCTGTATGTCTGTACTGGCAATGCACAACCCAGCCCTGGACCCATGATCCTTAGAGATGAAGAGCCACAGTATTACCCGCTGCTCTACTGTGCCCTTTGTATGTTTATACGTTATTAGTCTTAGTTGTAGTAGTATTTGTATACGTTCCAAAAACATCAGGAAGACTGGACACTTTGAACGTTTCCATACCATGCAATGTCTGGTAAAAGCTCCTAGCACAAAAACTTGTTAGCTGGATTGCTACCCTCTCTGAGGAGGATTTAATGGAGTTGGGAGAAACAGCAATGGGAGATGAGACAGGTGGGTCAGTATTAATCTTACTGCTTACTTTTTTATTCCTCCAGAAATAGTCCCTATTTGGCTGAGCCCACCCCTCCCAATGCACCTCTCTCAATGACTCACTGTTCCTCCCTCACTGAACCATGTAAATAGCCTCACAAATACAGCACTGTTCTCCAGTCGGCATTTTCCACATTCCAGGATCCCACTGTCTGGCAGCACCTTAATAATGAATCTTAGTAATGCTGGGTTTTTGGTATGGATCCTGTTGCTATCTTACACCTTGCTTCTTGCTTTTGCCCTTTTGCTGGTGGTTTTGGTCTCTTAATCATAAAAATCTCTGACCAACCCACTGTCTGCTGTTAATCCCTAGGGCACCGTCGCCTCAGGTCCTCCAAAGCCACCCTTATTCTGCCACTCAGCTTGCCGACCTGTGCTTAGCCTGTCCGGTTTCCCATGGGTCCATCCTTCTATACCTCATCTGTGCTGTGGAGCACTGCTCAGGGCAAAATACTACCACGTGTGTGATCATACAAATTGGACAGATTAACCCAGTGATTAGTTAAAGGGGTAGTTCATCCTGAAACTGGAAAAGGTATGTTTTAGAGAGGCTTTGGTGCTATCTATCCATCTAGGTTGTTCTGCTGATAGATGCCTAGTTTGGAAGATATTGCTTGTAGAAATGTAGGACTTCTCTGGAATATAATGGGAGTGAATGGCATTCTTTCTGTGGTGATTAAAGTGGCAGAAGAAGTACATTTGAAAAAATCAACAGCAATGTCTCTTACCAGAAATCATGACCTGGTCACTCAAGATAATTCACAGATTTTGTAGTGAGGAATTTAATGTGGGAACTATTTCTTGTACTGAACTCCACACACACCAATTGTATCTCTGTGCAGAAGATACGAGCACGAGCACCCTGGCGATATCTTCTGTGCAGTGATACGATTGGTGTGTGGAGTTCTGTAGAAGAAAATAGTTCCTACATTAAACTGCTTACTACAAAGCCTGTGGATTATCTTGAGAGTTTTTAATGTAATTTTCTGGAACTTAAATCACCACAGAAAGAATGCCATTTAAAACATACCTTTTCCAGTTTTAGGGTGTACTACCCCTTTAAATAAATCTGGCATACATGACAATTCTGTCATTGCAGAAGAGAAATGCATGTTAAAATACTGCAATACCCACAAGTTCACATGTTTTATATAGCAAACACTCTTTCACTGATATATGAATGGTTAAAAAAGCATTATATTGAGGAAAATACATTTTCGTTTTCTGTCATATGTGTATAAGTATGTATTCATTTCAATGTAATAATTACACTTTAGTTTTGTAATATATTACCTTGTTACGTTGACTTTGATGTCGATACTCACACATTTCTCGCACACATTTGAGGGATTTGCTTCAAAGTGAACCTTAAAAGAATCCTGCAATAAAAAAAGAAATCTGCGTTAAATCTTAAAAGTTTTAAGCACTGTTATAACAAAGTCAACAGGAACAAAATTTTGAATTCGACATACCTGCTCAGCTGTTTTTAAGAAAGGATATCCAACAGCACAGATTATGTCATCCTTAATTTCACAATCTCTGTCTCTAGGCTGTCATGAAAGCAGACAGGAATTTGGTCACTGACGGTTTGAGATCAAGTATCGTTTGCCACTTTTGTTTTATTGAATAAAAATGAGATTAAAAAGTGTATAAATGCATTAAGCCATACATTCTTATAAAAATGTGTATTATGCAAAGTGGAATGTATTAATGTGATGTTTTGCTTCTTTAACAATAAAACCTAACACTAACCACAACTATAACGAAAATCATAACCATATTTCGACTTCGTCCCCCCCTTTACCTTTGTGAGGCAGGAGTTTTTCGATTTTTGAACAAGTATGGGGTCAAAATTCATGACACCAGAAACCTATACCATTTGACACAGGAACCTCGAATATGCACTCCTGTATATGAACTGTGGCAACTTTGGTGAGAAACCTACTTTGGACAGGAATTTTCAAAAAATTTACTGAAACATATGTTCAATCATAACTCTGGAACTGAAGGTCATAGAGACTCGGAACCATGACCCGTCTGCCATAATCCGTCTGAACACGCCGGAGGTGGTTACATGTCTCTACGACTTATGGTTCCAGAGATATGACAATTTAAATATTTTTGTTCGATGATTTCGAAAGCTTCCCGAGATCATAGGAACTGGGGGCCCAATCCAAAGGGCTCGCACCACAGAATCTACCGCACTTCTTTAAAGTCTGTACGACCTTCCTATCCGGAGATATGGGCCAAAGATCCTATGGTATGGGGTACAATAAGGGGGTTTTAAGACACCAAACTATGAAATTTAATTTTTACTACCACAAATCTTTAGCATTTTATTATACCAATATGTTTGTAACCAAACCAATTCTACACATTGACAAATTAGCACATGAGGAAAGAACAGAAATGTTTACAGATATTAAAAAATTTATACAATTCATAGTTAACATATAAAATGCAATGTGTTTGAAAAAGAAAACCATACCTCTACTTTTACATAGTTGATGTTCTTAGAGGGTGTTAGAATAACCTTTGTATTGTAGGCGCTATCTTTGCTGTTTCTGACCTTAACTTCAACGTGGAATTTTTCTTGATTCGCTTTAATGACAAGGCTACGAAAGAAAGATTCCGTGAGCGACACATTCATGAGATGTTTCTTTCCATACTTACCACTAGAGGGAGCAATGTTCCAATTTACCATTTTAACATCAAGTATTGACTCAGAAAAGACTGAAATGGGGGTATATCCTTAAAATATTCTTATAGGTACTATATTAATTTTAACATACATTCCATTTCCCTTATACAATATATGACATAATGTATTAAGTATGTGTCATACTACGCTGTAAATCACTCATCACTCACATACCTACAATAGTTACTAAAACATGAACATATAAATGTATACATGGCATGTGTATTCCTTGGCTCTAATTCAGTACCAGCAAAAAATATATTTAAAACATTACTCTGTTATATTTGCTGTAGCTTCCAGATGGAGGTCGGTGATACACTTTTCATTGTTTCCACAGTCAACTAAAGCAATCTAGGAAAGAATATGGAAAAGTTCAAGTTCTATGAATCTTTAAAGTCAAAGAGGAGGTACATAAACAGAATTCTTTGAGATAAAATGCTTTAAAACCCTGTGCATGCTTTAATGTTTAGATGCATTGTCCAGAACTGGCTGAAAGTCATTCAAAATAACTGCACTACCACTTCTCACCTTCATCTGCCCATTGTAACCTTACTGTTGGGTGGCATAAGTCACATGATAATGATAAAGTTTTCAGCTGAATTTTGGTATTTAGTGAATTTGTGCTTCCGTATAATAATCCTATATCATTAATTACTGACTAACACTAAACACATGATTGTACTATGAAAAAACACTCTAACTTTCTAACTCTCAGTTCTACAAAAAAAACATTCACTCTAATTCAGTTCAGTGTTGATGCAATTACAAGCCATTTAAAAAGTATGAAAGTGCCAATTATTGATATAACATAAACATTAGGCCTAATATACTTCACACCTGATTTGTAGAGGAACTGTTATTGCTTAAACAGAAATGACAAAGAAAACACATCGTACTGTCTTATTGAGAGATGTTGGTAAATCCCCATCCAAGACTGGGCCCTTGTCTTTATTCACTAATTCAAACACCAGTGAGATCATAACTGGGTCCCTGAAGTCCAGTTTATCCTGCAAGGCAAAGAAAAAAATATACATCCCGTTTTTAAATATTCAGCCATTTCATGCTACATAATTGACCACTCCAGCTTGAATAAACTGTTTCAAGACCTCATGGAAGATTCACCTGTGAAGTGTCACGTTGTAGAATCTATCCTGCATCACTGGTGTCAGATATCATTCAGTGATCTTGTTTGTATAATATAATAAGATAAACAAACAATACAACCTTTCAACATATGCTGGTCATCCCCTGTGCTACAGCTGCTTGGCTGTTTACCGAAAGCTATCAGAAAAGGAATGTGGGGTAATTTCTCAAAGGCAGACTGTGGACTATTTTGTGGTGTTTTCGCTTTTTCTTTGATCATGCTTGCTCTGTTTCCGATTAAAGTAAATGTTGTCTGGTGAAAAATCTGTTGTATTTGCCTGTTTTGTTTCACATGCACTGTTCTTAAAACATAATCTGCAGTTTTTTGTTGGTATAAGAGCATGTTTAACTTAATATGCAGACTCAATGGATGTTGACAAAGATGCAATCTTTACATAACCATATAAAATGATCATTTGTTTTGCTTGAGCTGACCATTGCTTGGAGTGGATGGAAGAAGGGGCCTTTAAGGGTCATCTGTTCTATCCCCTTTTCCTAGTGTTATGTCCAGTTTGCTATGAAGGCATTTGTTTACCTTGTTCACAAACTACTGGTCACAGTGTGCTATGGAGGACGTCTAAAACCACCTGGAGAAACTCTGCCCATTATAAGTACCTAACATGCCCCTAAGACATATTCATGTAGAGAGGTAGTAAACAAAAATCTGACTCAAAAGAATCTAGAACTGTATTCAGGATTCATTATGAGATTTTTGTTACACAGTATTTTAGTGCGCAGTATTTTTCTAAGAACACGACCCTCTATTTTTCTATAAATCCAACAAAATTTACTAGAAAATCCCTGTATGACACCTAATGCCAAAATACATAATAAAATTACATAAGAATTCCTTTAAAAACACATTTCACACATCCTCTGATTAATTACTAGCATGATAGCTTCGTGCACGGAAGTATTGTCCTCAGCCTCCTGAGATAATAGCTGGAATGTGACAATGATCCCATGGGCTTTCTTAAGACCCAGCTCAACAGAGAAACACAGGAAGTAGGCAGTAACATAGGCGCACCCTAGTTCAAACTTCCACTCATTGTCAGAGGAATACTTTCTTGTGAGAGGAAATCAAGACAGAGCACACAAAGCTGAGGATTTAATAGCAATGCAAGCTGACCAAGTGAACTTCAGGCATAAACATTCAGGCATAATCATTTTAATGCTAATTCTCAATTAACACCTCAGGAAAAAGTTATATGATTTACTTGCCAACATATAGAAGTTGTGTTCCCCACAAAAGCTGTCCTTGTTTGATATCCGTTTCTGCACAAGCACTTTTCTTTCTACATTAACAAACAATCCTCTTGACACTGCTCTGAGGGAGTCTAATGTTAGACTGTATTGCATGTCTGAAGAGCGAGAGAGAGAGAGAGAGAGAGAGACAGATAAACCACAAGTGACAGCTAATATTAAAAAAAAAAAAATTGAAATTAGTGATTAATATCACTGTTGACACACCACAGCACACAACAACGAAATGTGTTCTCTGCATTTAACCCATATGTGACATAGCAGGGAGCAGCTAATTCAGTGCCCGAGGAACAGTACCTTGCTCAGAGTACCTCAGTGATGCCTTGCTGGTTGGGGATTCTTCCAATTACAAGTGTATGTTCCCCACCCATTAAGCCACCACTGCCCACCACTAATGCTAATATGAAAGCATCACTTAAGTGCCAGCAACAAATTTGTTCTGTTACCTTGTTACACTTTATTGTACCAAGGCATTGCTAAATATTATTTTCATACTGGTCCAGAAATGTCACATGACTATCATAAATAAGCAGTCATTCTTATCAGCATAATTTTCTTTGATTTTCAAATTGTAAGTGTCCATCTGTTGACAGTTTCTATGGTACTCAATGGACCTGTTCTATCCTTATAAGGACTGTATTTTTAAGAGCACATTGAAACATTATTAAATGCTAATTGAAATAATTTTCTTCTGAAAAACTAACCATGACTTGCATATTCTATTATTATTCTTTGGTGTAAGTGCGATAACCCACTTTGAGGTGAGCGGTAATACATAAATAATCAATTACAACATGGTTTAATGCACCATCTTTGACTTGACCGATCACACCTCATTGTTATTCATCCGTTACATAATCAATAACCCAGACAAGTACTCATACTGTAACAATTATTGCAAAATACAATTCAGAAACTGATCAGAATACTGTTTTGTCTTGAATTTGTACACAATATAATTCTTTCAGCAAAGAACTGGTTAATGAGCACAGTTTATACTGTCCTTGGTAATGTGCACGAATTCGTGTTTCTAAATTGCCTAATGTGTGTTTGCCTAGCAATATACGGGCATCACGTCCAGACTGTCACCCACCGAGTGTCGCTTGGGATGAGTTCTAGGCTCACTCTGACCCTTTGCTAGATGATGGATGAATCCTTATATTGACCTTTTAATGAAGATTGCATATTTCCTATAAAATACTTTACTTTTCTATCTAGTCTGTCTTGTCGGACCACCATTGGCGTGAGCTATGCATGAACCTAAAGGGTTGATGGTTTTAGAAAACAGGAATGTTACATCTTCGGCAGGAAAAGAGCCAGTGCAGGAGCTAGAAAGAAATCAGCAGGGTATAATCATGTTGGAAGCTCTCCTGCACTCAGGCTCCTATGAGGGAAGACGTCAGGTGCATGTGGGGATACTAAAGTCCCTCCGTGAGGGTTGTTCAGTTGAAGTTTTTTATATCAGTCAAGAGTTGCCTACATGCAATTGTGAGTTGCTGAGAAGTAAACTTTGACTGTGCATTCCGAGTACCCAGCTGAGCGTGAACTTCCTAGAAAGATTAACTCTTAGATGGCCATGCTGTGGTAATAAGAACATAAGAACATAAGAAATTTACAAACGAGAGGAGGCCATTCGGCCCATCAAGCTCGTTTGGGGAG
>JAODKC010000117.1:12030466-12047995 GCA_026777985.1 Mormyrops attenuatus | reverse complement strand
AGGTTAAAGGTTGGCTAATAATTTCCCTCATCTCTTTTAAAACTATAGGTAAGATGCCATCGGGTCCCTGCGATTTAAATAAAGGATGACTTCAATGCATACATGGGGAACAATGCATCTTACTGGGTAGGCATAATTGGGAGGAATTGCTTACCAGTTGAGCACTGTTATTGGACTTCTGTGCTAAGCCAAGCATTGCCCCTACCAAACACCATTTTCTAATACAAAGATACTCATAAGTATGTCTTATTCTGCCTGGGAAAGTTAGTTTAAAGCATTATCAAGCATGATCTGCAGTGATCAGTCCTAGGATGCAGGTGGAGTAATGGAGATCCCAGCCTGGCCGTGGAACCGTGGACAAACTCTTCTCCTTTGCACAGCTGTTTGAGGGTTGTGGGAATATGCTAACACAGTGTCACATGTTTTGTAGATTTGGAGAAAGTATATGAACACATGTCCTGGAACATGTTGAATTGACTGATCCCCGGTCAAAGAAGTAATACAGTAAAGCAGTAAGAGAGAGCTGTATTTATACAGGACAAACTCTGAAAGGAGATGGAATGAATCATTTCAATGAATGGGCACAGGGTCCCCACTCCGCTATTCGGTCTCTGAATAATGTAATAATGGGAATGCCTGCATACTAGGCTCAATTAGTTTGGTGAGGATATCACGGGACAGCCTTGGCTGGAAGGGCATCTGGAGTCAGGGGCTACAGCATTCACTTGAACAATGAAGACTTTTTCAGGCCCTTAGTGATGTAGTTTAAGTACTTTGTGATATGCCGATGATGTGCCTGACCCACAGAGTCAAATATAGCCCCTATATATGCATATAAACTTACTTGTGTACTGGATAAGTGTTTATGGAAGATGGATGGATAATGGATGGATCAACTAATTGATATACAAGCTTACCAGTGCTAAATCTGTCTTCCTTTTCAGACTTGACAGTATATCCAAAGCATACTGTGATGTTGACACAGCCGCTGTTCTTCCTAGCAACTCCACATGTTTGCATGTTAATTTTATCAGGTTGAAATGACATATTAGCCCTGAGCTGGGCAACATCCCGAGACCTGAAAAAAAATGTACATATTAAGCATATATGTTTTCAATTCTTGGTCAAATGTATTATAGGAATTAACAAGAAAAATTCCAAAAACAATTTTTATGCTAAATATTGATGATATTCATTTTAAGTGTTAATATTTGGCACAAAGTATTATAAAATAAGATGACCAGAAAACATTGCTAACAATGGACATCGTAGCCAGATAATCAGGAAACTGTCAGTAATATTCCTAGGACAGAACGATGGGAAGTGTTCCTGTCTGTATAATCTGTTCATTTTGTTTAGTATGTAAAAAATAGCACAAGCATGATCTGCAGCAGGTATCTGTCACAACTTGAGGGACGAAGAACTCAGAAAGGGGTTTATTGAACTAAACGAAGTCAAAAAAGAAATAGGACCATGAGGGATCCAAAATGAGAAGATGGGAAACAAAGGAGGACACAGGCAACAGGAAGGTTTGACGTTAATGTATGTATGTTCATATATTATTGCTTTACGCTACTTTAACCTTAAATACTTTGGAAAATTAATCATTTTATTCCTACCTGCTGTGGTAAAGTCTCTATGCCTAATTGGGGTTGAAGCTCTGCCCATTTATATAATGTGCAGGCAGCCACATGAAATAATAAACTTTCCATGCAATGTGGTAACTTCGATCCAGGGAAGAGACAGACCCCGAAATGCAGGAGAAGGGTTCATTGAGACTGACAGAGCCAAAAGCAACCAAAGCCAAAGAGGAAATCCAGTAGGGTGGTCAGGTTGGTTGCGGGAGGTTCAAAGCCGGAGAGATCAGTCCTACAGAGAGAGACGGGACGAGGAGAAGATGGGAAGGCAGGGCAGGGAAGGCAGGCAGGGCAGGCAGGAAGGCAGAGACGACAGGGGAAGCAGGGCAGGCGAGGCTTCAGGGAATGAAGAGTCAGGCAGAACAGGCAGGGAAGACACAAGACAAAGAAACGCTCAGTATTAGTCACTAACATGGCAACAATACTTCGCAATTGCAATTTTGGCTGTTCATGCTTTAAGTATTGTAGTGGAAAATGAGCCGATTGCTATCCGCTGTGCTGCCCCGCCCCTGTGGGTGCGACATGCAAATAGAAACCTTTGGTCTATTCCATCAAGAATTAGATCAGTCCAGTACTAAGGATTCTACATGTTTCATCAGTTTTTTTAATGCAATTATGACTAAACAAAGATGAACAGAAACAGTAATAAAAATGACTAATGGATGTCCTGTCTTAACAATATTTCCCGAAAAAAGAAAAAAATACAATTAAGAAGCCTTCACAAGAAAATTATCGCTTCAAATTTAAATGACCTTCATGCCAAACAAGGAGAATAAATACCCAGAAGCAATAATTTTCTTAGATGTTAAAGATGTGTTGTGCTCAACAGAAACAAACTGTAGTATTTTATCCTGCTTAAACTTAGGTAGGGAATCCATAAAAATACTGTACAGCACCTGAGAGAGGGGTGACTGGAAACAGTAACGAGAAACCAGAGTTTCAGGTTAATTCTTTTTTTTCAATATTATAATTAATGAAAATACTTCAGCAGTTTCACAGAATCTTTAAAATGTGCAGAGAAGACAGGGGGTAGGGTAATTATTCACTAAGTGAGTATATATGACACATAAAACAATGCACAAATTTGCTGTAGCTGGAAGAATGACACTTGATATAAAATACATATGTGTACAATCTTTTAGTAATTTTGCTATTTAGTTGGCTTATGAGTGACAAAGTACTAATAGAGTCGAGCAGTAAGAGAGAGCTGTATTTACATAGGACAAACTCCGAAAGGAGATTGGCACAAAGGCTGAATTTAAGCACTTCACCTTTATGTACTTGATCTCACTGTGAGTGCTACTCTGTGCTGAAGCAGTATCTTTGCATGCACAGTTCCAATTTTTAAACCTTTGCAACTTGTTCCGTAGACCAACTAAAGCACCCTTATAATTCAAAGGCATGTTTCCTAACTCACCACTGCTAAAACCCTTCAAAAATGATGGAAAGGTTATTCAGGAAATAAAGGTGATTTACAGCGCATAGTACCAACCAAAAAAGGGCAGCTCCTCCAATTCCTCCGATTGTAACATCAGTAATCCCATCTCCATTTAGGTCAAGGACCCCATGGATTGATTGACCAAAAAACTTCATTTTTTCCCCATCTCCACCAGATGCTATTCTCTACAAGAAAAAAGTCAATGGAAAAGATTTAGCAGAAAAAATAAACATTACCTAAGTAAACAGTTGACGGATAAAACTATACCTTATTGTAAGGTGTTGTAACGTAACATCCATGCTTCGTAGTGTGAATGCATGGAAAACAGCAGGCCTGAATACAATAGCTGAAGGAGTTACCATGCTGACCAGCTGGCTACAGTATTGACAAATACCTTCAATCTGCCTCTGTTTTGGCCCATTTTCTCAACATTTCTCAAATCAGCCATTATTGTACAATTACCAGAAACGTACATGTGCCAGTAACCTGAATGATTTTCACCCAGTTGCCCTCACCCCCATCCATCATGAAACTGTTCCTTATGAACATCGAAGCCATTATCCCATCCAATACGTTAATGAGCAAACAGATCCACCGGGGATGCCATCTTCACTGCTTTCCATGCTACTGTAACCCACCTTGAACACCATGGGACATATGTTAGGATGCAACTCATTGACTATCACTTTCAAAAAGGATGGTCCCCAAATTACTGCACCTGGACTTCTGCCAGTCCCTCTGCAGCTGGATTCTTGACTTCCTGACAAACTGCCCTCAGAAATTTAGGTATAGATCCCATCTATCCTCCGCCTTGTTATTTAAAATTGGTGTTCTCCAAGGCAGTGTGCTGAGCACTTTTCTCTATGCCCTCTATATCCATGACTGTATACCTCCCCATATCACAAACACTCTCCTTAGTTTATGGATGACAAAATGGTGATAACTACAGGGAATAGGACCCAAATCTGTTGTCTAAGCACCATTTTGAATGTCTGGCACTTATATGCATTAAGAACTCATCATCAGCTTCAGAAAACATAGTAAAGACATTGTTCCATTCTATGCAAATGGTGACTTAGTGAAGAGGGTTTCCTGTTTCAAATTCCTAAGCAATCACATCACAGAGGACCTCACATGGACAACCCACTCCACCATCCTGGTCATAAAGACACAGTAGCAGTGTGTGGCCTCTGGAGATTGCTAGTTCAAATCTCATGATTGCCAGAGTCATTTCATCATTAAGCCTATGAACAAGGCCGCTAACCTCTAATTGCTTCAGTTGTATGTCACTTAAAAGTGTCTACTACATAAATAAAGGTACCTCCAGAGAACACTCAAGCAAGTCAGCCTGCCCAAACAGCTACTTATGATTTTCTAGCACTGCTTTATTGAGAGTGTTCTGACATGATGCATTTTGGTACACCAGCTGCTCCTCATCAAAGAAAGGCGCATTCCAGAAGGAAGCCACCTACCTACCATGGAGGACATATACAACACATGTAGCCTGTGGACAGCCAATGATATCAGATGCCACCACCTTGTAGCACTCCTACCATTAAGAAAGTACTATTATGCCTGTACATCTAGACTGAAGAACAGCTTTCTTCCCAGCACCTTTATCAGACTGATAGAAGATCCATTCTGGTATTCATTCATGTTTCATGCCCACAGTTAGTGTTTGTCAAACTGGAAAGGCACTCTGAACTTATACTTTACAGTTTTTCTTTACATTTCCTATATATGTACAGTATAACATATTTCATATTTATTATATTTCATTTTACATGTATTGTATCTAGCATTATACACTAAACCTAACATATGATGATTCATACATTTATTCATAATCTTGTCTGTCCACTTCTTTTGGAAGCATCACTCGAGGAGTTGCACATTGCATTTCATTGCTTGATTAAGACTAGCGAGAAAAAAAAACTGCATTTAACAGAGGTGAATAGTTTAGGTCCAGAAAGGAAAAATCCAGTTTGAGATTTTGTTTTATCCAACCAGCTTAGTACTGTGTGACTGTGAGTCTTTATACCATTGCAGGGTTGGATCTGACTACAGTCCTGTATACATGGAGCTGTCTGCAGTGTTGAATTCCCCTTACAGTCCCATGTTACCCAGTTCAGATAAACTGGTGACTCAAAAGTGGCAAACAGCTAACAATGAGGGCACATTAATCAGGTATACCTGCACAAACTGCTTCTTCAAAGATTTGCCTGCCCCATGGTAAACGTAGACTGCCCCCCGATGGTCATTCTCCAAAGGTGCCCCTATCACCACATCACCAAGGCCGTCGAGGTTAAGGTCGGTGACTGAAGCAATCGCGGTCCCAAACCGTGAACCACATGGCTCGTTCTTGTTGATGGTCTTACAGGAGCTGTGAGAGCGCCTAGTGCAGCATGGCTGAGCGATGGGCTTCAATGTCATCTCATATTCAAACATATCTGTCTGAAAAGACACCAGAACATTAATCTTGGGTTTACACATCCTAAATATATTTTATTTAAACATTTGTTAGGTATCAGAGTTTGTAGGGCTTCAAGTCATTGATATTAATACACACACACACACACACAGTATCAGTCAGAAGTTTGGACATACCTACCCATAGAAAGGTCTATTTGTAGTATTTTCTGCATTTTAGGGGGGTAGCTCTATGGGTTGGGACTCAGAAGATTTCTGGTTCAAATCTCTGGGTTGGCAGAGTGATCCCACCACTGAGCCCTTGAGCAAGACCCTTAACCCCAATTGCTCCGTGAACTGGCTGACCCTACTTTCTCCTCTATACCAGTTTCATGAGGTGACATCCTGGGATGCTTTTCCAGCTGTCCTGAAGGAGGTCCATCATAACACTCACGGCTGCTTTGCCTTCATTCTCCGTTCAAACGCCACCAAAACCATTAGACACAGTAAACAATTCCTACTGTCTTTCAGTCAGGTGACCAGGTCATGTGATGCAACACTATCACACTCCTTCGGGCGTGGCTTGGTGTGTCCAAACTTTCGACTGGTACTATATAAATAACTGTTTTAACTGATGAAATACATAAAAAATAGAGAAGCTTACAGAATTAAAACAAGGTAAGCAGCAAAAGTACCTCATTAATCTTGTAAACATAAACTTGACCTTGTTCATCCCTTTCTGGGCCCATGTACATTGGAGCTCCAACAAGAAGGATGTCTGTATAAGTATCATTGTCAACATCGACAGTCTGAAGAACACTGCCGAAGTATGAACCAATCTATGTACAAAACAGACAAATCATTGAAAAAAACATTTTTTGCATCATTGATATTATTGCAATAACTTTGTTAAACCCCATACTTCTCCCTTTTCTTAGTCTCCCATTATCATATAGTTCCATTTCTTATTATTCCAGTAGGCCATTCAGATATTTTTCTCAAAATAAATACATATCATTTGCCAAATTTAATAATTTCAGGTGTGGCCTCCTCACAAATGGTTGGGTTTATTTACTCCTCAGCTTTGACTAAAGGTTTTTTAAATATGCTAAATTCATCAAATATTCTCCCCTTGCAGAATGTTGATTTTAACGTTTTATGTAGCTTTTTGAATATGATCCTCTTTGAAATCACCCAAATAAAAAACTAATATTACAGATGTACCTGTTCTCCTTTCAGGATTTGCTTAATTTCAATATTATTTCCATCAAGCTTATACACAATGACCCGACCAGTGTGGTTATATCGTGGTGCACCTGTAATGTATAATATTCCTTTGGGTCTTGATGCTGATTGGACATCATAACCTAAAAATGCAAATTTAAATTGATTACATTTCTTTATATTGAAATTAAGAGTAGTACACCTAAAAATAGCTCAACTTAAGGTAAAGAACTGATTATTAGCAGATAATTTAGTGTATGCCCTTTGGATGTGAAGAATTATTAGTCCAATAATTGGGTATTCTATTGTTGATCAGTCAATACATCAGCGCAGAACTTCATTAAAAAAAAAAAACAAACATTCAATGAAACACATACAGAGGTTAAAAACCATAAAATCCACAGTGATCCCATTCCTTCATCACACAAACATGTTTTTACAGTTGGATCTGCAAAGAAGATGCATTAGTGCATCCACTTATCCCTAAGCATGATCGTGAATAGCAAACCAAGCAAAACCCTCCAGCACTTACCAACATACCCTGCCATGCCTTCATACCTCTCAACAGCTCGGCTATGAAATGCGTCTTCAATCGGAATGATAAAATCCTGAGCTTTTTTCATTACCACAGTTCCATTCCAATCATATGCCCCCACTGCACCAAACACGACTCCTTCCTACAGACAACCAGAGCAATTCAATGATGGGGCAGGACTTCCCCTATTCTCTTTTCCTCTGCCACTCTGGTCATAACTGACTTAGCAGGTAAATCATGAATATGTCTGTATGGAATTCTAACGTAAGTGGACACCTTAGGGAATTTTTTGACGTTTTAAATCCGCCTCACCAATTCACATATTTTCCCAATTACAATGTACTGAGACATATAAAGAATTTGACACTTCAAGAGTTACAAAATTCTTCAGTGAATAGGCCTCTACAAAAAGTTACAAAGAGGAAGCTGTTATCAGGGAGGGGGTGGGCGATTGTGGCCTCTGGCCAACAACGTAAAACACTACAGTCCAGCTGATCAAGCATCACTATACGGTAACAAGGGCCTGTATCACAAAGTCAGATTTATTGCTTAGCCGGGTAACTTCTTGGATTTAAGATTTAACATGGCCTTTATCTTCATTCACTTACATTTAGCCCAGAATACCTTAAATCTGACAAGTTACCCAGGTAAACGAGAAATCCCGCCTCGCGATACAGGCCCCAGAACAACTACAATAACAGTAATAGTAAACTATTACAATGGTGCTCACTTACTTTTGACACATGTGTGCTGAATCCAGCTTGAGACATCTCCAGTTTAAAAGATGTAGTGTGGTTCCCTGTTGTACCTAAAAATAAGATTTTTAAAAGACAAAATATATCACGATAGCAAAGCAAAACTGCAGCAGCAAATAATACCAGTAAAAAGTAAAGTTGGAGATAAATCTTGAAATGAAGTACTGTTCCACAAGTTATAATTCCATTTACTACTATTCCATTTGAAGACTTTGCCAATGGGGTGTCAGGAGGCACCGCTAGAGATACTGGGCCCCATGAAAGCATATCATACTGGACCTGTCACTCACAGACCCTTGGAATCATCCTAACTTTCACCCTTATTACAGCTCCACTGTGGCCGGGGGGTCAAAAAGTAATTCTGCACATACGAAATCTGTAAACTATTTCAATTAAATATTGAACAGAATCACCAAACAGGATTTGTGAGAATTACATTACTCTTGCATATCACAAATGCTTTCTGTATTCATCTGTATTCAGTGGTATGGGGGATAGGTGGATGGATGAATATTGATTCTTAAATACTGATGCATGTGTAGCTCTGTGAAGTGTTGCAAAACAACCAAATAGAACAGGAGCTCTTGCATTATGCTTGATTTACATGTGCCCAATTAAACAAAATTGTAACAACTGTGTGAAGGCAAAAGGAATACATTTGCAAACAGAAGCTAGTTTCATTTACGGGCTAAGAATAGAATGAACACATTGCTTAGTCTGAGAGAGTCATTTACCTTCCAAAGCAAAAATTTTGCTGCCTAGTGTTTCAGTAATGTTTAACAAAGCCACCTCATCTGACACATTAAAGAAATGATCCTGGATTGGTGGACTTGCTATGGACTTAATCTCCTTTATAAATGTTTGGATATCCTTTTCAGATTTCCTTTGTCTGTAATAATCACCAAGAACCTAGAACAAAATATAGAATTAGACATTTAATTAGTTGTGGTAATTAACTAAGGTGACAAAAATAACAATCTAATTGGCTAAAATGTGTGACACGTGAAAAAATGTGATAAGATACATGACAAATAAGATGAGTTAGACATGCTACTGTACTGCAACCATTTTACTTACAGCAATTGAAAATCTCTCTATCCCATCCTTGTCACACTCCTCCATAACTTTCTTATGTTTATAATTGTCATGGGATTCTCCATCTGTGACAATGACCATGACCTTCTTGACACCTGGCCGAGCTCCCCGTTCTTTTGTGAAGGCTTCTTTTCTAAAAGAAAAAAAAAAGTTCTAGCTTCAGATTAAAATAACCGGTTAACAGAGGTAGCTATGTCAAGTTCAGAAAGAAAAATCCAAACCAAGATTTTGTTTCAACCTAACCAGCTGAGTACTCCCTGACTATGACTTTTTATCATCGAGGGGTAGGTTCAACAAAATCTCGGTCTGGATTTTTACTTTCTGGATATGAACTATCTACCTCTGCTGGTTAGCTGCATAATGTTCCTCTTTGTGTGTCAGCAAATCAGGAAATGTATGCATGGCATTGCCGGAAGATATTGTAAATTTTGCTATAGTACATTTTACTAGATTCAAAGTAATGTAGTTAATGATTGATGGGAAAGCCAAAAAGTTTTCTGTACTTTCATCTCCAGTCATATAAAGTATTGCATTTTTATTGTACTGGTTGTTTCAATGAATTTTAATACAAAAATTGATTGTATGGTGTAATTAAATAAGCTTATGAATGCAATCTTAAAATAGTCATGAAAGTCTGTTTTTGCCTGCAATAAAATTACCTATCCACATAGTTCAATTAAAACTGTGTTGTCCGTCATTTTGAAGAGCATAAAAGATCAAAATCATGTCTGTTCCACATAATTAGCGCACATCATGCAGTGAAAATCAGACTTACATAATTAGTCTAGGGCTGTCAAAGTTAAAGCGATAATAGCGCGTCAACAGGAACGTGACTAATTTTTTTGATGCCATTAACGCGCGTTGAGTCGGATGGCAGCTCGGGAAAAATAATGAACAAAGAAAAAGGTATTTTGAATGGCAGGTTCAGCTTCAAAACTCTGTCAGATGGGTACATCGATAAAACCAAAACCAAAGTTATTTGCAGTTACTGTTGATGTGAAATGAGTCAGCACCGAAGTACTAGTCTTAATCACATTTGCGCTGTTACGCGTCCGAGTGATTTAAAACTGAGAACAACCTCCGCCCCCCGGAATTGTATTTCTTTATTTTTTGTAAGTACTTGAAGTTTTGTTTTTGTGTTAGAGATCGCATTTAAAATCGTATCTCAAACCTTCTTCTCTATCCATTGGGGCTCTTTGTAAATCTTGGGTCAGACATTTAGGATAAAATGGCTTTTTGCTTTAGAATGGTTGCCGACCTCTGATCTATACTTAGTTATATTACTAAGTAATATGTAATATTTAGCAGGTCAACGTGCCGATCTGTTGTTGGACTTGGGTTTTTCTTAAATGATGAAGGGTTTCTGATGACCTTTGGACAATCTTTGTTGTTGTTTATTGTTGGTAATTGATTTCCAGTAATAAATGCATACATTTGCATAAAGCAAGCATGCCTTGCCAACTCTAATATTGATAAGAATATTAACACCTGAAAAAATCCCGTAATGGTAAATGTTGAATAAATTCATGATTTAATTTGCAATTAATTTGTGATTAAGTATGGAAAGTTGTGTGATTAATCATGATTAAATATTTTAATCTATTGACAGCCCTAATAATTACCAAAATTATACCTGGTGTCAGGTGTACATATTCCACAGAAAAATATGTACTTGCATGACGGCTTCAAAGAAACAATACCTGGCTGTCTCAATTGCGAGGAATGTATTTGTCTTCGTTCCTGTTTTTTGGGGAATCTTTCTGGCTTCAGCCACAAGATCTTTGGTGTTATTGAACTGGCTGAGATTGAAGACATGACTAACTTCATCACCATAAGACACAATTCCTACCTGAGAGACATGATATTTTCATGCTGTTAGTCGTCAAAGCAAATTAAAACCAACCTTAAAACATGTGTCTGAAAGACGTTATCATGGTAACCAAATACAATTTGCTGATGTAATTTTTCTTAAAAACAGAGTAAAAGATATTTACCAAAATATTAAACAATGGAACAAACAGCATATAAATAACTTCGGTAACACTTTCTATAAAGCCCATATTCATAAAGCCCAATAACTGTTCTTGTAATTCATTGTGGTGCATTCATAAAGTACTATAAACATGGCAATAGCTATTTATAAAAAGGTATAACACAGTACACCCTTTTTCATGCATTATAAATGTTCTATGAAGGTCTCATCTATAATGCACCATAAATACCTTCATAATGCATTATAATGGTCAGTATAACAATTAAGGATGCTGTGTGCCGCATTAAGAAGGCATTTATAGTGCATTATAGATGAGACCTTCATAGAGAATTTATAATGCACAATACACATAACTGTAATGTGTTATGCCTTCTTATAAATAGTTATAGCTGTCTTTATAATACTTTATGAATGCAGTATAATGCAATATGAAGGTATATGTAATGGCTCCTTTAAATAAGTGTTAATATGGCACAGAACAACTAGCTTCACTACTAGTTCTATAATATAATTGTCAGAGTGCTGGGTCACTATAAAGGAATCAATGAAGTTAACAAAAAGAGGTTGCACTTTGCTTCAATACGATTGTGAGTCTGCACACAACAGATGTGTTTCTGCATGATGCCTTCCTGAGTGTGCTACAGACCGTGTACAGTTCCCATTTAAATAGACACACCCCTGTGGGACAACCAATGATGACACCATAGGTCTAATGAACATCACCAGGGTACTGCCAGGCCACACCACAAAAACATGGCGTAACAGTAGATTGTCGTGATTATATGAAAAGTATAACAAAGCAATTGGTAATATGTCAATTACTAAATTATCTTTTGATTTCATTAACAGCATTAATGACGTATACTGCAATGTTATTTTAATTTTGTTACTTTTAAATCTAAAATCAAACTGAAATGGATGTGAGACAGCATGAAGACCATAATAAATGATTATACCTGGGAGAGTGTTGGACCAACATCAATATTCGTCAAAAACTTCACCAAAAAGTCTTTTATACTGGACCAAGGATAGATGCTGTTTGAACCATCCAGTACCATCACGATGTCCAGTTTATTGTCACAGACTTGAGTAAAAAGAAACAACCACATGTATTAAGTGTAACAGCTTATAACTGTAATGCTGCTACTGTAAATATATGTTATATTAGGGCTGCACTATTATGTCATGATTATTTAACATGTTTACTCATTGACTGTGGAAATATAATGCATTTATTGAACTTTTTAATGGGGGGATTTCCTTTAACTCAGCTGAGAAACAAATAAAAAAGGGCTAGAAACAGAAGACAAAATGGGAGTATGACTACAGAATGAGATGTGGCACAATAATCGACTTATCTCGATTGGAAGCCAAAATCGTAGTTGAAATTACAATTCATTAATTGGCCAGACCTATGGTCTATATACATTTTACATATACACACAGACACACACACACATATATAGGAACACATTTATAGGAACATTTATGCTACATTTTCAGGCAGTGACAAAAACCTCTTGTGTCTTAGTAACCATGATTTCTAAGCAGTGACCAATGTTTATTTATGGGACAAGAAAATATTACTCAGAGCTTCTTCAGTATAGCTCCCAAGTCAGTACTTTTTTAGAGACCAGAGACACATAAACAGCCAGTGTTTACCTTAAGTCATGGCTTGCACCTTGTATGGAAAGGCTAAAAGGACAACTCTTCCCTAAATGGGTAATATCGGCGGGGAGGCAGAACAGTTTACTCTTTCTGGTATGCACTTGTGTGCACTGGACCGCACACCTCCCACTGCACACTCAGAGCACAAAGAAGGGTGTGCTTGCACCCAGCATACCTTGCAGTGGAGGGGAGATGGAGTTCATGACCTGAAATGAGGCGCTCACGTTGGAACATATTCCGGTGGTGTACTGCTGACTTCCACACTTCCGGGCATAAAGTGGCCCACAGGCCTGTCAAGGGAAAATGAATAAATGTTGAGAAGCCACACAGAATGTTGAGCAACAGGCAAGTTGAGTGTAGATCTGTAGAAGATTATTTTTAATATTTAACATCACAGTTTTAATATGTAACATCAGCATGTCCACCTCCTACACCTACTATTCTGTTGTGGTGTTCTGTTACAATGTTCCAGTGCCTCCAAACTGACAGATTATTTTCAAGGATGATATACAGTATTACTGTAATAGCACATACAAATAGTTCTGCATTAATTCCCATACCAGAAATCCTCCATCTGGATTTGTTACTAAAGTTGTTCCCATGGTCATGTTATCTTTGACTTCATTTGAATCAGGAATGGTTGTATTTTCTAGGGAAATATAAATATAAATAAATCAAATAACCCAAAAAATGACCTAAAAAAAGAAACAACTACACAGAATAACAGCAGTTCTCATAAGAGAATGTACTTCGATTCCTTCCATTCAAGCGCTTACTTTACACTTGAAACAACAACTAGTAGCACAGCGATTTGCAATATTTGTAAAAAGTTTTGAGAGGTGGGAGTAACGTTTAATGGAAAATCTCACAATAAATGCATGCAATTCTGTGAGACAACACAAGTAATTTGAAAAAAGCAATGTATGATTTAGGAGTTGCTAGCTTGGGTTTGCACATTCGCATCATCTAGAGATAAACAAGGGGCTGCTATTCCAACGAAGTGTAACTTGTTGCCAGTGGGAGATAAATTGTGGGGCGCATTCGCCACTTGCAAATACTTGCTTGGAAGATATTGAAATTTAACTGCAAATGGCTCAAAAACGCTTAAAACAAGATGTAGAAAGCAGGTGGAACAGTACGTTATGTACGTGTCTAGTAGCCTAATAGAGGTTTTCGGCATACATTTTTTATTTGTATTTACCAGTTTAAACAGAGCTCTGGTATTGCATCAGTACTCATATCGGTTGATACCCTCTGTTCAGGTATTGGGATCGTACCGGGACTGAAAAAGTGGGACCGGTTCACCGCGAAATTATAATGCATTCATAAAGCATTACAAATATGGCTATAAATATTTATAAAAAAAACACACATAATGTGTTATGCATTTTACTACTTACGAACGAGATATGTTCTGAACGGCTGTTCGTAACTTGAAATGTTTGTAAGTCGTTATTCGACATCATTTTAAGGGTATACACAAGTACTAAGAACTAGGATGCTGGGAGTATGCACGCTACGCTGCTGCACGGCAGGAGTAGCGGCCAGAAGTCATACTAGGCGGAATTGGCACGCAGAAAAAAAACTGATGTTGCGGACGTGAAACGGGAGCCCAATGAACACGATTTGGAATTACAGTCCTCTTCCTTCGTATGTCTGAAAGTTCGTAAGTCGAAAGTTCGTAACTAGAGCAGCGCCTGTATTTATAGCCATGTTTGTAATGCTTTATGAATGCCTTATAATATTACGAATGTGTTCATACACATGGCATTCATAGAAAGTACTACCCAATTATACAGTAATAAATAAAGTAACTACCCTTGGTACTGTAATATACCTTTCATAAGCATCACAAAATAGTGCGTGGGTTCGTTATTATGAATCATTGTATTTAACCTTTGTGGCAGTCCGTCTGTAAGTACAAGTTGTCCGTAAGTCGGACATTCTTAACCTGGGGAATCCCTGTTTATATACAGATTAAATATGGTACCAATTCACATCTCATATATGGTTGCAATTTAAATTTGTTTGATTTTATCACACTACAAAAACAAACCTACTAAAGAACAAAACTTTACCACAAGATATTGTCCACATAATGTAGAAACATCTATAGCAGAAAAATCTTATTGTAGATGACTAATGTCACAATATAAGTGGTATAAAACCAGTTGACTAAAATAACAATATAAAAAGATGCCAAATTCTGCAAAATTAGAAGCATTACTCAAAGCATCCGGTTCAGAAATAGCCTATTTATCATCACACAGGACAATTTCAAAAATCTGCTTAATTATTTCTTAATTACTGGTATGAGACAGCGGAACCCTGTTTATTCTCATCTGTCTGATCTTGATGTGTGTCACTTCCTGGAGACTAATTGCAGCCAGAAAACAGTTCAGTAGATAGTGATACATTGTGCTCTGATAGATGACTAGCTATGGACTGGATCACAATTCCATGTAAATGTTATTGTCTTACCGGGCAACTCCAGCTTTATGCATTTTGAATCACTTCTGCCTACAGGGCATTTGTACACATCCCCAGTTCTGTGAGCTGGCTGTCCAGTCAAGGGAGATCCAATTAGTATCCTTGAAAAGGAGACAAATGGTAGCATTATACAGAAGCTATTTTCGAGACTCCTCATATATCCTCACACATTTCTTCACAGAAATCCCTCCAACGTATTTTAGTGCAGAGTACATTTGATGCAGCAATCAATTGGAGAGTAACTATGCAAAACTACAATGTTAATTAATCTTCTGATTTCATATTTCATTCATTTTTGACACATGGTATCTACATTCATTTAGCTTTAATTCCTTCACAATTTATCTGACATATGGTGCAGAAAGGCTCCCTCAAAGTGATCTAACATAATTATATTGTAACAACTGATATTTGCTTGCTGTCATGTAAACAGTGTTAGCGATTAACATTCCTTTCTTGCAATGATCCTTGTTGCTTGTTTAAAATGAAGACAGGACTTCGGAGAACAGAGTGAACCGGCCTATCAGCTGCACCTTTTAGACATGTTTTCTGGTCCTGGGAAACAGGCATGAGATTTACATGGTAGCAGCTACTTGAGCCATAACCCACTAAATTAAAATAAGAGATCCATCAAAAACTGAATACCAATTAAGGGTTCATTATGCGCTAAAGTGTTTGGACATGTTAGTTTTCTACAAAACTAACAAGTACAAGTCAAAAGAAAAACTAAAATATGAATAATTTTTCAGTTTCTCAGTAACAATAATGAGAGGGTGAGATACTCTTTAAAAGGAAGATATGTTGTTAACTTACCATTTCCCTTCATTGTTCTCGAACTGCTGGACTGTGTACCCAAACATGTCCTCCACTGATCCACTGAATTTCATGGCATTTTTTTCATCCACATTAAATGACCACAAACATTGTAGAGATCCTGCAAAATAAATAATTTTTGCCATCAATAATATTATTTATTTATGGGTTTCTTCTTTGCTGATTTTTTCTATTCTGAAATCATCACAGCAGCATGCAGCTTAGAGGCTGGCACCTCTTTAGTTGTGGTTTCAAGGCCAACCTCACCTGTGTTGTAATTTTTTTTCTGTTTATTCCTGGGGGTATTCCATGAAAGTAGCTAAAGAAAGCCAGACTTTCCCGAAAAAGTCAGACTCAAACTAGCGCCATCTCTAAACTTAGCCTCATGTCATTCCACTAATGCAGTTCAGCTTTAATTAATCAAGGCTCATACGAGACAGACTTGCATAGTCTCACTTAGTGCGCGCACCCGAGATATTTAAGAAGCCCAGATGAATGCATGACCGATAGATCGATCAAATGAGTCGCAAAGCGTGTAAAACGAGAGTGGTGTTTTTTTTTCCGGCGTAGAACAAACGCTGCTGATGGAGCTGTATGAAAAATGCAAAGATGTGATTGCTAAAAAAAAGTCAGTACTGTGGCCATAAATACAACCAGGGACTTGGCTTGGCAATGAATTGCAGACAGTCTAAATGTGTAAGTTACGTAAATGTTACAAGCGCTGAATACAATGGCATGGTGGTACAGTGGTCTATGCTGCTGCATTACACCGTGAAAGCGCCGGGTTCGATCCCCATAGCCAACGGGGAACCTTCTGGGTTGAGTCCATGTGTCATTCTTGCTGTATAATGGTATTTTGTATTATTAGATCTCCATAAAGTACTTTCAATCGCATCCATGTGAAATGTTCTGCACAAATAAGCGTATCTTGTCTTTGCTATTTTACTAATAAACTTTCAAAGTACACATGCAGTGACTCAACAAGATATAAAAATATCTTCCTTCATATTTTAACCATTTTTTTTTTCAGTCATTGCATTTCATGTTTGACCTTTGTAATATGGGTACGCTTGTACTTGAATTATTTTGGAATTAATGAAAATGCTGAGACATGACATATATATATATATGCTTTATTATACTTATTACACAACATGAGATTCCCAAAAGACTCCTTTTGGGAATCTGTTCCCACACGTCGGACATTCTTTGAGACAACGCTTAACTAAGATAGACAGTTAACCTGGGGGGTGTTCCATGAAGCAGAATTTCTCTGTTAGCTGGGTTTAACTTAGCTAGATCATGATTGTCCAATAAGAATTTAGGCAAGGAGCATTTCTATTGGACAATCGTGACCTCTAGCTAAGTTAAACCCAGCTAACTGAGAAATCCTGCTTCATGGACGGCCGGGCCGCGGTGGGGGGGGGGGGTGGGGGGTGGGGGGGGGGGGGGGGGGGGGGGGGGGGGGGGGG
>JAODKC010000117.1:11999927-12010182 GCA_026777985.1 Mormyrops attenuatus | reverse complement strand
CCCTTGGATTATAGCTTCCATTACTTTTCCAGTTATGCAAGTCAAACTGATTGGCCTATAGTTTGCTGGATTACTTCAATCACCTTTTTTGAATATGGGTGTTATATTAGCATGCTTCCATTCAGAAGGTACCACAGCAGTACATAAGGATTTCTGAAATAGTAAAGTTAAAGGTTGGCTAATTATATCCCTCATCTCTTTTAAAACTATAGGTAAGATGTCATCAGGACCCTGCAATTTATTTATTTTGAGCTTAGCTAGGCTTTGTACCACGTCAGCCTTAGTTATACATATATTGATCATAGACGACGCTGTATTTGCACTAAATGGTGGCAAGTTACTTGTATCCTCTACTGTGAACACCCATGTAAAATAATCATTAAACTCTTTTACTACATCAATTTCATTTTCAATTATAAGAACCTTACTATCCTGCAGATTAGTGATTTCAGCTTTCAGAGCTCTTTTGGAGTTAAAGTATTTGAAGAAACTTTTAATGTCATCCTTAGCCTCCAATGCAATCTTCCTTTCTACATTCCTCTTAGCGAGTCTAATGTTATTTACTAGTTTCTTAGATTTAGTTTTGCTGGAAACAGGTATGAAGTCCTCTTGCACTTGCAACAATGTGCTTTTAAAAAATTGCCATGCCTCTTCAACAGTTTTGTTGTTTAACATCCAGTTTACAGTTTCTAGTTCATTAAAGTTAGCCTTCCTAACATTGTATATTTTTGTTTTGGACTTTGCTCTTCAAACACTAAAATGAACCTCAAATTTAATCATGTTGTGATCACTACCATCCAGTGGTTCTAAAACCTCTAATTTTCCAATCCTATCCTGGTTGTTAGAGAAAACAAGATCAAGAAGGGCTTCTCCCCTGGTAGGGCTATTAAACTGAGTAAAAAAAACAATCCTGTACTAATTACACCATCTCAAGTTCATTTACAGAAGAGCCAGAGACTATGTCCCATTGTATCCCAGGTAAATTAAAATCACCCATAACCACCACATCATTTTTATTACTCATAATCCAGATATCGTCTGATGAAATTAAGGCCTCTAAATCATGATTTTTTTTTTTTAGTACTCCTAGCGTTTAAGTACAGACCTCAAAGGGTAGGCCTTTTTCAGTGCCCACTTTTAATAGTAATTGGGGCTTTCTGTCTGTCTAACTAACCTCCCAACCCCCCCAGTCCCTAGTTTAAACATTCCTCAACTACTCTACACATACACCTCCCCAATACACTGATTACCCTCTGGTTCAGATGCAACCCATCCAACAAGGACGCTCCTGCCTCCCAAGTAGTGATGTGGTTATCCGTTACTTTTGAGTAATCGTTACTACGGAGTACTCGGCAGTCCAGTATTCGTTACTTAATACTCGCCAACCCCAGTAGTAACGAGTATTGGGTAGCTATGCATACAATAATGAATGCTGCTAACTCTACTATACCGATACATTAACACGTTTTGGAGACTTCCGACTGAACTCCAAGTGCCTTCTGACCGGCAATTTTTTGCATGGGTGGCTGCATAGCCTACGATTGCTGCAGGGACAATGAACTTAAGACGGACGTATATCTTCTGTAGTTAGAACGGCGATGGGCGACTAATTACCCTGGCCAGTCAGTGCAGTGACCCAGCCCCCCCCATCAGACTGGGCCATACAACATGCGGGCAATGAGCTCAGGCTTCAGATAATGGAAACCATCTGCAACTGCATGCCAGCCAGAACTGCTGCAAACAACAGTGCCGATTAGGCGATTTGATCAGTCATTTTGTTACTGTCAGCAACGAATCCTTGAATGGCTGAATACTCGTAACGATTCGTTACAGCCTGGCATTCGTTCATTACTTACTCATTACTACTCAAATCTATACCACTACTCCCGAGTCTCTTCCGGTTGTAAAGCTGGAAGCACCTGAAAGCGGTTAGACACCATCAGTTCAGGTGATGCCGCTTCTGCAAGCTGTGTACACCCTTTTCTACGTCTATGCCCTACGTTCACCCAGCTCTCTTCTTCATTTTCCCCCCTCCCCGCTTCTGGCGTACACACCGTCTCATTAAAAGACGTATTAACTCTCTCCTTTCACTCATGGATGAGAGCCAGTTGCTCCTCTATGTCACGACCCTTGACCATGACTGAGTCCACCAGCTGACATCGCTCGCAGATGAAGTCTGACTGGACGCAAACATCCAGAAGAGCAAACATCTTGCAAACACAACACTGGGCTAGCCCCATAATTAACTCACTATGACCTTGTCCTTTACTCCCAGCCCAGTATATTTATATAGCGTATTTAACTTTTACTTGATTTAATTAATTATATTTAACTATATGTTAAGTGCCGAGTACAATAAAACACAAAATTAAGACTTGCGTTTAAAATGGAACTTTTTAAAATATCCGGATAGGCTCACACAACACCCGCAGCTGTCGGTAACACTCACGCTGTTTATTAACAGACAAGCACTCACACCAACCGGGGGAAGAAAAAAAATAATAATATAATACACATATATGTATGTATACATACATACATACACACAAACACATATGCATATATATATATATATATATAACAACCACCCACGTAACCGTACTGGCACACAAACACTCAAATATACTTGACAGGCACACAACACAACACAAGTGCACCTCGCCTCCACACCACTCCTTCACATTGCAGCAATCCCAGCAGCCACAGCTTTGCCAGTAATACCCCAGTAATTAAATTTAAGTTCCCATTGCTTGCAGCATTCATCAGAGTGACAGTCTGGTCCTGTGACTTAGAAGACTCATGCCTGGAGCCCTGTATCTTCAGGAAGCTCCCATCCCGTTTGGCATGAAAGGTAATGCACCTTTTTAAATCCCAAAAAGTTTAACTGGGAACTTTTCCCAGGGGTTCGGAGCCTCACATAAGCTATGTCATCCAAACTGTTTAATTATGTACCAATTGGGGAGTGTTACCTGTATGTAAATAGGGAGGGTTTGGATACCCATGATCTGAAACAGGAAACGTTTTGGTCATCCATCTTCTAACAGCTATTCCTGGACAAGGTCTCAAGGGGATCTGGAGCTCATCATAAGCAGCTCAGTCCACAAGGCTGGGGCACACCCTGGACAGGATACCAATCTATTACAGTGGAAAACCTTTTGTCAGAACATAATGATAAAGTTCCCACTAGATTGTGGGACTTGTGTGACAGCATGGGCTTTAAGCCATGTAAGGCAATTATTGTCCTGCCCCCAAATTAGGCAATCATCGGTTACAGCCTTGTCCCATTGGCTTTTCATGAAGCCTACAGCCTAAATTATAACAGTTGTCATGTAATAAATGCAAACAACCGGGTCATAGAAGTCTTAGAAGGCTTTGTTAACTCTGTAGGATGGTGGCTTAGAAATCACTGTGAAACACCCCTTTCAGATCCTTGCCTTCACCCTTCAGGAGGTTCCCATTCAGTAACAAAACTACATATATATGAGGTTTAAGTAACAACTTCATTTCATCTGTATAGAAATTTACATCATCTCCCTACTTTAGATCCGCCCAAATATTGTCTATCAGGGGCTTAGTCTTATCATGACTAACGAAAATGATGACATTCACAGCCCTATTTGTAATTGCAGTAGAAATGGTACAGATACATGTAAACATTGCAACACCATCTGCAACTTATACTGTTTCTTCTGCTTTTGATTTTATGGACTGCTGTCTCTCAACTCCCTCTTCCTACATCCTGTCAGGATCAGCCCCTGCCTTCTCCCAACCTACCCATTGTTTCCCTGTTTGGCCAGAAGGGGTTATTCTGTTCATTCGTGTTCTTAGCACCTTTACTAGCCCTTGTGTTTGCCTCTGCTTCCCAGACCATCACTTGGTTGATTGGGCTGAGTGTGTGGCTTAGTAGTATCCGTAATGGTCAATCATGATAGATATTGCGGTGTGAGTGCCCCAACCCATTACATGTTGGTTCCATGTTAATTCTTTTTTGTGTGTTTTTATTTCTCTAATGATTCTATTCACGATTCAGTCTACGAGTGATTTAAACAGCAAGGATGAAAATAATTATGATTGTCTCAGAGAATGCATAGAGTGCTCATGCAAAAGCAGTGGAGGTAAACTTTAAACTGATTATTTAACATGTACTAGATGATCTTTGAAAATTAATAATCATTAAAGTTGCAAAACTTGCTAGGTTTTTTTTCCTATAACACAGTGAGACTTAGTGAGACTTAAACTTCCTGTGCTATAATACCCATACGAAATTGATGGAAAATAAAAGCCTGATCTTAATTTAGCTGACTAGCGATGTAAGTATTGGATGTGCATAACATGCAATGTTTGTGTTAATATCACACGTCCTTCAGTCCTACTACAGCTATTTTTCAAATTCAGTACAAAATACCCCGCCTCACATTGTGATGTCATTTGGTGCTAGTACCAGTTTTTATGTAAACGGAAAACCAACACCTTGAAGTACCATACTTTGGGTACCTTCTTCAACTACTAAAAGTACGGTACCTGGTGCAGTGAAAAAGCGTGCTTTAGTTGATTGGTGAATTGGACAGCTTTACAGTGCTGTACGTCCTCTGCTATGCTCCACTTGAACAAATACATGCAGGAGTAAATTGATTCCCAATTACATTATCTGGGTGTCTTCGTCCGAAAAATAAAAGAAAAATTCGATTTAGTACAATTTCCGTCAGACTAACACAATAATTCAGTTTTCTTGGTGTGCATGTAAATGTAATGAGTGTATATATGCACCTGCCCTTGTCCTGTTCCTTTGTCAGCAGGTGTTGCGTATACCACCTGCCCCTGCTAGTATTCCTTGATGGTGTTTCCTTGGTATTTCCTCTACGTTAGTTAGGTAGCCCCTGTTGGTCCTTGGTCCACCTTGCTGCCTTTGTTTTGACTCCTTGTGGGCCCTTTTGTTTCTTGTTTGTGTAATCCAGTTTACAATAAAATCCACTTCAGTTTTTTAGCTGCGCTATGGGTCATCCCTTATCATGCTTATGTGACACATATTATAACCAGTTCAGTTTACAGTATGAATGTGATTTTTCAGTCAATATTGTCATAGTCCTTTCATTCAATTCAAATTGAATAACCCGTCCTCAGGAAAGGAAGTTTTATGGCTTCCAACGTTCCAACTGACTTCTAAATTCATGAAACCATCTGATACATATAATACGTTTAGAAACATATACTAATATTTAGAAATATTTTGTGACTTCATATGCAATTCTGACTAATGGAAACCGTATAAAATCTGGATCTCTTTTTAAATAATAATGTGTGAAAGGAGTACATACTGCCAGATGCCCGAGAAGGAATTCTGTTGCTCCCTTTTTCAGATAAGTATTCAATGACTCATTAAATTGAAATTAATGATTCCTTGACATGTTTTCTGCCAAACAGTTTGTTAGAAAGGTCACTAACTAAGTAGTGTATTGTCCTAATCATACTGTGTTTCTGAGTACGTAACTCCGTTTATTCATAGTAGCCCCAACCTCAAGAAAGACATACAGATGAAGTATATTTTACTTTTTCCAACACCTCAAAATCCATTGTAATAATGGGATACTCATATCTCAGGGTCATCCTAGCTGCTCTTGACTGGTTAATAGGTCTCCAAGGTACTTTACTTCCACCTGTGGGAATTTGGATAACCTGTGAAGTGGTCAGGAAGTCATTATCTTGGATGTATTATTCCTCCTATGAGGCATCAACTGCATGGTACTGCAAAAGCCATAAAATAGAGATCAGGTTTCTTGCCAATGTTTAGGGTTAGAGTCAGCAATGATACACCCACTGCCTTGGACAAGCTAATAGCAGAAGCAGCAGCCAGCACAATATGGGTCCTTAAAAGCGTATGGCTCTGGACTTCCTGCTGACCTCAGGGAGGAGGATGTTTGCTTTGATCGGCCCCAAATGCCGCATCTACATTCCAGATGACTTAGACAAGGTTTATGCTCTCATTAATCATTTTCAAAAGAGGTCTTCCAAGCTGAAAGATGGCCCTACTGACCAGTGGACACTATTTGAACTTCTCTATAACAAGAGCCTATGCTTTTGCAATTTTTTCTTGTAATGCAATTGTTTTGTCTCCCCCTGTTGGTAAAGAGCTTCACTGGAAACTGGACTTTGTTAAACTGAAAAAGATGATAACTGGGCTGGATTGGGATTAAAAATTGGCCCTGGACTCCGAGATCCCCCAAGGTCCTACAGTGAATTTTGTGGCATCTTGCTGATTGATTTTCTAGCCCAAAATATTCATTGGACCACTGGGAAAATGCCCAGTATATCAGATAGCCAGTCCAGCCCTGGCAGACAATGATGTCCATTGTGCTGAAAGCACTGATGGGGGGAATATGTAAGTCTCAGATTTAAAATTCTGTGTCTGGGTAGGCTTGGGAAATGTGGCAGTTTCAAGACCTAACAATCTGAGAAAGCTTCTCATCCTCCTAATGACCTAGGCTTTAAAGACTAAAAAGAGCGATGAGTTCTTGATATTAGCAATTGAGGTAAGGTAGCAGAGAACAAAGGTCATTACTATTTCAGCAATTTGCTTCTTTTTCTGGTATCTGTCTTTGTCATATGTATGCTCATCTTCTTTGAACAAGTAGTGTGAGCTACCCATGGTATAAGAATGGAAGGGACTGTATCAGTGTTACCACTAGGTAGCAATACAAGAATGTAAAATTTACCTGCATCATTCATATTTATGACTAGAACTCTGTTTTGTTGTTTTAAAAGTGTAACTTGTACTTTTTTGTTTCGAGCCTGCCATCTTGTGGCCAAGGAAATTCATTAAATATACAGTACATCTTTGAGTTTCAACATGTGATATGGAAAAGTCCAGACTTGTGAAGTCTGAGAAGCTGAATTCTCTAGAGGAGCAAGTTGAATAAATTACTGTTACTCTGCAACCAGATTCCTTTGTGTAAAGAATGTGTGTGTTGTGCAGTTTCAGGAAATAGAACAGGAAAGTCTCCTTCTAAAATTAACATTTTAGGTGATGAAGTATGTATGAGATTGTGGCTCTGTTTCACCTTGCCTTATCTTGCAAAAGGATAAAGCTAAGCTTTATGGTTATCCTGAAGCTATGATTTAGAATCAATCAGTCCAGTGGGTTGTATAGGGACACTCTGGAAGTTCTCTGTAAATATACAGCACCAGTCAAAAGTCTGGACAAGCCAAGCCGTCTCCAAAGGAGAGTGAAAGAGTGTTCTATCACCTGCCCAGGCCACCTGACCGAAACAAAGTAGAGATGGTTTTGTAGAGTTTGACCAGAGAGTGAAGGCAAAGCAGTTGTGAGTGATCTGCATATATGTGGGACCTCCTTCAGGACAGTTGGAAAAGCATCCCGGGAAGCCATCTCATGAAACTGGTATAGAGGAGACAGTAAGGTCAGCCAGTCACTGGAGCAATTGGGCTTTCTGAATGGCCAAATGGTGGGACCACCCTGCCCATCCAAGGATTTGAACCGACAACCTTCAAAACCTATAGAGCTGCCATCCCCCAAACAAATAATATATTTTTTAATTTAGTACTATTTTTGGTCAGTGCATAATTACATGTTATTTTATAGTTTTGGTGTTTTTTAATTATTCTAAAATGTAGTGATTATTCTAATATAGTACAAATAAGCCTTTCTATGGCTGTGCGTGTCCAGACTTTTGACTGGTGCTGTACCTGGAGTTGAAAGTCTAAATCTATGCTGTTTAATGAATTGGACACTTCCACATAATTGCATTGTTTCCCTTCTGATCTGTAGATACCTTTTTGTCAGAGAAAAGCTATTTCATTTTAGATTAATATAGAGAGTAAATACATATGCCCATGCATCCATCCATCCATCCATCCATCCATCCATCCAATGTTTATCCTGGCCTAGGGGAATACAAGGGGGACCTGGAGCATATCTCCGGCAGAACATGGCACAAGGTAGAGAAACATCCTGTGTTTGTCACGCTTTGGGCTCAGGACATACTTAAAAACTGTTTATTAGCCTTCATGTACCGGTCAACAACAGAACACCCCAACCTGGGCCTCCCGTCCAGCACATCAGGTTTTCTGTTGTAAAACCAGGGAACCTGAATGGGCAGAAACATAAACCAGGACACACACACATAAACCCCCAAAGATAACACACTAGCGACACAACTCACCAGCTAGTGAAAGACGGCCACCTGGAATCATGAATCCCCTCACCAGAAACCGGCCAACCAGAAACCCTAAGGCAAGATGCCAGCCAACAGGAACCATGACTCCTAAGGCAAGATGCCAGTCAACAGGAACCTTGACCTCTAAGCAACCCAAACCACCACACCAGTACCACAAAGAGAAAAACTATTCCATATAGCCCTCATAAACGAAACCCCTGACAGAGTCAACTGAGCCATATGCACAAAATAACAGTGATGAGAAGTGCTCTGCTTAAATAATGTTGGCTCCAGGCCAGAGCAGGTTCAATTCCCTGATTAGCAAACCAGGGGCATGTTTGACACGATGGCATATCACAGGTCACACACACTACAGATAATGTGGAGACATCAAGCAGTGATGGAATTACAAAATCTCTGTGATGTTAAAGATATGATGTAGATACATGCAGGAGGAAAAAAACAGGCTGATTCTCCAAGAGGTCTGTTTCGTGCAGCAACTGAAAGAGAAGAATTGTCATCTTACTACCTATCTGTAACTTGCCAGTTGGATTCAGTTGCTGAAAGAATATGTGAATAACATTTTATACCTATTTATAAAATGATGAGGTATTTGTAGAACATGCTGAAGGGGGGAGCCTGGGATATGGAAAGAATGTAGAGACTAAGTCCATTGAATTACAGGGGCACCTACTGTATTGATCAGAGAGCAAGCGATCCCCATACCACTAACATAGGATCTGGTTTCTCCAGAAAAAGAACACCAAAATCAATTTGTGTTGTCTACTGAGCTGAAGTAAGTCAATGTAGCAGAACCATAACATCTTCAACAGCAACCTCTGATGCATTTACATAGCTAATTTGGAAACACTCCCTAATGAGGGAATATGTTTTACCTTTGAAGTTATGATGAAATGATAATGGAGAGAAAATACATAAGGCAGATCTTACATATATATTTTCATTGTATATTTTCATCCTTAAAGCATCAAGAAGCTGCTAGAGACATTTCCCCTGCATAAAATGTTCTGCAGAAATAAATTTCTACATGTCTTTTTTAGACCTCAATGTATATTTTTACATCCATTGTGATCTGACTGGTGATATGTCTGAATAACAAAACCTAAGAGACACTTATTTGCACACCGAAAACATAAATATGTAAAAAAAATTCATTTAAAAAATCAAAAATATAACATCATAATAGTTATAATGAACCGTATTCCATATGAATCATGTGTTCTCTACTTCCAAGTACTGTATGGTCACATGTTTGTAGTGGTAAACTATCAAGGGCGGCGCTCATTTGACCCTGTCCTACATGTCCTGTTTTTGGCCAGCATGTGTCGCTGGCCAACCAGTTTTCCCCCCTTGCACTTGTAGCCCTCAGCCCTTATGTGCCACTGCACAGCTCATCAGGTTGAGCCTGTACCCTCCAGTTGTAGGTTATTCTGTGTTTACGTTTCCTAACGTTTATTACTTAGCATGTTTCCCTGGTTTCGGTTTAGCCCCAGTTCTGCTGTGTTTTATTAATTTTGTACATTTTTATGGCCCTAGTCTTTCCTTTTAGAATTTAAGTGTCATTGTTGACACACCACAGCACACAACAACGAAATGTGTTCTCTGCATTTAACGCATATGTGACATAGCAGGGGGCAGCTAATTCAGTGCCCAGGGAGCAGTACCTTGCTCAGGCTACCTCAGTGGTGCCTTGCTGGTCAGGGATTCGAACCTGTAATCTATCAATTACAAGTGCACGTCCCAAACCATTATTACCCTGGTGTTTGCTATGCATTCTTAGGCTTCAGTGTTTGTCATGTCTCTTAGTTCTATGTTCATTTAGTGTTACTGCTTCCACCTTTTTCTTGTTGTCCTTGCGCCTCCCTTGATTGGTTAATTGATTACGAGTTACACCTGTCTCTTGTTTTCCGTTGTTTTCTGTGTGTATTTTGCTGCCTGCCCTCACTCCTTTAGTCAGTCATAGTGATGTACTGTTTGGGTGTAACTCTGTTTTCTTGCCTTGTGTTGTGCTGCTTCCCAGTTGTGTTATTCCATGGTTTCTTATAAATTAGTACTTGTTTTTTCCC
>JAODKC010000117.1:11953221-11999827 GCA_026777985.1 Mormyrops attenuatus | reverse complement strand
TCTTCCTGCTAGTGTAGCGCAAGCTGAAACCCTGGGTTCCTTTAAATCAGAGCTAGATAAGATTTTAACAACTCTGATCTATTGGTTAAGTTCTCCCCAAACGAGCTTGATGGGCCGAATGGCCTCCTCTCGTTTGTAAATTTCTTATGTTCACATGTTCTTAAGATTAATGACTGAATCATTTTCTGATTAATCTTTTTCACACTTTGCAGAGACATTGAATGGGTGCTGAACTGGAACTGATAAAATTTTGAGTCAGATTGCCCCAAAGTTGAAGCAATGCCGCTTAGTGGTAGCAAAGGGAAGTGTTACAGCAGGGAACAAGACCCTGTGAATGTGGGCAAAAAGTCAAAAAGTCTTTACGGAATTTTATTACTGCTTCACAAAAACATTATATGGATGAAGGTCTACACCTGATTTCATTTTCAAACAAATTGCCCCAAAAATGAAGAAGCAGCGCTCTGTGGCTGGAAAGGAAGGAAACGGTGACTGTAGAAGATGTGTGAACACAGTAACTGTAAAAGTAATTTACAGATTTCTTTCAAACTTTACAGGCAAACAGTAGGGGTGACAAACTGAAACTGATAAAATTTCGACACAGATCTCCCAGAAACTGAAGCAACATTTCATAATTATAGTAAAAAGGGGGTAGTATCAGGTACAGTATTTGTCCCTGTTAGTGCGATAACTTAAAAAGTATTTTAAATTTAAATTGAAAGTTAATATTTCCCTATAGCTATAAATATTTTTAGCCTAGTCTGAATTGAATGAACTTACAAAGGAGGTATCTGCCTTGCTTTGGTTGTACACACACTCAAAATTATGTCTCTAATTAGTTAGCATGTCAGTATGTGTTCGATTAGTGGCTGTTTTACATTGTCTGGCGATCTGTAGTAAGTTAGTGGAGGAATTCAACAGTTTCAGGTTCAGTAAGAACAGTTGGCACCTGTATTCAGTGCAGTTCCTGGTACTATGAGCCATGCCCATGTAACCTTCTCCCTCTCTTTCCCACCTGCTTCTCTGCCTCAGTCTCCTTCTCCCTGCCATCTCTTGAGGATTTCTCCTTTCTTGATGCTGCTGGAGCCTGTGATACACTCTTTTCTGTGCTTATCTCATGTCTTGACACCTTCTGCCCACTGTCCATCACACTCACAACCATCTCATCCACGGCTCTCCAGCATGATCTGTGGCCTATGGACAAGTTTTAGGCCAGCTGAGAGAAACTGAGACTCGTCCCGAGGACCTGACCGAGTACTAGTCACTTCTATCAACATTCTTGGCCTCCGTGTCTGATGCCAAAATCACCTGCTTCCATGCAGAGTTCTGCCAACACTGACACTCACAAGTTATTCTTCACTTTCAATGCCCTCCTTAACCCCCCAGCACCACCCTGTCTGCTGATGATTTTATCTGTTTCTTCCATGAGAAGGTGACAACCATCGGCAGCTAGTTCTCCGCACCCTCCACCTGCACGGATCCTTCTATGCATGGACCTTCTTTTCCCTGCAGTTTACATGTTTTCCTCATATTTGCCCATAGTGTAGAATTTTGCACCATGTGGTGGGTTTCCCTGGCTTTTTCCCTGTGCCTCTTGGGATTGGCCCCTGTGTAGCTGTGACCCTCTCCTGGCTAAGTGGTTATAGAGCAAGAATGAAAAAATCTACCAATGATCTGGGCAATTTTAGTAAGGATGATTGCTGAGGTGATTTTCATTTAATTTAATGTGTAATAAACTGTAAAAACAAACAAACTGCTTTCATTTTTCTTTCTTGACCGTGTGACTATCAAGGACATTAAACTGCACTTCAGCACTTTTCCTCAAGGTGTCCCCAAAGGCAATACAATCACTTAGCAATCACTTGAAAATGAATTACATTATCAACCCTACATCCGGGCCTGCCAGGCATAATTGCATAATTTCAAAATTACTTCAGCCAGGTCCCCATGACGCATAACCCCTCCCACCTGCCCCCTCCACCCCCTTCTGTGCCCAGGCCAGGACAAATTCCCCAGTTGTCCCCTAAAGACAGTGGACCTGCCTACAACCCTAATTTAAAAATGACATAAAATTACATTTTATCTATGCAAAACAATATACTTTACTGATATTTGTGATCATGCCTAGTGAAGGTTCTCTAAATATCAAGGCAGATTTCCATTAGCACTGAAGGTTATGCTACATCAAGGTCTAGAAATCACAAAAATGGACAAATTCAGAAAAAATATCTGAATGGATAGAACATGAATGGACAAATCCTTCTTGCTCCCTTTTAAGATGTCTGAACCACCTCTTTATTTGATGTAGCAACAGCTTCTCTGCAGCATTTTCACCATGGAGGCGTCTGACCAACAAAACTCTTCACTGGTTCAACCACTTCTGGTAAGATATTGTGATCCATCTGAAGTTTCCAGCACTACCGCCAGCTCAGGCTGCAGAATTCCTCAAAGCTTTCCTTTTCCTTAGCTCAAGAATATTAATGGAGTTGGTCATTTCTTCCTCATTGAACATGAGTAAGGTCTGGCCTCCTTCTCCTGTTTGCCATAACATCTTCAAACTCCATCCACGCACAGGCTTTCATTTCTGCGTGAGACTGCCCTACAGCCCTTCTGGCACGTCAGTACCTTTCAGCTGTCTCAGGAGACACAGTGTGAAGAATTGCCTGGAAGCCCTCTTTCTTCAGTTTGACAGCTGCCCTTATTGCTGGTGTCCATCAGTGGGTCCTATGCTTACCACCATGACAGGCACCAATTGCCTTCTGGCCCAGTTTTTGCAGTGCAATAATTGAGGCCTTGATCATAGTCCATTCAGACTCAATGGTCCTTGTGTAACTCAGCATATCGGAGAGATTTTTCTATACTTGTGAGTTGAATTTTTCTTGCATGGAAGCTGTAGCCAGGTGTTCTCAGTAAATCCTAACTGCTCACCTGGATTAATTTGGCCCATCCAGCTCTTTTCCTATATTCTGAATTAAACTCATGACCAAATGTTTATCTGTTGACAGCTCTACTCCTTTCTTCACCTGAGTGTCCAAAATGTAGCATCAAGTGAAATGAGACAATTAGAATGTTGATCATTGACCTTTGGCCTAGAGTTCCCTGGTGCCAAGTACACTTATGAGCACCCTTGCCTCTGAACGTGATGTTATCCTCTGTGCAAACTGCTGTTGTTTGGAACCAGTCCTCTTGTCCAGTGGGAAAAACAACTACACAGCACGTAGCTGGACAGTGTAATAGGTGCAGGAGAAAGGGCAGCGCTGCCAGTCATATAATGACACACTGTCCATATCTAACTTGTAACACAGTATGCACACGGTGATGAATATGTGACGGACAGCTGTACAATATCAAGATACGTCCAAATTGACTTGCATACTGGTGGTCCCAGTCCCAAATGTGAATGCACATTGATGCAAGGCTGTACACTTCAACTTGTACAGCTCAACATGTGCTAGGCAGACATTATATAGCCATATATAGTTCGCACAGTCACATTTAGAATGTGTGAGATTTATCAATCACTTCATACAGCTGTTCTTATGCACGACTGCTAAATAGTAATTTGCCTATGCGTACCAGCGATTCATAGCTGTTCTGAGCAAGGTACTCTATTTTTTTCTTTCATGGGGGCATTTGGGCTGTAGTTTATCTGACCTCTCCCTACAGAGCCCAACGAGGAGCTTAAGCTCCAGAGGACATAACACTGAGCATCACTGTAGCACACGCTTCCCTCCACCACAGTGTTCGCCGTCCTCTCATGGGATTTGTCGTCAATGTAAATAATGTTGCTGTGTTTGTCTCAGACACTGAAAGCTACATGGATAATTCTAAAGTGACTCCCTTTGAATGATTGTTTCTAACTCGCTGAATTTTACTTGTGCTGTTCATATTTTGAAATTACTAAGTCATACATAGAAAATCAATAGCATCATGAACATTTGACTTTTGGCTTGTCATTCAGTGATGGCAGGCATTTCTAAATCAGAAAATTATTTTGGGGGTTGACAACAATCAAGATTCAAGAGATTTCTTTGTCTCATACATACAGTAGTTATACACGTATAACATGTAGTGAAACGTAATGCCCCTGAGACTGTGCCAATATTTAAATACCAAAAGTAAGAGCAATGTAAAATAGAATTACTTAAAAAAATAGAATAGAACTAGAAAAATAATAATAAAATAAAGCAATAAAATAATCTGTCCAGAAAGTCTGAATTTACATGTACAGATTTGCACTAGCAAAGGGTGTGGACCGTTAGTGTCACTGGTGCAGTAGGCTGTTATGCCAGTGTTTGTGTGTCACCCATAAGTCCATCTGAGGTGATTTTATTTTTTCAACCCTGGTTGACTATGAGGGATTTTTGCACTTTAGGAAATATAGACGTCTGGCCCAGTTTGTGCCATTGATTTTAACTTAATCTGCTCAACAAATGGCATTGAATTGGCATGATTTATGATAGAGTAAGTGCTTTTTTTAAAACCTGGGTGACTGGTTTTGTCCATAGGAGCTAAAGGCATGGTCTGGGAAAAATCCGTGGAAGGACATGAGATGATTCAGTACCCAGTGATGAGAAACTCTCTGTGTGGTGGGTGCCTTTTGGCTGGGGGGCATGTAACTGAAGAGACATTAACCATTCATGCCAGCCCAGTTTTGACAACTACCACTTCAGGGTCTAGGATTTACGATCCATTATTATGACCAGCCTAAGATCTAGTTGGTGCATTATGTTCTCTGTCTAATTCCATTAGTCCTGAAATCTATGATGTCCATTGAGAAAAAGTCCTCTGCTCCATGTACTTTGTAGTATGGGTTGTGCTTTTGTGTGCCATTTTATGTGCAATGTTTGTAATACATGGCTAGTTCATAATTGGAGAGGAGGCTTGGATTCAACAAAAATCCCAGCTGATACTGTATGCGCCACTAGCAGAACACATTTACAGAACACAAAGGTATACATTTACTTTTCAATATTTTTTTTTCTAATATTTTCAATTACAAGTTTTTAGCAAGATTTTATGTATCTTATTATATTGCATTCCCATCTGTAATTAAAAATGATGTTGTGCATCCAACACCAATATTATTTCATAGTGTACATGAATATTTAATATGAAATGAACATGCAGGAATCATTCATGTTTCCAGTGATCATCTGTAGTAAAGGACAACTCTCTATCTCTGTAACATTACTGGCTCCTTTCTTGGAAGGTCAGAGTATTGAAGCCCTATTGAACTTCAGCGTGTGACAGGACTCTGCCTGATATGCACTGGCTTGATGTTCCATTAAGTAATCAATATGGATAAGTTACTTTTGGATAGATGCTTCTGGACTTCAAAAGGTCAGTATTTGTTAGTCCATTGGCAGAGTGATTAATCAATCGATACAGGCCTGGAGCTGGGAAATGAAACACACTCCTGTGTCTATGACAGGAAAGCCGTGGAGCTGCTGCCTTTTTGTGAAAGCAGAAAAGTTCATGAACTGGCAAAATAACATAGTGATACATTCAAGTAAGTAATTACAGAGAAGATTTTTATTTTGCAATGAACTGCTAATTGTTTCTTCTTCTGCTGTGATCCCAGTGGCTGAAACATACGTGAACATGCTGCTGGTTACTTTCCCTCGCAGAGGGAAAACAAGACCATATCCATACTTCGCCTCATGTCATTTATGGTTAATTATGCCTTTTGTGTTTTGGCAGGCCAGACTCATTTTAGCACTATTACTATGGGCAGCTACTACTGATGTTCATTTTGGCCCATGGCTGTCAGATTGCATTTGCTGTTAAATGAGAACTAGGGGAAAAATGCAGCACATGGGTTCAAGAAAGGCAACAATTATCTCCTATAATACAGTATTTGGGATCTGCTTTAGGCACATTTGACTTGTGACCAAAGTGCCAGTATGTATTGAAGTCAAATGAACAATGAAAAAAATCATCATATGTAAAACTACAGAGGCAAGGGAATCCAGCTTTCAAAAAAAGGCCAATATTGCACAAAAATTTGAAAGGCATACATACAAATGTGTAAGTTTTAACCAGTTATGAAAACCAGTTCGTAGTTTTAACCAAAATCTTTATGACTTCAAGCTTCAAAATACAAAGAAAAGGAAAAACATTTTATTGTCAGGTCTTCGGTGTGTCATTATTTTTTTTTTTATATATATTGGACCCAGCTGTGATCAAGTAAACAAAAAAATGCATAACCATCCTGTGGAAAATAAATGCATTTCCTTGCAATTAAGAACTCAGTGGCTATTCTCCCTGTGTCCTTTTTGAAAACAGAATTCCAACTGTTCCTTTTCCTGATATTAAATGAGATTTTAAAAATTAATTGCCTGTTATTGAAATTTCATAAAGATCTGGAATTACTGGATTTCTATTCTTATCGACTTATCGAAAAAATAATATTGTGCATAATTAAATACATGTGTTGCATGTAGGGAGTACAGCAACATAACTAGGGAACTGTTCATTAGTGAATTGCTTGGCACAATAATCACATCAGTTGTAAAATAGGTAGCAGTAGGGTCTTTTTCAAAAAGTAAAGATTGGCATTGTACTTTATGTATGGAGATGCTAATAAAGACATTTTCACTTAGTAAAGCAGTATAAGCAAATAATGGATCAGTGTACATTTAGATGAACAACATGGAATTCCTGTCATATTACCTCTAGTTTCCAGGATAGACTGATGGCAAGAGACACACAAAGGCACATGGCAAAGACACAGGTGTAAATGAGTGTTGATTGGGGCTTATATTAAAAAATAATTTGTTTTTAAGATATTGGGATAGACGATAATATTGAGCCCCACCCCCACCCCCCAACACTCACACATGGTCACGGCAAATTACTTTTATCCATCTGAAAGAAAAACATGAAATCACAAAATAAAAAACAATATACAGGTTATCTGCTAAACAGACGCCGTTAAAATTTGCTGACGTGGGGGTGGGAGGGGTGGGGTGGTTGCTGAGTAGTGGTGCTTATCATTGTCTCTTAGTCTCTGTGGAAAATGATTGATTGGGTCAGATTTAATTATGATTTAAAAACTTGTTGCGGAACTGGAGTCAACACCTACCTTGCGGGAGTAGTCAAATATCTGGCAGAAGCAGGATCCATGGTTCGGTGTTGACTGTCACATCCCCATTATAGGGGCTTTTGGCCATGGACAGGGGTCAGCATGGGCACCTTGACTGGTCTGTGGCTATGCAGCCACCCCTTACGTTATTTTCTGACACCTTTCTGTGACAGTCAGCATCAACTCTTTCAGCAATTTGTGCTACAGTAGCTCTCCTGTGGGATTGGAGGAGACGGGCTAGCCTTCGCTCCCCATCACATCACTGAGTTATGCCCTCTGTTGCTGGTTCACCGGTTGGCCTTCCAAGGACCACTTTCGGTAGGCACTGACCACTGCATACCAGGAACACCCCACAACACTTGCCATTTTGGAGATGTTCTGACCCAGTCGTCTAGCCATCACAATTTGGCCCTTGTCAAAGTCGCTCAGATCCGTATACTTACCCATTTTTCCTGTTTCCTTTTCTCTTGCCTAATATATAATGCACACTGGACAGGTGTCACTGTAACAACACAATCAATGTTATTCACTTCACCTGACAGCTGATCCGTGAGTGTGTGCGTGTTTAATTGACCATTTTACAAAATCTCTGCCAAGGCCAGATGAATGAACATGAACACTATAGTTTAACGTCTGCATGCATTTGGCAAAGAAGAGCTAATTCGACTGCCCTTCAGGTCAAATTTTGTAGAACCACAAATAAAACCCAGAAAAGCAGACAGAGCATACGGTCCACCAGCCCAAGGTCAAGGCAAAAGCAAGTTAATGGTACATTGTAGCTAGTGTGAGAAACTGTTGCGCACGTCCTGAATAGGACTGAAGCATATCCTTGGTGTTGATGATAACGATGATGATGTCATAGCCACTAAGTAGTGAGGACTTGTAGGCCGCTACACTTGGGTATTGGCATCTGCTTGGTTGCAGGGAAATGTCTTTACTGCTGTTTCTAAAAAGGCAATCAGCGAACATAACCTGTAACCAGGCTTTTTAGTACCATCAGAGATTATCACTTCAGTCCTCCTTGACAAACAGGCCATCTTATGCAATGGAGAGTTTACTTTATTCCATCAGGTCTAGGGCTGCTGTTCCTGAACATCTGGAAACAAACTTAACTAAAGTCTTCACTTTCCGTGGGATTGGCTACCAGAGAGAGCAGTGGCCATAGTGCCGCCCAGGCTTAGTGTTGGTGGCTGTGGACTTGCATATATTCAGTAGGTGTAGTAAGGGTTGCTGTGGCTGCTTGTGGTCCTTTTGGACAGAGTTGGAATTCCCTTGGCATGGCTCTGTCTCAAGTTTTTGGGATGAAAAAAGAATAATGCTGGATCAAGAAGCAAAGCAATTAAATAACTTGCCAAAATATGTCCAACACTTGTGTGTGGTATCCTTTCAGTTGTCAGGTGACACAGCTCAGCTACCATGCTAACCCATTCCTATCGAAGATGGTTGTACTACAACAACAACAGCAACAATAGTAATAACAGTAATAGTAAATCGTTCAAACAAAGCCTCTTTTGCATATTGATCTGATCTTGTTTTTGTCTAGAACCAACAGAACATAAAGCCAGGCATCATAAAGCAATGCTCGGAGAAATTAAGCAGGATAACCAGTGTGCTTAATGGAGTATGAACATAAGGCATATTTGGTAAGGTATGGTATCAGATATTGAATGTGTCTGTTAAACCTTACAAGCTTTATTTCATTTATTATTATTTATTTATTTATTGTTCTTATGTTTTGCTTATTACAGTGTTTCCTTATTGCTTGGGTTCAATACATTATGAATTCCAGTGTATTACATTTGATCAACTGAAGAAGAAATGTGTTTCCTGGTCATTAATCAAGACTTCATTTCCAGTATGGTTGTCTGCCTTCTGAATCATTACAACTGAAGAGAAGGAAGCCTATATACAAAGAAGTACAATCATTTCCAAAACATTTTCCATATTTGTATTAAAATAAATGTTTGCACCTTTACATTGTTTATTAAAAACATTCCAATCATTGTAAAATCTTTGCGTGATTATTTATCTTATAGGTTTTGCTTCATGCATTTTTAAACACCTTCTGTGTTTTTTAAATATTTGTAAATGACATTAGTTTAGTCCGTATTAAAGAATGTGGCAATTAATTCAGAGATGTAATACAGTCTTTATGGTTTTTGCATTAATTGCTGCTTTTTGGGCTGTATGTGTGCCAAAAGCTGTGTATGCAGCTCTTTGGTTCAGCGTTATATCATTGTCATTTGGGATATTTTATAAGAAAATGTAAAATCCATCAACTTTCATTTGAAGCCCGCATAATAACATTGGCCCACTTCTCTGCCACCCACCCTACCTAACAAGGTAATGTGACACATGCTGTTTTTCAATATAGCACAAGACACCGAGTATGTGTCTGCTTAAAACTCCCTTCACTTGTAAATTAGTGTTTTTCATATTGGCTCACATAATATCACTTACACTGAGTAGAGTGATTATGGTTACTAGCCAAATATCAGATTCTAAAGCATCAATCATGGGACTGCAGCTTCTTTTAGAATTAGAATCCATCCATGTTCTGAAACCACTTAATCCCAACTGGGGTCGTGGGGGGGACCAGAGCCTATCCTGGGAACAACAGGCACAGGCAGGAACCAACCCACCACAGGGCACACTCACTCACACAGGGCCAATTTAGACTCACCAATCAACCTGACCTGCACACTTTTGGACCATGGGAGAAAACCGGAGCCCCGGCAAAAATTGGGAGAGCGTGTGAACTCCACACGGAAAGGACCCAAGAGCAAACCCAGGACCTCCTTGCTGTGAGGCAACAGCACTAACCACTGTGCCACCGCACCGCCCAACGACATAGTGTTACAGTAACATGGTAATATGTTACGAGTAATAATTTGACTGTATAAGTACTATGGAAGATGTATGGATAATTAGACTATAATTATAGATAATTAGACTAATAATTAGACTACACTTTATATGAACAAACTATACATTAGCCTGGACCATACTAAGAGATAAATATTAAACTCATTTCATAAAAAACTGACAAATCCTGTAAGATAGGGAAACCTGAACAGGCACATAAATGTTTGTGATGTTTGTTAGAGTAGAAGAAGCTGCATGAGTACCTTAACCAACCAATTCCCTTGGTTTGATTTAGGGCTAATAGCGGGAGCTGCCGATCATCAAGAAAGCAGAGTGCCCTGAACAAGGTCAGACGCACTGAGTGTGTAATAACAGGGAGGTGGTGAGGCAGCCATTATCTTTCCTCTGACAGGAGAGACAGGCAGTGACCTGGCATGCCAGCAAATGGAGGGGAAAGAGTTCGCAGTGAGATATAAATTCCCACTTTAGTCCCCCATGAACAGCAAGTCCCCGAGATAAAAATGCAGTGGCCTGGAAAAAGCAGTCCTGCCCAGAATCCAAATGACAGAGAGGGGGGAAAGTTCAGCAAAATAAATTATGATTGCTGAGAATAAATTAGATATCAAGCTGAGCAAAATATTACTGTCAAATTGACTTCTGCAGCGATTTGCAGGTGACAGATATTAAAAATTCACAGTCTTTTCTTGGCTGCTGCTGCTGTTATGTACATGTGCATTTGCTTGTGACTGAATGTGCGTGGATAATGTGTGCGTGGGCGTGATCAAGCTTATACATCTGGTTCTTCAGAACCAGGGTCCAAAATAAAGTAAACGTACCTTTGCAAATTTGTCAAAGTTTGAAATGGTTCACAAACAATGAGGCAAGTTCACTTCAATGTCAGTATTGGAAAGGGTTATATGGATTATTAAGTCGTGATCAAATACAGGAAGAAAGAAGACAAAGAATCACAATCACAGTAAGAATACACACTTATTTTTGTCAGTGTACAGTCTTCACAATGAATGTGAAGAATGTGTGACATTTTAAAATAAGTCTCAGTTTAACAAAACTTGGCAGAGATCTCTGTCTCATACCTGGAGAAAGAAAGTAGACTACACATAGCACCTGTGTGTATAGATAATGCCAATATGTTAAACGGTCCAACAAAGTATACTATGCAGTTCATATCTGTGGTTTTAAAACTAAAATAAACACAAATATTTCAATTTAGTGCTCTGAAAATAAGGAAATTATTTACTTTATTTAAGTTGCGCTTGACACAGTAACAAAATCTAAGCAACTGTGTGAATGAACCATGTGAGACCATAAGAAATAGAGGGTGGTTTTTATTTATAGACAGACCAGTATAGGACAGTGATAGGAAAACATTGAGGGACAAGCTACAAAGAAAAGATCATTTTGCTTGAGAGAAAGGGCAGTGTGTGACTCAGTGGGTTTGAATGTTATGCCTGTGTTCGGAAGGCTGCAGGTTCAAATCACAGAGCTGACAGAGTGATCTCACTGTCAAGCCCCTGAGCAAGGCCAAATGCTCCAGGGACTAGCCTGTCCTGCCCCCCCCCCCCAAAAAAAGAAATGTGTTGTCTTATATGAAAGAGTTGGTTAAATTAAACCAGATAAAGGAAAACCAGACAAAATGCATAGTGGTTTTCTTGCTGCAAACCTCAAAATAAATAAATAAATACACAGAAAGCACCAAAATATATAAAACACACCGAGGGACGGGACGAGGGATGGGACGAGGGATGGGACGAGGGACAGGTTGGACAAACTAATGTGGAAAGTTGTTGTCAACTATACAGATGGGATAGTGGTACCAACAATGGCCCCACCATTAGTGTGTGTTTTAGGTATCATTAAAAAAAATAATAATAGGAGATTAACACAAAACAGGTGGTGACAGGCTTATATGTTTGATGTCGCCATTGCTTTCAAAAATTAGGACATGTTTTTGTATACTTGACCGCCATGATGGCTCAGTAGGTAGCATTGTTGTCTCACACCTCCCTGTTGAGAGGTTCAGGTATGGCTGGGTGATAAAACTATAGCATTAATTATCACAATATGGTTATCATTGATATCGATATACTATAGGCTCAATAAAAGTTTGATATAATGAAAGACCTTTGCATCACAATGAAATGACATCACTTTCTCTGTGACTGCTTGTCAGGACCAACAATGGAGCACAAGCGCAGGTACCATGAAAACACAAATGTAATTTATTGGACAGGGCAGGCAGGTATACAAAAGACAACACAATCGAAACAACAGGGCAACATGTCAGGAGAACAGGTAAATCCAAAGCAACCTGTCCAAAACCGGTAATCCAGCAAAATCCAAAATTAAAATCCACAGTAGACTCTGTAAGAAATTCACACAGTAATAATCTACAGAGAATTTAGAATTACTAGGAAGAATGCGAGTGGTAGTGTTTTATCGGTGCTAACTAAAATAAACTGATCAACTGCTACCTCAAACTTGTGAAACATTAAATGCTGTTTGGCAAGTGTTTGCCACGTTCTGATGATAAAGAATAATGGTAACATTTTACTTGATGGGGTACAAATACATAGTAATAACTTGGCTACTACTACTGAAGTATAAATCATGGACAAATGATGAACAAATATAGTCGCTAATTGAGATAAAAGATGCGTCATGATTCATTAATGATGACCAAACAAGAGATCAGTATTTCAGGTGAAGCTTTAATGAAACTTCCACTCCAGCAGTTACCCCTGTCCGCTACTTTCCTAACCCAGTCTACTTATGTTGCCTCTGAATTATGGTAAATACGACTTGCCCTGAAAACTTCTTCTTTTGAGTTGGAGATTCTCAAATTATTGTGATATCCAAGATCCTGAGTTAGGATGACCTTCAACTTTTCAACATGGCAGAGAAGAGGGCACTTCCAGTTGTAGATGGCAGGTAATTGTTTATTTTTAGCAATACATAAGAACATATGTCATTTACAAATGAGAGGAGGCCATATGGCCCATCAAGCTAATTTGGGGAGAACTTAACTAATAGCTCAGAGTTGTTGAAATCTTATTTAGCTCTGATTTAAAGGACCCCAGGGTTTTAGCTTGTGCTGCACTAACAAGAAGACCATTCCATACTCTAACTACACGCTGTGTAAAGAAGTGTTTTCTCAAATTCATTTTAAAATGTTCTCCCACTAATTTCCACCTATGGCCACGAGTTCTAATTTATTTAAGCTAATATTGAAGTAGCCATTTGGCTGAACAGCATCCAGACCTGTTAGAATCTTATGTACCTGGAACATGCCCCCCCTTAATCTCCTTTGCGCGAGGCTGAACAGATTCAGGTCAGCTAACCTCTCCTCATAAGACCAGGAATCATTCTCGTAGCCCTACGCTGCACCCTTTCCAAGGCAGCAATGTCCTTTGTAAGGTAAGGTGACCAAAGCTGCACTATTCTAAGAATATCCAGGGAATTGTATAATTGTAGCATCACCTCCCTTGACTTAAACTCCTCACACCTACAGATATAACCCAACATCCTATTGGCCTTTTTTATTGCTTCCCCACACTGGCAAGAGTGGGACATGGAAGCATCAACATACACACCGAGGTCTTTCTCATAATCAGCTACATTTATTTCAGTATAATAATCAAGCCCTGAATCTTGGATGTTAGTTTGCCACAAATGTCAGCAACACATTACATTTCGGTTTAATCTGTTTAACTGGATGATGCGCAGGTCTTGTTTTAATAATCAATAAATGGTAAATGCTGGGTTTTATCCATAATGAACTTAATACCAGGGGGTACATGAAGCTAAATGAATGAAACAATGGGCAACTGAATATGTAAAGTGTCCTTCTGCAGCTGTGTGTTTAATCAAAAATGTATGATACCCGCTTAAACCATGGTGATTACCAGGGACGTGCACAGGGCAGGGCTAAGGTTGCCCAGGCAACTGCCCACTTGCCCTATTTGACTCAAGCTGCCCCTCCTAGAAAAAAATTATATATATATTTTGCCGCGAGCTTTCGCCGCGTGAAGAGGAAAAAAGATGCCTTCATCTTCGTCAGGAAAATGCTTTTTAATTTGCCACGCTGGGTGGAGCTCAGTCACATACAGTAGCAACTCAACAGCTTGACAACTTAGCGCAGCTCCCTGAACGGCCCATTGCCCTGCATTGCGCGCCTACTGAATGGTGGCAAACTGCGCGCCACCCGAAACACTTCATGTAAGCTAGAGAGAAATGCATATGGCAGTAACGTTAACGTTACAGACTCACTCTGAGACTAGTTACTTCGCCATCAAGCTATTCACTTCCACTCGATAAACTTCTAGGCAAAGCGAGTGGATGTATCTCGCTTCTGAAAGCTCAGCCGGTCTGTTTCCCTTTTAGCTGCGTCACGCGCATCCACGGCACGAGAGCCAGAGCCCAACTGCCCATTACACACTGACGTTGTAGAAATGATTAACAACAAACTATCATCATTTTTTATGAAATTAATTAAAATCTTCACAAGTCCGGCCTCAGTTTCCCACGTAATGAACCAGGCAGGTGTTAGGTTATCACATGTTAAATGTTTTGGTAGGAAAAGTACACGTCTGCTTATTCTTGAACATTTGTTTTAACAAGAAGCATAAATGATGGAAGTAATCATTTTTGTTGTGCATTACATTAATTGTTTTATTCAAAATGGTAAAATGACTAAATCCTATCACTGTTTTGGGTGTTTGCGTGCTACACTAAGCTAGAATGCCTTCCGAAAGGGTCAATGTCAGAGCAATGGCCCCTTAAAATCCCTGTGCACATCCCTGGTGATTACACATTTGACTTACACGTTTGTACATAAAGACTGGTTTTTGGGTTTTAGCAGCAGGTAATTTCTGAACTAACACTTGCTTGCGGTCTTAGCAACAGAACATTTTTGACCTTTGAAGATGCTGTATATCTCTCGTAATGTGTCAGCTGTCAGTCACCCATTTCTGCGTTGGTCTACGGGTCTTATCAAGTGACGTAAAATGCTAGTAGAGGAGTGGTATCACTCACAATACTGTAGGTATTCAGCAGGCACTGTGGTGTGAGGCAGAAGAGCCCACGTGATGAATAAAAAAGAAAGTTTGTGTTCTCTGGTCCTCCTTGCTACTGACAGCTAATAGGCTCTACAGGGATTGAAATAACGTTCCTTCTATGACACACTGTTTTGACTGGTCAGTGATATCAATTTATTTTCATAATAAAAATGAATTATGCAAAATATGAGAACAACATATATAGCAGTTTATATAACCTACTGTATAGAGGAACATTGTGAAAGAGAAGTTGGTAGATTGGATTTCCACTGCAATTATATGTGTATTTTTTGCCCTTCACTGGAATCGCCTCTTTTCCTATTTCCTATTTTTTAGGTATTTCCTGCATTTCCTCTGAACTTTATCCATATTTGTCCAAAGCATGTAGCCAAATATACCCCCTATCAGTGGCATACATATAAGAACAATCAAAATCAGTTTAGTTCTACTGAAAGAGAAGTTTGTTTTGTGCAGTTCTGCTAAAAGCAATGCTCACAATACAAAGTAGGCCATCAAGCCTGGAACCTATATCACGTACCATAGAGCAAGCGCTAAGCGATACACACCCTTGCTGTAATGAAAATAAGTACTATTTTGCAGGCATGTAGGAGGAATTTTTGAAGTGGGGGGGACCATACAGTGAGCAAAAGGTCTCAACTCTTAAGCTTATGCATGTAGCCATGCTTAATAAGGCATTTGGTGTGATTTAATATATTAAACATTTTGATTGACACTGGCTGGTATACACGCAATGTTGCAGTGTTGTCTGGTAAGGAATTGCCAATCATCTAGAAATGACCTGTTGGACAATAGCATAAACAGATTTCTCTTGTTACAAGTTTAAATTGACTGAGCTCCAGTATACAGTACACATTTTACATTTACATAGATTTTTAGCTTTATTCCAACAGACATAATTTAACATTAGGTCAAACTTGGATGAAGTCATTTTCTTTGTTGCAGTAACATAAATTATCCTATCAGAGATAGGGGGAATAGGCTTGGTATAGATTAAGCCTATATAGAATTTACATCTACTTACCTAACTTGCTATTTGAAAGAGCACTGTGACAGGTTTTTGTTTGGTCCGTATGACCAAAACTGCATCTGGCACAATTCAAGGCATTTCAGTTCTCAACCTGTTCAGGACCCAAAATCCACTACAGCAGAATACAAACAGAACACACAAAGTCACAAATGTGGCAAGTACCGATGTTTTTGAATTGAATCGGTAGGTCATCACAGAAATAAATTTTTTTTACACCAGGTACAGGCTAATAGGAATGCGTACACTTTACTCTGTCTAACTACAAACGGAGACAATGGGAGACCATGGGAGCCCGGTAAAGACACGAGCCAGGTAAAGGGCGGAAGTGACTTTGTAATGCCAGAGATGACCTTTAACTTATCCAACAGTTTCTCATGAATTGTAGGATGACATCAAGTGACCTTCAAAAGGAATGGGAAACATTAAGTGCAGGTGTGAAATGCACTGCTAAGACAGTTCATATCAGCCTCCTTGAAGCAGGACTGAAGTCCCATAAAGCAAGGAAGAAGCCCTTCATTAATGAGAAACAGAGAAGAACCTGGCTGCAGTTTACAAAAAAATAATGTATTATTCACAGATGCACACCAACAAATTGAGAAATGAGTGAAGCAAAAAAATTGTGCCTTGGTCTCTTAATTCTTTTCACAGCTATTTAAAAATGAGTGATATTCTGTATAATCCAGTTCTGAGATTTTCAAATGCAAGGTAAAGTTCCAATATATTTCACATAATTAGTATCTGTAAATTGTCTTCAGTATGAAACTATATTAGCATGTGTGAGTATGTCTAAGCCCTTTGAAGGTCTGGAATGTAGTCCGAGATGTACCCTTTCTCATGCTTTTTAAGACAGACCTCAGAATTGCCGAGTTGCTGCTTTGGATTACTGTTTGGAAAAAGCATACAGTGTAGGTGGATGGAATTTTCTGATAAGTTCTGATAATTGTTGGTATTAAGGGTGTTGTATTCTGTGTAGATTTGGATGAAATGGTGACAATATGCCCCAAATGAACAAAAGTATTGGGACACAGCACTTAAACAATGAATTCAGCTGTTTCATTCAGACCCATTGCCACAGGTGTATAAAATCAAGCACCTAGGCATGGTAATGTCATAGGATACCATCTTTGCAATAAGTCAGTCTGTGAAATCTTCTTCCCTGCTAGATATTCCACGGTCAACTGTAAAGGGCATTATTACAAAGTGGAAGCATTTAGGAACAACAGAAATTCAACCACGAAATAGCAGAACAGGTAAAGTAACAGAACAGGGTCACTGAGTGCTGAGGTGCATAGTGCAGAAATGTCACCAATACACTCTGACTCAATAACTGCAGATATCCAAACTTCCTTTGGAATTAACTCCAACACAAAAACTGTGCACTGGGAGCTTCATGGAATGGGCTTCCATGGCTGGACAGCTGCATGCAAGCCTCACATGACCAAGTCCAATGCCAATCGTCAGATGGAGTGGTGTAAAGCAGACCGCCACTGGACACTGGAGCAGTGGAAACATGTTCTGTGGCGTGACGAATCACACTTCTCTGTCTGGCAGTCTGATAGATGGGTCTGGGTTTGGGGCATGTCAGGAGAACGTTACCTGCCTGACATACCTAGTTCTACTGAAGGGAATTCTTAATGCTTCAGCATATCAAAACACTCTAGACAATTCTAACTTTGTGGAACAGTTTGGGTAAGGCCCTTTTCTATTCCAGCATAACTGTGCCTCAGTGCACAAAGCAAGGTTCATAAAGACATGGCTAGGTGAGTTTAGTGTGGGAGAACTTGACTGGCCCACACAGAGCCCTAACCTCAACCCCATTGAACACCTTTGGGATGAACTAGAACAGAGATTGCAAGCCAGACCTTCACGCCCAACATTAGTGCCTGATCTCACAAATGTTCTTCTGGATGAATGGGCAAAATCTCTCCAAAATCTTGTGGAAACTCTTCCCAGAAGAGCGGCAGCTGTTAAAGCTCAAAGGGGGGATCTGCAATGGGTTATCATAACAGTTCCTGTAGATGTAATGGCCAGGTGTCTCAATACTTTAGTCCATAGAGTATGTACTGTATGGCTCGGCTTATTGGAGCCTGGGTTTGGTTTAACAGAAAACACAACCTTAAATGCAAAGAATTACTAAGCAAAATGAGTTGTAAAACCAGGTAAATCGTCATCTTTGCAGGCTAGTTTTGTTAATTATATTATGCATAGATAATATCACATAAACACTAATATAATGGTAACATTAATCCATACTAGTTTGTCCTATGCAGGGTTGTGGGGGTCCGGGGTTTATCCCGGAAACTATGGGTGCAAGGCAGGGAAATGCACACACCAGGCACACACCAAGCACACCTACTGACAATTTGGCAGGCCAAATGACCTTAGTGTGTTTTTGGACTGCTGGGGGGACGACATGCGATGAACATGCAGACGCCGCTGCGGCGGAGACTCAAACTCTGGTCTTTAGAGGTTAGAAGTAATGGTGCTAGCCACTGTGTTCCCAGTCCCATTCCATAATTATAAACATTGTCTGAATATAACAAAAAGTCACGTTAAGCCCATTATAGGCAATAATTTAGCAGTTGAGAGTATTTATTAAATGTTCGTACCCGCAGTAGTGTCTTGAATGCGAGCGGCACCTTATCTCTGTTAAACAGATAAAGACTCGTTTTTTTCTCTGCAATTAAACTGATCTGTTTTCTCCGCTGAGATAGTATGGAATTTACAGCTAGACAGCGTGGCTTCAGCAGAGGGCAGTCTTAAACCACCTGTCACTACGAGCAGTGATTTTTCTTTTATGTTGTGTCCACTGGAATAAGTTCCAAACTTTGAACAGAGTATCTAGGAACAAAAATGTGACACATTGTTGACATTTCACTTATGTCATGTTTATGTTTATGTTACCTGCCCTTCTATTCATCCACCTACCCATCTTCCAGTGACCTATCCTTGACAGATTTTGATATCATTTTATCTATTGTTTAGTTTTGCTTGTCCATATGCATATATTATTATACATATAGTCTTAGCAGTGCAATAACTTTCAGGACAGTAATGCTTCAAATAAAGTGAAAAAAAAAAATCTTGAAAATGATTGTTTTAGTGGAAATTGTGCGTTTAATTGGTCCGCAAAATACCTTTCATGTAAATACAAAGTATACATGTTTCTCACTGAAAAATCCATTTGCTAAAATGATATGATTTAAATAATAGTACATGTAATACCCTGGTTAGTTATGCAATATATTGCATATATGAATAGAGAGAAAGAGTTGTCTCCTCTATTTATAGACTTTAGCTTCAGGTTTCATATCAATAAATGATGTGTTTATAATACTGTTGATGAATGGGTGAGAGTTGAAGAATGCGAGTGAATGGATTCATTAGCATGTCATTTGTCTTTATTAATTAAAATAGAACAGACTGCACTCCCGGAGGGAAGTAAACTGAATGCATCTCCCACCACTATTGAAATGATCAGGGGCTATGTCAAGTTCACCTGGGGCTTGATTTTTTTGAGACACGTAAGTTATTATCAACATGCATGTAATGTTCAAGGAAACTGAGGCATTTAGCCATTGACTAGTAAATATTACTAGTATATTTTATCATCAGATTATCATTTAATCAAAATAAACAATTTCTTGCATCTCACTTTTAGAACCACAAAGACAAAAAATGTATGCTACATTAGTATATTGTATTATTCAAGATCATATCCCATTTCAAAAGATCTAAGTGATCATCCCATCCTGGGTTATTCCCTGCCTTGCGCCTCTAGTCTCCGGAATAGGATTTGATCATGAATAGAACCAGCGGGCACAGAAAATGGACAGATGGATATATGATCTTATAAATATCTCTTTCAAATTTCATCTCTTTCTCTCTCACTCTCTCTCTCTCTCTCTCTCTCTCACACACACACACACACACAGCTTTGTTATTACATCTTTGTGAGGACTCTCCATTCATTTCTATGAGAAAAAATCTAATCACAACCTTAACCCCTAACCATTCCTAACCTAACCTTAACCATTAGTAACCAAACAAAATACGAGACTTTTGGCATTTTTACTTTTTTGATTGCATTCACAGATTTTTGTGGGGACGTGAAAAATACTTCAAGGTCGAGTTCCAAGAATTGGGTCAAGGTACAAGTCGAAAAAATTCAACAGACCTGTTCGATGTCCAAGTTGGTCGAGTTAAGAGGCTTCGAATTCTGAGGTTCCACTGTATATGTAAAGTTTAACCTACGAGCGTTTTGCGTCTCCCAGGCTTATTTAGCATAAAGGTCCCAGTTCTGTTGTGTGGAGTGAGAGTGGCCAGGAGCTATAAAAGTTCCCTGTCCAGAAAACCCAGGAACTTGTGACCAGGGACCAGGTTCTGGAACTGTGATGTGAAAGCACCTATTACAGCAAGCCGATTTCAATTGAATTGAATATCCACATTCAATGATTTACCTTGAGTTTTCTTCTTAAAATAGCCAAGAGGGCTGGATAGGTTTCTAAAACCTTTTCATCTGTGTGCCTACGACTTCCAACTTTTTGTGCACTGTGTAGAGCTTGATTACTCCCCCATCCTTCAGATGTCGCAAGTCAAGTTCCATTCTGTTACACAAACTTGTATTGATTTGCTATAACACCTTTTTCCATCTGAAGACAGGCCCTTCTCCCTTTTTCAGTGCAGAAATACTCAGGGCTATTGCCTCGGGTGATCGGACCTAACGACACCAATGGGCAGCAGTCTGCCCTTCCTTAATTAATCCTTTCTCCTTAAATAATACTTTCTGCTGAGATTCAGTTAGAAATGATTGATATCCCATTCAAAATGTCCCCTGCCTGGTGCCCTGTGCTTCCTCAGATGGGATCCAGGCCCAGTTTGACAATGTGCTGGAAAATACGCTGAGAAAGATGGATGGCTTCAGCAATCCATACATTTGTAGTAGTAGTAGTGTTGTAGTTTTTTTTTTTAAACTTGGTAGAGTGTTCACTAAGGCCTGTCTGCCAAGTCTCCCAATGAAATGACCCTAGTAGCTGGGAGGAGAAATGAAAGTCAATCATAATAAAAACATCCAGGGCTACCGCTTATCTTGGTACACTGAGCAGTAACTCTAATTTCACAATTTTCTTCAAGTGGGCACGTCTACAAATAACTTGTTGCAGACTGTTTGGCATGAAGCCTTACTGTAGATAACATCCCACCACATTTACTTAGATCATGCTAAAAAATTTTCAACTGTTTAGTAGTTGCTATGCATGATTTATTTTTTGCATTTTTAACAAAAATAAAGGTGAGGTTTTTTGGGAGGAAAACATGAATTTGATGAAAAAAATTATGTATATATGCAAGGCTTTTAGCTCTTCTAAATAAATGCCTGTAATTTTATTCTGTGAGCATTACTTCTTGAAAATATATGTATTAACAAACTAATATTACATTTTTACATCACTATATGTACTGCTGCATTGTTTGATCATATTTTTGATAATGTATTTAGGCATGTTTTTATTCTACTTCTAAACAAATATTAAAAATATGCTTAATAGACTGAATTTGGTGTATTACCTGTTGTAAATACGCTGCTTTGTTTCCTACTTGAATGCACAGATATTCAGGGACATAACAGTACATACTTAGAAATAATCACTTAAGTATCGTTCCGACAAACTTACAACTATATTGCATATCATCAAAATCTGGAGCATAGATTATTGTTTCATTTTCGTTGGCTCATATGTTTCAGTGCAATTTGAGACATTAAAGATAACCTTATTTTAGTTAAAGTACAGTCTGACATTCCAAGACTGCCCTGGATCCTAAGCCTGTAAGTGGAACACATTGCCTGGCATTTCAAACATGATTTGTTTATGCAGAAATAGCAACTGAGGCTCATTTAGACAAGACATCAAAGAAAACATAAAGAAAATCATAGTCTTCCTGAGTAAATTCATAATGGGGAAATATTGTCAGTGTGTAATGAAAGACCGAAGAATGATCAATGTAATATCACAGTAATTTCACAATTGTATTTAGTGTTTTCAGTGCATTTATTTAAAAAAAAAAAGCTTTTTATTTTTTTTAAACTGGCCCTGTTTCTGCATATGTTATGAATGTCTCAGACTACACTAAATGGAAGCTCTTTCTCTACACAGGACCACTTGTGTCCTATCTTTCTTCTGCCCACTTAAGAGGTACCAGTGCTTGACACAGCGCGCAAGATTACTCCCAGAGGCGAGGTTCAAATGCACCAAGGAAAAAGAATAATAACTCAATTAAAGAGGTGATGAAATCTTCAAAGGTTGAGACATCCTTTTGACAGATTACACTATTACACACCACTTCTGATTAGAGAGATGTGGAATAAATTGTTTTAGAAGTACATATTTTTTCTATATGAGGGTATCTGTCCTTTTTTTCCATAAGAACAGCACGTAAATGAAAAAACCTTGAAGCACACAGTTTTTGGGACTAATGAATATTCAAGAGGAACAACCAGTTTCTAGTTTATCGGTATTAAGTACTTGATTTTTTATATCTCTATAAAGCTGTTTAAATCATCCTTGAATTAGGATACACTATACTCATTTATAATATTTGGAAAATATTTCCTGTATAACATTTCCGTAATAAAAAAAGTATTTTAATACAAAAATGTGAAGAGTTCACATTCATTTGTATTCCACCGTATAACATCTCTCCTGTCATATTACGGAAGACAGATGCACTACTCTTGATATAATTTAACTTAAGATTAGCCTGGGCTCTGTTACAGAAAATGATAGAAAAATACACCCTGTTGCAGTTTGCTTATTCATACTTATCCTGGATGTCTTCAAAGCATATACAATGACATCATCTGAGGAACTGTCTCCCACAATAAAGTAATTTTCATCAAAGGCCGGGAGACACAGGCAACAGATTTGCAATACAGGTATATAATTTTGCCCTGTTGACTATCCAAATAGGTAGCTGTGCAGCTGTCTCTTGAATCTAGCATTTGATCCCAAGTAATTAGAGTGAGAGTTTTGCATAAAACACGCTTTTTAAATATGGCATTTTATGATTTTTTTGGAAGCCTCAACACATTGTGTTCAAATAATGCAAATAACATATTTGATGGACACTTGATTTTATAACACATCCTCAGTCACATTTAGATGTGACATGTCAGATAGATCTGGATATTATTCTTTATTTTATTAATCTTTATGCTGTTTATTAGATGTGCAAATAAGCAAACAAACAAATGTACTGTGTAAAGTATAATGCTGCTATATGTAATGTAATAGTTTTGCCTGTGTATAGCATATTTTATATTTTCCAATTCAAATAATGAGAGTATCCTTTGAGTTGCAAAATTAGCACAATATTAAACACAAAGACCTTAAATGTTTCACACAGATGCAATAATAATGTACTGAGTGCAACTTAAAAGGACAAATATCTGAATATTCAATGCTGCTTACCCAGTACAGGATTGTGGTGAGCCTGTCCCTGAAGGCAAAAAGCACATGGCAGGGGACACCCTGAACAGGATTCTAGTCCACTCCAGGACACACTGCACAAACAATACCACTAATGGCAATTCTGAGACAGTAGTTCATCTAAGTACATATTTTTTGGATTGTGGGAGCGTACTGGAGTATCTGGAGGAAAACCCAAACACACCAGGAATAAGTAAAAAATAGAAATGTTGAGCCACAGTTTTGTAGCTCAGCAATCGCCACAGCACTGATGTATTTCCCAGATTTTATATACTGTAATGCATTGTAAAATTCAAGTGTAAAAATCATGCATTATGCAGTCACTGTCACAACTTGGGAAGGAGGGAGGCAAAAGCAGGCATGAGGGAAAACTAAGGGGCTTTATTCCAAAACACAATACAAAAAGGCAAAAGGAAACAGCCCACGAGGGGTCAAAACCAGCCTGGGAGAGCAGGGGAGGAGCACAGGGTAACCGGAGTGATAGCACAGGCAGGCAGCAGGATCATGTACACAATACAATGCCTGGACTGGGGACCTCAGGATGGAGGCACTACATACCTCAGACGAGGCGCAGAGGAGAGGCACCTGGGGATCATCCACACAAGGGCTGAAATGAGGCAGGGTTAAGTGAGGAACAGGTGTGGATCTTTAGTACCACACCATAGGGAACACAGAGGGAAGAGGGCATGCAGGGTGTGACAGAATCCCCCCAGGCATGTGACTGAGCCCAGACACGGGACCTACAGAAGTGACGGAGGGTGAAGGACAAAGGGGAGTTGACACTAGACAGGACAGGGACCCACAAATCAACACACCAGGAGACAGGACCTCACCAGTGTGCAGTACACGGGACCAGGACCACAGAACAGGACTGGATGAGACTACAACCGAGCAGGGACACAGAGCACCAGGACCATGACAAAGGAACAAAAAGTAGGACAGGACAGGGAGGATTTGATGGGATAGGACCCTAATTAAGTAGGGATGGGGAATACAAGGGCAAAGCTACACTGGGACCAGGATAGAGGCACAATGGCTGGACATAGGGAGTTACAATGAGACACTTAGACAGGGGCACCTGGAAGGCAAGAACTAAATGGGGCCACAATGACATGGGAATACACAGAGCACAATCAGGGCAAGGGCACACTAGAACCAGGACAGCAACAGAGTGGCAAGACCTAGGGGACAAAAGCAGGACCATGGGCACTGGACACAACTACAACTCAGCAGGGATATAGAATGGGGGGGAATCCGGATGGGGCACAGCAAGGGACATGACAGGACACAAGGGTGGACACATGGAGGGACATCAGGGCCAGGGATAGACAGACTAAGGAGAAACAGGGCTTAAGGAACAGACTGGACAAGCTAGGGAACTGAGGCAGGCACTAAGGCTGGACAGGGGGGTAGGACCAGAGGGTAGGAGGGCTGGGTCAGGAGTTCCACTGGCCCGAGGTAACCGTGGCAGGGGCCCCAGGGAGTAGTTTCCCCAGAGGTTCAGAAAAACCATAGGGCCTAGCTGGGCTGTGGGGATGGCTGGTATGGAACCAGGAGGCCCTATAGACATTGCGGGACTGGCATGGGGAAAAGTTGTTGGGACTGCAGGGCCAGGGGGCATTGCCAGGACAGCAGAGTGTGGGGGCACTGCCAAGACTTTGGGATGAGGGGGCATCACCAGGACTGTGGGATCAGGACTGGAGACAGAGGAACCTGTAGGGTGAGAACAGGAATGGGGACAGACACAGGAACCAGGGGAGCCAGGTGGACGTCCATGGACTGCGTGCCCTCATCTCCCTCGACGGGAAATAGAAACACAGCAGACCCCCTTCTGGGGCCTCCATGGAGCACAGGGGCTCTTCTCATACAGGGAACCTGGGTCATTGGTGGCCAGGACAGGAACCAGTGGTGCCAGTGTGGGACTCAGGGCCATCCCTAGAAATCTCCCCTCCAGGTCTTCTGAGGGGTCACCCTCCAGGTACCATTTCTCAGAGCTGAAGGTAACCAGAGGGCCGTGACAACTGGGTGCAGGCCACAGGAGGGCCAGGACTGGAGCAGCAGACTAGGCACAACGGGTACCTCGGGGGATAGAGGATCTCTAGCACCTCGGGACATGGGCAGAGGTCGGCAGGGGATCACCCTAGAAACAGACAACAGATCAGAACCATCCCCTGGCCAGGTCGAGGAGGTGGCAGCAGCCTCTGGCCAGGGCGAGGGCTCCATGCTGACCCTCAGTCTCTGCTTCCTGCAACGGGACTTCAGAGGGCCATGGTGAGCTAACAGGCAGGTCAGTGGTTGGTTCAGGCGACAGGCAGAGCTCAGCGGGTACCTCAGGGGGCAACGGTGCTGATTGGCAGAGCCAGGGATCAGGCAGCGGAGAGACCACCTCAATCATGAACAACCAGGACAATGATAGGTTCCGCCACTGTTTCACCTGAGTCTGTGAGAAACAGGGGGAGCTCATCAGGAACCCTTGGAGCATCAGGGTCAAGCTGCAGCACACCAAGCTCCCTCTCCATCAAGTAGGTAGCCCTACACCAGCTTGAGATCTTCCACCTTCCAGCTCTCACAGGATGTCCTCCAGCTGCCCAAGGGCATCCTCCAGTGCTGTCTGCTCCTGTCTCACTCAGCAGGTCCAGGCACCTGCCCCAGTTAGCAGACCAGGCCAGATCAGGGGACTCCAGCAGGGCCTCCTTGCCACCAGTAGGGCATCCACTCTGGAGGAGCAATTCTCCCCCAAGATCCCCCTCCTCTGGCTCCTCCAGGTCGCTGAGAGCACAAGGCTCTCAGAGAGGGCTGCAGGGCAGCTTGAGGTGTCTGGTCATTCTGTCTCGACTCAGGAAGGAGGGAGGTAAAGGCAGGCGTGGGGGAAAAACGAAGGGGCTTTATTCCAACAAAACACAATAGAAAAGGGCAAAAGGAAACAGACCACAAGGGGTCAAAACCAGGCTGGGGTAGCACAGGCAGGCAGCAGGATCATGCACACAATACAATGACCAGACTGGGGAGTTCAGGACGAGGAGGCATTATACACCTCAGATGAGGGGCAGACCAGAGACACCTAGGATCATACACACGGGGACTGAAATTAGAGGCAGGGTTAAGGAACAGGTGTGGCTCATTAGCACCACACCACAGGGAACACAGTGGAAAAGACATGTGGGGTGTGACAGTCACAGTTTTAATTAAAGTTGAGTTTCTGGATAAGGTTGACAATTCAGATAATGAAGTGATGAGGTCAAAATAAGGATAAACAGCATTAGAGAATTAGCTGACTAGAGAATTAGAAACATTATGTCAGCCAACTGGCTCCACAGAAGAAGCTCGCCTGAACTTACAGCTGCTAGAAAAGCACTGAGTATTTCTAACTTCAGCAATGACAAGACTGTTTCTGTATACTAATGAATAATGAAAAAAGTTAGCAAAGAAGTCTGGGCTAATTTTCATCTAATGCCTGATTTCACCCCTTTGTGAAAATGTTGTAATTAGTATTGATATTTGTGTTTACACCAGCCACTTGTTGGTATGGTGGCACAGTGCCCACTGTGCCCGCTGTGCCCACTGTGCCCACTGTGCCACCATACCAACAAGTGGCTGGTGTAAACACAAATATCAATACTATCAATATACAATATACAATTGATATAATAATATTATATAAAAATATCAATACTAATTATTGCCTGATAATTCCAAGGTTTGAATTTTGACTTTATTCTGTGTGTAGAGTTTTCCTGCTTGCTCATGGTCAAGGTCGGGATGGAAGCCATTCCAGGCTGCAAAGAACAGAGTTGGATCACACTACATGCACACACTACAGGCAATGGAGCAATGCCAGTTACCGGAAACATGGAAATGTTACATGTACAAAGTGTGGCGGAGCAGTTTACAATACCATGAGCACAATGAATAGCCGACTGCACCTCCCCAGGAATTTCCATACATCCAGTGCTGCAGAACACGCGCTATACGTAGGGCCTCACGATCCATGGGGGGCCCATTTTCCGCAAGGAGGATGCATTCTCTGCAAATGCGCAAAGGATGCGCATCGCTGCCGTGAGGCGCACGTAGAGCACCAGGTCAGCCCAAGGCAGGAGAGAAGAAAAAAAAGAGACGCAAGGTTGTAAACCTAAATTGCATTTTGTGATACAGTCATTTTACATTTACATTTACTGCATTTAGCAGACGCTCTTTTCCAGAGCGACTTACAACAAGTGCTTAGTAGTTCATGAATGTTCTTCAATTTATAAGTTAGACGTAAAATCAACAGCTGTCAAGATGAATTTACCGCTGTGAACGTTGTATAAAAGTTCTTAGGAAAGAGTGCACAGGAAAAGGAAAATATTGTTAGTGTATTTTTTTTTACTCATTTTTTTTTAATGGGGGGGGGGACTCAAAATTAAATTCTACCTAGGGCCCCAATTTGGCCAGGGGTGGCGGCACTGCATACATCCATCCATTTTCTGAAACCTCTTATCCTATTCAGGGTCGCGGGAGTTCCAGAGCCCATCCCGGACCCTATGGGCGCAAGGCAGGGAACAACCCAAGACGGGGCAGCAACCCATCGCAGCCCCAGGAATTTCACCCAGGGAATGGTGGAAATGGATCACAAGCACAGAGGTTCGGTAAACCGAAGTAGAACAGAGACGTGGCTCAGTACATTAGTATTTTTATTACACTCCAAAACAAAAGAATTACATACACAACAAAGAAAACTCACTGACATTAGGGTGCTCAGGAAGTGGCATCAATTAACTGATGGACAAGAGAGACTCACCCCTGGCTGGGCCTCCATAAATACTCAGCACACACACACACACACACACACACACACTCGGTGAGCTAAAGCCAAGTGATCTACACCACACAAAGTGAGGGCCAGCAGGGAGGCCACTAACCCTGAAACACAGACAAGACAAAGGGGTTAAAACCACCTTATGCCCCCCAATGCCTTCACTACCGTCTGAGGCGAATACAAACAAAATAAACAAACAAATCAAATACAAATACAAAATAATACGTTTAAACACTCCCAATTTCAGGGGAATCGTAACAAAAGAAAATGAACTAAAACAAAATCACTCTATACAAAGCAATAAATTAACAGAAAACAAACCGAAAAGAAACTACTGGCAGCCCATGGGCTGCCCCACAAAAGAAAAGAAATCACAATTAAAACAGACGATGTACAAGTCCAGCTATCACTGGTCCGCACAGGGCTACTCCCCTACGCGAGACAGCCTGGCACACACCAATGATCCACGGAGATCGACATTGCATGAACAGCGAAACAGGGATAAAAGATAAAACAGCAGCAAAAATTTGCTTCCAGCGGTAAACCTGCTGCCAGCAGATGAAAACAAGCATGGGGACAGCTCCTGCTGTTCCACCAGCTGGGGTACAAAACTACTCGCTACTGAACATCATGCTTACTGCCGAACACCCTGACGAGCAACACTAATTTAAAGGGATAGTTGAATTTCAAATGCACTGATTAACAATGCAGTGCTGCTGCCACAATAACCAGAACAACCAACAGTTCAGACACCATTCCTACCCCAAATTCCCACTTTATATATGACCAGTTGCCACCCCCCAGGTGTTAGGAAAGTCTATGGAATGCAAGATGAGCAAGACTGCCCACACTGCTGCAAAAGCAAAGACTGAATTCGGACCTCCATCCCAGGAGGTTGGAGACAACAGTGCTACACAAAAAATTAGCTGGAAAATGTCATGTTTTATGGTTTTGGTAGGGTCTTTATTGCAGTGGAATTTTCTGCCTGACAAGAACAAAGCTTGCAGATAAAAAGGAGTCATTATCTCCTCTTATTCATCGTCTTTTCCATTAAGTACGGAACTTACATAGTAAGGGGACAGCACAGAGGTAAACAGCCTCTGCGGAGCCTCAGGCAGACGGGAGAGTGTGCTGGATAAGTTGTCCTCTCTCAGCTGGAGCCGGTGGCAGTCCCCCATGAGGATCCTCTGCTGCTTCTGTGGTGTCACTTCAGTGATGCCACTCAGGGCTTACATCCATGTTCCACAACAAGATTACTGTTACAGTAAAAAGCCAGCAGTCTTGGATAGAAAGACATCTGTGGTTAGCTCCCCCCCCCACACACACCCACACACACACACACACACACACACACACACACACACCCCACAGATGCTCTTAACAACACAGCATCATGAAGCAAACTTAATTACCCTTTTCTGATTCTACAGGTGCACTTGTGGTTGTATAATAAATGTTATTTCTGTGTGAATTTTTCTGTAATCAACTGAACTTCTATAAATCAACAATTTACCTAAAGTGTGTTTAGCTAAAGAACGTTAATTGTATATCATATGGGATTGTGGTTTTCTTTGTCTTTTGTTATCTGTTGTTAGCTTTGCTTGGTAAAATGTGTATACTTGTAGAGTAATCCCCTAATGGCTTATGTGTGAGGTTTTTGGATACTTTCTGTTTCTTGGCCATTTTTAGAGTAAATCTCAATGAAATTGTTCCACATAACTTAAAAGTGTCATCATGATGCTGATTGTGTTGAACTCAAAAGCAATCAAATTAAACTGAAAACGGACCTAAGTATAACATTTGTGTAAACATAAAAATCTGTTGTACCATCAGCACATACATTCTACAGTACTACACATTAAGCACCATAATAGCTAACGGAAAACAATACTGGTAGTATCACTGTTAGGAATTTGCTGTTTAACTTTGTTTTTTAGAATTGTGTATTATATTAAGCATTGTATATTTATTCATTATTTATTTTTCGCACATATAATTAGATATTAAAAAAAAAAAATTCAAATACGATATATGCACATGTTCTGAGTCACACTTGCAGTCGATTCACATACAGTTCAAAGTGAAATTAAAATACAACAAGATTACAAAACAACAATCATTTGCTGTATTTTTCTAGAGGAATTATGGAAATTTAAAGAATCTGTGCTGATTTTACAGCAGTTTACAATTGTAGATGCTTCACAATGTTGACCCACAATATCGACACAAAATGCAAGGTTAAACATCTAAAATGTGACCTTTCCTTTCTTACATTGTATGAAAGAGAATGATATAGGTAACTCATCAGAGCTCTCACAAATACAGGATGTGATCTACTTAACTCCCAGACTGAGACTCTAAACAGGTTATTGATATTCCACCCTAGCCATTCTCTCAATGGGTATAGAGTATCAACTGCCTCAAAGGTTGGCGCCAAGCACTGTCTTGTTAGCTCAACAAACCTGAATTAATTGCAAATCAACTGGGATAAGCACAGCTAATCAGTAAACCAATTCATAATTTTAGCTGCGTGTCAGGGTAAGACTTTTTACCCTCCTGAAAAGAAAAAGGGCAATTTACCAGATGGCTGTAATGCTTTACTGCTATGGCTCATTATGAGAAAGATAAGTAAATATTTCCTTATGTTTCTTTGTAATTATCACAGCAGAATAATACAGTGAATTAAGGACATATAGGTATCATAGGAAGAGTAATTTGGAAGAAATTGAATACTTAAATCTTCTAGTAATGCTTTACAGTAATTATACTTTCATAGAACATTCATAAGTACGCAAGTATACCTCAACATCCTAACATACCTTATGCGCCTATAAGCTTTAATATACATTAATAACAAACATTATATCATAATAATAAACATTTTAATCATGTAATGTTTGTTATTAATGTACTATATATTAAAGCTGTTAAGGAATGGTAGGATGTTAAGGTGTATTTGCATGCTGCTTATGAATGTTCTATGAAGGCATTATGAAGGTGCACTGAATGTTCTATGAATGTATTAAAAAGACATTATGAAGGTGCAGTTAATGTCAAGTGTTACATTAAGTGTTAGTTAATTTGGAAGATGTATATACTAGAAATATAGGAATAATGTAATAATGATATAGAGTTCTCGATGAGTATTTACATTGTTTTATGGATAAATGAGCAATGAAACACTGAAGGAGCAGTAACAGGGTGATAAGTGTGAATCAGATACTGAAATGTATTCAGAAAACTTAGCAATTCTGTTGCACTTAACTGTATAAACTTTCATCCACCAAAAATTCCAACTCATGAAATTCATGGGGATAATATATCAGATCATCCAGAGAAAATCTGTACCATGGGCATTCTCTGGCTCCAGCATTTTTTATTTAATTTCTAGCTATGCAAAATGTTTGCATAGCTAGAACATTACACTACTTTGCTCATGGTTGATACACTAATACATTATTCATTGTTCATGTAAGCCATTGATACTTTGTGTTTGTGTTATTTGTTATTGGCATAACTAGGGCATTAGAATTAGTCTGTAAATATAGTGTAACCTAAAATCTTGTACCTACAAGTCGGTGACTAGTTTATTCTGTAAGGTTCCTTGAACCAACCGGATTTCAGCTGATTTTTCTTTTCCTTTTCAAATTCAACATTCAACAACAGTGTGGTGTCTAAAAGTATGATAGCTGACATCCTTTGGGATCGTTTAAATTGATCCTTCATTTAACCTTCTAAAACCTGTTTTAAATTGGTTTAGTGAGCTCCACATCAACCCAAACCCAAAGAATCTGTAGTTTTTCTATTTTTGTGGTTTGGCCTGCGTCACACAACTGTTGGATCATTTAATATCCCCATTTTCAATGAATTTAATGTTTTTTTTTAATTGGTACATACTGTATTTGATGAAACATTGCTGTACAAATTGTAAATAGTATTTTTCAGTACTAGATTGTGAGCAATACCTGCTTTTTGAGAATTAAAAAGGCGGATTACATTTAAATGAATAAGCTTTTTCCCCCATAATTTTGCAACGATGATTGTGTATTATCTTCTGGGATAAAAGGTATAAAATGCCCTTTATCTGTTGTTGCATCAAGCCCAATGAGCCTGTCAAATTAAGTATTTATGCTGTCATGTGTCAACGCAATTATTTCCAGATCTTTGGATGATACACAATGATTACATGTTCCTCTAATGACCATATAGCAATCACTGAAAAACAACATTTGAAAATCTTTCTTTTTTAAATTTAATATTGCTGCTTTGAAAAACTAGTGTACAGGCTAAATTGTACAGGAGTGACAGAAGGGAGCATTTCAGCATTCATAGAAATGACATATGACCTCAGCACATGACATCTTTAGCTCACTTTATTGTGTTCTCAGTTAGTTGCTTTGAATGGAGTATTACATTATAAGCATGATCATTGCTTTCATTGTATTCTACAGCATGTGTCCTGTAATAACTAATGTGAAGCATTTCTTGTTGGAAATTCAGTTGTGATAATAGAAGTCCACTACTAGTTTCTTTTTAGTGTTTTTAGTTGATACGTAAGATCCTGAACCGTGCTTTAAATTATAAGGCTGGGCAAAATGCAAAATTAATTTCAACATTGTATGTTATGCACATACAATTCTCGCATTTCGTAAGGACCATGATAGTTGAGTTGAGATCAGGCTTTTTCAAATTTTCATACTAGGGCTGGGGAATTAATCAAATTTTATTTTCTATTATGATTTTGGCTTTCAGTGATTATATCAAAAGAAAATGATTGAGAGAAAATGATTATTGTGCCGCATTTGATTTCGCAGTGATGCTCTTGTGTTGCACATGCAGCGCATCCCGCATTTCCAGCACCTGCTTATTTGTTTCTCAGTTAAATTATCGCGAGACATGTTTTTTTAAAAGCTCAATAAATGCATATTTCCAAAGTTAATGAGTAACTGTGTTAAATAACCATGATCTCAATATTTGTGATTACAGTTTTTGCCATTATCAAGTAGCCCTATTTCATGCTGTCTGAACATTATTCCTCAGTTTACAGTATTTTCAAAAACGATGTTGCTTTGCAATATAGTTCCACTATTAAGTTTAGTTTAATAGTTCCACTATTAAAGTTTTCCTTGCTGGTTAAATGATATATAGAAGGGTTTGGGAGAAATTAATTTATTTTGAACTCATTTTTTCTTTATAAATATCACAATACTTATTGCAAAAAAAAAAAAAATCACATCGATATCTGAAATTTTCCAATATCGTGCAGCTCTAATTTCAGGAGTTGCTACCATAGTGGAAATCTAGACATCTGAGTGATTGTATTACAGTAGAGTCTCGCTTATCCGACATAAACGGGCCGGCAGAACGTCAGATAAGCGAAAATGTTGGATAATGGGAGGTGTTAAGACAAAGACTATTGAACATCAAACTATGTTATAATTTTACACATTACGAACCTAATAATCATGTTTTACTACAAAAAAACAGAAACTGTACAGTCGGGGTAACTAATTAGCTGCGGTAGAGTCGGGAGCAACAAAAAATAGACGACGCTCACACTCGCAACTTGCAGTTCTTGTTGCCAATTTTTTTTGGGGTCTTTTTGCGGTGGGATGTCGGATAATACGGAATGTCAGATATGCGAAGGTCAGATAAGCGAAACTCTACTGTATTTGCTTTGACTGTGAATAAATCAAGAGGCTTCCTGCCTCATCACATTCACTTTTAAAATAAAACCCTACCTCCTTTCCTGTGTTTTTGGATCTTGTGGCATTACAGAGAACAGGACATGTTTCTATTTGGTCATGGCAATCACCCTGATAGTGTGGTTTCAGTGGATTCTTCATTTTTCATTCTTGTTGTCATTGTTCTTTTAGTGTTTAGTGCATTCTTCTCTGTAAACCACCAGCTAGCTTCTTCACCACTGGCTGTGACTCCTCAATGGCCTGTCTGCCACCATCTTTGGAAAAGAACACATGCATTCTGCAATCATAAACAAACAACATCTTCCATGTCCATAAATCGTACATGACTGGCAGAGGGCTGGGAAAATGAACTGACTGCTCATTTTCATGTACATATGGTTGCTCAGTCCAAAGTATATTCAACAATTTGGAACATGTCCATGATGTGAAAAGGTAAATCATTATGCAAGGAATGTAAAATGATTCTTAAACAGGCAGGAAATATAAAATCATGCAATAACTACAGAATCAAAGCTAGCAGTAGATAATGAATATGGTTTAAACACAACATCGAGGTCTCAGCCATTTAAGGTAATTCCCATAATCTCGAATATAGCATGAAGGGGATAGTTACTTACCTTGTCATGAATAATTAATTCAAATAGGGCACATATACATATAGACAAACCACAAATGAACTATGATAATATTTACTATATATAGTGCAGAAATTACTTTTAAACTAAAATGAGTACAGTATGTAAATAAATCCATAAATTTCATGACATGATTTATCCCGAGGACGCATTCTTCCCACCAGGATGATGTTCCTAACTCAGAATCGATCTTTAGAAATCTGCTTGTCCTACACACCATTCTGGCTATGGTGACTCCCACTACTGATGGGAACCTCTTTTTGATATTACATTCATCTTCACAGTATCTTCCAAACCCAGATCGAAGTTCATCTCAGTTCATTCTATATGCTGTTGTGAGTTGCTGATGGAGCTCCTGAGTTATCTCATTGCATATTTACAGCATAGAATTTAGAATCCATTTAGAATATATATATATACATATATACACACACACACACACACACACACATTACCTGGGCAAGCTCACACCACTTCACAAGTAGAAAGTAAATCAAGTATTTTGTAGTTGCATGCGTTGAGTCAGAATCATATTTTCTGGAACTGGAAATACTAGATTATTTCTGTATTTATATTTGAAATAGGCAATAATCTGCTGCTTTTTTGGCAAGACAGTTTACCTAAGAAATTTCAATGTGGAAATGCCACAATGACATTGCTCCTTAAATCATTTATTGTTTTTCCGTATATGTGTACTAATTATACTAAGGGGTCAATATTTTAAGCTTTTTGGAAACTCTATATTTATGCTCTAAACCAGAACACAGACAAAGATAAAAGCTCTTGCAAGAGCAAAAAGCATTTTTCCCTCCCAGTGCTACATAGGACCTACAAAATATTGATGAAGTGCCCTATTGAGGTGGAGATCTCATTAATTATTTGATCTACTGGAAAATAAAGAAGACCAGGGTAAAATGAGTGCCCTGACTAATACCATGATGTACCATCTTGAGGTATAAGATCTTTTTAATGTATTCACCACGGCTCCAGCTGAAAGGGGGGAAAAGGGGAGCTGAATGGATCCATTAAATTAATTGAAGCAAGCCTTGACAAGAGATAAAACATCCTCTGGCCCACATCTCTTTGGCTTTATAGTAAACAACCAATGATCCATACACAAAAAATAAAAGCAGAAGACAGGCTGTACAGAGACTTCAAGGCCATGGAGTATGACAGAGACAGGGGTGAAAGGATCTTCAAGAGGCCCCTCTCTCTTCCATGCAACCCTGCATAAGTATTCAACCTGTATTCCATTCATTGTGCTTCCACTTAGTGATTTTGATGTTGGTAATATCGAGTTTGTGGTTTGGCTCCTGTTTGCTGATATTAGAAGGTACTCTACAGCAAATATCAGAGGCCTATCTTGTCTATTTAATCAAAGAAATTTTAAATCAGGTAAAACATAAAATAAAAAAAGTTCTTGAATAGCCAAATCCAGTTACTAAAAAGCTCATGCAACTTTTCTAATTGTTTAATTTGAATAAAATTTATTTAGTTGTTTATGTTTGTTTGCTTATATGTATAACTAGACATGCTCTAATATTTAGTAACTAACAACTTACAAAAATGACATTTATACTGAAGACTTTTTTATGTTCATATATGCAGCAGTTCGTATATAATGATGTATGACATTTATATATTGCTTTATTTCTGTATATTTCTGTTTAGTTATATGGTATATTGGAATGTAATTATCATTCATATTAGCTATATTATTAGTATTCAGTTATATTTCTATACATTCACAATGTTGTTTATGTTCCATAATTTTTGAACTGGAGTTTATATAAATAACTTGACTGACTGAACAACAGAGAAACATGTACCTCTTTTAAAAAAAAGGGGGACGGGGGTTGGTTGGGTGAATGTGAGGCCACCAACACAGCGACACTTAGATCCTCACTGTAAATTAAATGATCTTCAACATGTGTTGCCATTTCAGTGCATAATAACATTGTCATTCTCATTTCCTTGCCTTCATTTTGCATGGTCTGTCTAGTTGAGTAGTGTCACTATAGTCATGCTAGCCTGTTAGCAAAGGATTTTGTGATTCTCTTTGTGTTATTCTTGTTATCAGACAATTTAAACATATTGCTATTTAGCTGTCAGCATCCCTTTACTGACCCACAGTTGGCATTATGACCTTAGAGAACATGAGTGAGTTTCCCGAAGGCTTCTTAACGCTACGTGATTTGTAAGTTCTATCTTTTAACATAGATCTTACGAACAACGTATGGTTAAGAAGGCTTTGGGAAACTCACCCCATATCTTGAAGACATAGATTGTGTTGGACTAGGAAATCGTCAAATGTTGTGTGTTTGCATTTTGAGGTGCATTTTTTTAATCAACTACTATGGCATGGTCTATAGCCATTCAGTCTGCCTTTGTCTTATCCTGTACTATGTAACTTTGAAGATGAAAATTAAATTGTTGCTTATTTTTTGAGTGACTCCATGAAAAATCCCTCTCCAGTCCCTAATTACAGTATGTGCACTGCTGCTTCACTATAAAATGGCAGAAGAATGGTGCAAGATATTTTACATGCATGTCATGTATCTGTGATGGTTTCTATATGCATAATAAAAACGAAATGAAGCAATGAACAAATTCACTATGAACTGAAGCCCTTAACTAATTCGGTAATTGGACTGACAGAAACAACCCGTGTCATAGTGAAATGTATGCAGGCAGCAGTAAATACTACATTTACTCGTATATATTTGGCTGTTGCCTTAGTTTTTACATTTTCTTCTGATGGGTTTGTCACATACAGTATATACCATATAATTAATACTTATAATCTTAATACTTGTAAATACTCCTAGAACGTTGTATAAAAAAATAATTCATAATGATTGAAGAAATGTGCTTTACGTTATATGATGAAAGGTCTTTAAAGGAATGGGTATTTCATTTGCTGGGAAACTCTCCAAACCGTTGATAAAATGAAATTGCAGCCAAGCCCATTTACTGGCCTATGTTGAACTGCATGCTGACTAGTAGTGTTTGAAGTTCGCAAAAAGTAGGTGGTAATGGTGTCTGGTGGTGGAATACTGTGAGGGAGCTGAGGGAGTGGATTCCTTTTTAAGATAAGCGGACATTTTGCAGCAGCTAGCATACTGTTTGTCCACACTGATAATGGTAAGAACTAAGCACACACAAATGCTATGGAAGCCGCATACACTGCACTCAGATTCTCACCCCTGAGGTGGTTTGTCATGTGATGGGTGCGGAAATGTACTGTATCAGTGCATGCTCCTTACCTCTCCCTCTTTCCATGTACCTTGTAGATTATGAAACTGATTTTCAGACAACGTTGGCTCATGCATATAAAACATATAACTGAGATGATGGAACTTGCTTAAGCATTTAAATTGGATTTCTTCATTTAATAGTGTTAAATTTATCCTATCCTAAATTTATCTAGGGTGCCTCACACCTCCATGGCTGGGGGCTTGAATTCCTCTTTGTGTGTGTGTGTGTGTGTGTGTGTGTGTGTGTGTGTGTGTGCGGGTGGGGATTATGTTTTTATTACATTGTGGGGACCAAATGTCCCCAACGATGTAATAAAAACCTGTTATTTTGACATTGTGGGGACCATTATTCGGGTCCCCATAATTATCTGTGAATGCAATCAAAAAAGTAAAAATGCCAAAACTCTCATATTTTGTTTGGTTACTTATGGTTAAGGTTAGGGCTGGGTAGGGGTTAAGGTCATCATATTGGGATTAGAGTTGGAGAGTCCCCAGAAAGATATAATTACAAACGTGTGTGTGTGTGTGTGTATGTGGGTTAAGGTTGTCATTGTTGGGATTAGGGTTTTGCCCATAGAAATGAATTGACGATCGTCACACAGATATAAATAAAAAATGTGTGTGTGTGTGGAGATTGCATGTTCTCCCCAAACTGCATCGGTTTTGTCCTGCAGTCAAATGGCAAGCAATTAGAGTGCAGTAACTAGTGTCTTGTGTATGACTGAATATGCATGTACTATGTACCCTTGTACCCTGTGCTGCCTAGGATAAGTGACCAGGGATAAGTGTTTGGAAGAAAGAAGGATACATTTATACAGAGGGGTAAAGTTATTTATATCAGTTATGTCTTTTCTTTAAATTGCCAAAGCATGCAATGTTATTGATGCAGATGCAACAATGTAATTTAAAAACAGAGTGTTTTTAACAGATGTTTTATGCCTCTTTAACATCTCCTGAAGATGAAAGCGTAAATGTGTCAGCTGCCTATAGCTTCTAGCAGGACAGTGAATGCTGCCATTGTATCCCTGCTGGCATTTTCAGGGGCTTTACATACAGTGGGTGTAATCTGATTGATGGTAAATATTATCTAGATAATGGTTTTATAGACCTGGCACCTAGGCACTGAGGGGTTCCATGTGTTTGATTTGGCCCCAGTTGAATAAATATCTAAGAGGCTGGTAGTACAGGTAACAAAAAGGATCATTTTGTTTCCTTTATCCATAAAAATATTATCATTTCATGTCTGTTGAAATTCATCATCTGTTAATTTTAATAATTTGTGCTGCTATGCATGAATGAATATTAGCAGGGTTTTCTGTACATTTTTACTTTAAAGAAAAGATCACTTTTGAAATAAAACATCCATCCATCCATCCATCCATCCATCATCTAATCACTTACCTAGTGTCATATCCCTACCCATCTTCCATCTTGTTTTTTTTGCTCTAGCCTGAGTCGCCTGTGGCCAACGCATATGTTTCCTTTCCTGTCTTTGTTTTCCCTCCACCTGTCTGCCCTGGTCTGGAGTGTGTCATGTTGAGTGTCCCTGCTACTGTCCCTTTGGTCCCTTTGGTACAGCCGTACCTCTGTCTTTTCCATGTTCCTAGTCATAACATGTCTTGCCCTGTGTCCTTGATCCTGTCCATTTCTTGTCCTCTGGCCTTGTGTCTGCCCTGGTGTTTGGTTCTGTGTCCCGACCCTGGTGTTATCCCGTCTGGTGTCCGACTCCCTGAATACTCTGTCCCTACCCCTGTGCCCATGCAGGGTGTGTGCCCAGGGTGCGTGCCTCGGGGCAGGGGTGGGGGTTACTGGCCATGCCTGTTACTTGTTTATCCCTCTTGTCTTGCTTCTCGTTTCTAACCCTCATGTGGAAATCTATCTCAGCTGCCTCTCGTTAGCTCCCTCATTAGTCTCACATATATATGCATCCCAATCCTGTGTTCCTCAGTCCAGTCACTGATGTCGAACCTTCCAGTTGCCTGTGCCCTTTGTAGTTCTAGTCCTTCTGTTTCTGATCCCTTGCGATCCTGTTTACCATCCCCATTCATTTGATTCAATAAAAACCTCAAGTCCCTCATCCTTCAAGTAGTGACACCTAGTACAGGATCATGCACGGCCTGGAGTTTATCCCAGGAAATACACGGTACAAAGGCTGCTGTGTATGGAGCTGCGTAACCGCAGACCAGTCACAGCCCTTGCTGACCCCTGTCCATCTCTGAAAGCGCCTACAATGGGCATGTGAGAGTCAGAACTGGACCATGGAGCAATAGAAGAAAGTGGCTTGATCTGATGATTCACGTTTTCTGTTACATCATGTGGATGGCCATGTGTGTCATTTACCTGAGGAAGGGGGCACCAGGATGCACTTTGGGAAGTGAAGACAAGCTGACAGAGCAATGTTCTGCTGGGAAACTTTGGGTTCTGGCATTCATGTGGATGTTACTTTGACATGTACCACCTAATTAAACATTGTTGCAGACCAAGTATACCCCTTCATGCTACCAACACTTTGGGTACACATAAACACAATCCTGTCCACATTTTAAGTATTCTGGCTGATACAATCGGTGCATTTCTAATAATCATATGTAAATGATAACAACTGAAAAGGCTTAAGGCATTTTCAACAAACTGCAAATCTCGTTAACATTTTTTACTTTTAACTATTTAAAAGTACTATTTATTTAAGTGTATAGTTTCATTTCAGTAGAACTAGATGCACAATATTATAAGACAGTTGTATGTTATTAGGTGGGAATATATTAACTGTTGTAGATGTTCTGTTAATTTCCTTTTGGAGAAAGCCAAGTAGAGTGTCTCTCTGTTCTGTAGAGCTCAGCTCAATTATTATATTTGCATAGCTAAAGCTGTTAGATAGGCTGCGCATGAGAATCACTTGACACGGTACTTTCATTCCCTGGAGTAAATGATATCAAGATGTCTTTACCATGGGTGTGAGTCATTTCCATAAAGAACACACAAAGAACTGATTCTCCGCATCACCAAAGCATCATGGAATGCCATGGAAAGACCCAAAATAAAATGTCTGAAGATGGAATCATATTGCAGAATAATTCACCTTCACAGTGTACACTTAGCAGCTTAAAAGTAATTTAAGAATATTGTGGTGAATCAATAGTGGAATAATCTAATACAGTACGTTGTGTGATTCTTCGGGTACGTCATCTAAACTGGTGTTTTAGGAAAAACTCTTAAAATGGATAAATAGCCTATAAAGATATGGAATAGCAATAAATGTTGTTCTAAGGATGGAGACTAAGTAGTTCATATATCCCTGCTAAGTGATCTGGGAAAAGCACCGCATTTCTTGTGGAGTCTGCACCATCAGTCAGACCCTTGCATTAAGCACATTACCTCATCAGCCTTTTTGGGTGTATCATAATATATCATTAACCCAGATGTATGATGGGACTGTATTACACCTCCAGAAACAGCGCCTCCAAGGCGCCAATAATGTGGATTGACGGGGTCCGATCCATGATTGTGAAACTAAACCTGTTTTTTCAAGGTTATGGTCCTGAAGGTCATCGAAGCTGAGCTGAAAGGGGTCTTTTGTACAAAGAACAAAAAAATGAGCTCAGTGTAAGGTGGCTGGTTTATACTTGAATGTAATGTTAGGACCTCAATTCCATAATTTTAGCAATGCATTCTATGCTTTATATTAATATGATGGTTGTGTGTAAACTGTATTTGTTCAGCTGAAATCTTGTAAATTTTTTGTATGAAAATAAGTACTAAATAGATTGTGATTGTGGATCCTTTTATAAAGGATTTCTCACACCTTCTAGGTTGAGCATTTTGATTCCCACCCAGGGCTATTTGGTGTGTGTGTTTGGTGTTTACAGGTCCAGGGACATGTAGTTTGGTGAAATGGAGTCTCTAAAATTCTGTGTGATGCACTCAGACTGACATCCTGTCCAGGATGTTTTGCTTCCTTGTGTCCTATGTTCCTTGGATAGGCACCAGGACCTCGGATGGCCCTGTTCTGGATGATGGGATGGAAGCTGGATGGGTAACTACTAATGAAAGAATACAATTTTGATTTGATGGATAATGCTCAAAGTGTATGTTATTCAAAGACATGCAGGTAAACTTCAAGTGCATACTCGTATAATACATGGCACAAATTGGTTCTCTAGAGTAATGACTCAATGACTCTAGAGTAGGTAATCTTTCCTGCATACCACACCAGAGATTTGAACTTATCACCGTTAAATTTGTTTCCATAACTTGGATAATATTTTTCAACATTCATAATGGAAACTTTTATCCTCTACACAGCTTTTGAAATATAAGTGATAGCACTATTTAAAAAGCAGATTTTTCTTATAATGTTTGTGCTTGTGTCATGAAAAACTCATTCAATCGTATTCAGCCGTGATACAACATATCTGCAATATCAACAGTCTAGTACAACGGAGAACAATCTTGTCTTTGGATCTCTTTTTTTAATCACTTACGTCATCTCATTAAAACATGAATTATCAGTGTTTGCCCTTGTCCTAGAGGGTGAGAGAATTTGCTCTGCCAGTTCCTATTCAGTCTTTCTTTACTTCCTGCTTGTATAGCTGTCACTTCTTTTATTATTAGGTAGATCAGCCAAAGAATACCAGTTTATGTAAAGGGCAGCAATATGTTTAGTCTTTCTGTGTGCTATTCAGAGAGTGAAGTTGAATGGGCATGTTTACCTATGTATATTTGTCTATGTGAACATTGCAAGCAGATAATGTACAAAGAATTTTGGTTGATATGGTTATTAATTACTTTATGTATTAACTTCATCACTGGAGAAGGATCCGTTTTTAAAAATGGAAGAAATTGGTGTTTTATGAAATAAAGACATTGGTTCAACAAACAAGCACGCATTTCCTGACTAATATTATCTTTGGCTGTTATTGAGTAACTTACTGTATTTTATCGTAATATCTGTACTCTGAGGTTTGCATACCAGTATGGTATGCCAGTTCAGACAATGCATGGCAAGAGTCTGGTTGTAGTGACTTGAACATGAATCAAACTGCTTTTGAGCAATTGCTAGTGAGTCCTGTCATCTGCTGTGCAGATCATTTATCGAGTGATTGTGCAAATATGCAGTTAAAGTATGTTGTCAGATAGGCAAAAGTAATATAAACACACATCCATTTATTTGAGTCTAGGTTAGATACAGAGTTCTTTCTCCCTCTATAATTTCTCGTTTTTGTTTAAATATTTATGAATATATGTGTTGATATTAATTATGAATGTGATATAAAAAATACTAGTCACACATTTCTGTTATAGGAATTACCAGAAGGATCTAACATTCACGATGACCCTGTTATAAGATGTAAGATACCAGCAGTGTTACTGAAGTAGGAATTAAAATGTTTATTCTGTAGTCTCAGCTTTGAAAAGAGATTTGCCACAAACAACCAGCCATTGTAATACATTAATAAACTAACTATTTATAAATTAACTTTATAAAGTAATGAAATACCCTGGGATTCCTGTGATATGGAACTTGTTCCAATGATGGTTCCAAATTTCAGTGATGAAGTGTATCAAGCTCTGAAACTTGAGTTAACACACACATGCATGTTTGTGAAACAGACATATGTGTCTTTTGCCGACTTCTAGATGTGCAAATAAAATTTTAATAAAACGTATTAAAAATTATTAGTTTCTGTTTTATCTAAATATACTGACCAGTATGAGGTAATGTCTTCATTTCTGTTTTGTATGTCATTTAACCAGCGCTCAAAAGACTGGTTCACATTATTTAAACAATTTCTTTCTTATTGTTATGCCACTTTTCATGTTTATAAGGATACCTTTTGTGAATGTGATAAGATTAAACTTTTATCTTTGCCAGTTGTTATTTTATTGCATGTGTTGCACATGTTACTTGTGAACAACTGACTTGAAATTATCAAAGTGGATAACAGTTTTTTTTCTTTATCCAGCATGGGAAACAGGGTTCTGTTTTCACAAAATTTACAAGGTTCTTGCACAAATGAAATGTCGATGTTTTGTAAATACCCTCACTTCCCACTTGTTGTCATCTAATCAGATTAGCTTATGCCGTGACCCACACCTCCATGCCTTTGTATTTATCTCCAGCTGCATAACCTGATAAACTACCCTCAACCATCATGAAGGGCTGAAGAGAGGAAATAGATACGTAACACATGTGAGAGAATGCCTGACCTTCATTTCTTGTTTAACATCCGCAACAGAATAGATGAGCATGATCACTCGATATGATCGTGAACAGATCACGGTCACCGAGGTGAACAAAGGTAGTAAAGGGAGAAAGTGCTGAGATATTAAAATGCATCTTAAACACATTTGGATAAAAGCATAAAATAATGTTACATTTTTAAAAATATTAAGACATAAGTGGATACTATCATTAAATATTATCTGGTTATGCCATACACATAAGGAATCATCATTCAGTATTTTAATACTGTGTACTGAAGTGTACTCTAGCGTGATAATAAAAACATGTGTACAGAAATACAGATGCACCAGTAAGGATATCTGAAATGCACTGTATTTACTACAGAGACCAGTGCAGGTCTTCTGATCTGCGAAAGAAAAGGGTTACAAAATTTTAGTCAAGACAGGCTGATCAAAGGATACGGGCTCTGTGTACCCATGCTGTCATCTTTAATTACTGTCTGTGGAAGCGTCAGGGTGCTGTTTTTCTGCCTGTGATACAGCGGCATTTTATGATCCATCAATCACTATGCCCACTCAACAAATTGCCAAGGAACAGCAAAACCTTGATCGGTCAGATAAAAGGATATCAAGTGATAAAAGTTTAAGGATATCAAGTGACAATGCCTGAACATTTATCTCTTGGCTAGGTCTTTACAAGAATATTTGCATTCTTTCTTCTACTTTGATTTTTTTTTCTCGTGAGGACAGTGGAAAACTGAGTATAACCTTAATAAATTAGAAAGATCGGTAGACAAAAATCACAACCAGGGCAATGTCCTTATTAGTAACTTAATTCATAAAATAGGAGTTATGATAGTAATAGTACTAATGTGCTTTAATAATTATGAGCTCTGGTCATTAGAAGTCTTTCAAGTTGAAATATCTTTTATTGTTAACTTTCGATATATGATGCGTGGTCATACACTGAAGTGCAATATCGTTCTCATTGGTGCAAATGAGAAGTCAATGCATTAGGTTACTCTTTGAATCTAAATATGTCCAGCAATGATTCAAACCCTAATAGACAGAATGAAGTATCTAATACTTTGCTTTGGAGGATAACAATAGCAGTATTTGATTTAACATGTGCTAGACAGAATTGTAGTAGACAATGCCACTATGTTCACTGCAGGAATGTAGTACAGGATGAGGGGTAATTGCTTTTTTGAGCACCACTCGTCATTAGTAGTTGTTCATCACCTTCTGTCCCTCTGATTCTAATGACTGATATTAGTTACAGAGGAAAATGTTTCACGAATCTAGGGTTGAGATTGTTTTTTTTTCTTCTTTTTTTTGCTGTTTTTCAACCACTAATCACTAAGCACCATGGAAACACACTTTAAAGTATTTCTTTCATGTTTTGTAGCCAGTTTAGCTCTTCCTAAATCTGAGATGCTCAATACATGGTGAATCCCTCATGACTCCCACGCATTCTAAGTCCATGGCTGTGTGTTCTTCTGTTCCTAGCTGCCTCCCTTTTATATGGCACAACTTCTTTTCTCTACTGCTGAAGAATATCTTACCAAAAATCAAGTAATGTGTTACAAGTTCCTGATTCAGCTCTTTGGTGGTTGCCCTCTTGAAAGATTGGTCATATTTTATAACTGATATATTTTACTGAGTCACACAGAGAGTTCATAGAGAAAAATGTACAGCTTAGAGCATTGCTCTGGACTATTCATTCAGTATGAGCAGTTCTTTCAATTAATGTCTAATTTTAGGTCCCCAGAGGGCTGGTGAATGAAGTCGCCAGCCAACAATTACATTTAATCTTTCTATTTGCACCTACCATCTATTTCAGATTCTTTTAACCATGCTTTGACAGTTGAGGAAGGCCTGTTTTTCCAACCAGCATAACAGGCTATAATCAATACAACATTTAGGGTAGCTGATACTGCAAAACATCTTATTTTAATTATTCATATATTTCTTCATAAATTTGCATGTGGCTTTTGGCAAATATTCTGTGTATTTTTCAATCATGTTGTGGAAGAAAACAAATGGTCCCAGATGAAAAACTAAAAAGTTACAAAGTTTTTTAATTGATCTGTATTCCATTATAGTTGTTTTCTTGGAATACATAATGCTTAATACTGTTGAAGCAGCTCGTATTGAGATATGTTGGTATTTTTTAAATAAATTGGTATGCAGTTCTAAATATATGTAATGCCAATGGTGTCTTAGTGGTTAGGGAAGTGCACTTGTAATTAAAAGATTGCTGGTTCAAATCCATGACCAGCAAGGCACCACTGAGGTCCTAAGCAAGGTACCGTCCCTAAGCACTTCTCCCTGGGTGCTGAATTAGCTACCCCCTGCTATGTCTCATTGTCACATATGGGTTAAATGCAGAGGACACCCTCTCCTGGAGCCGACACCTTACCGTGGTGGAGGGGTTTGTGTGTTCCAATGATCCCAGGAGCTAAGTTGCCCGGG
>JAODKC010000117.1:11901717-11938822 GCA_026777985.1 Mormyrops attenuatus | reverse complement strand
CTTGTGCTAATTACCACATAGCTGTTGAGCTGAATCATTTGTGGTGGAGCAGGGAAAGAACTAAGCTACACAGGGCTCCGGCCCTCCAGGACTGCAGTTTGACACCCCTGCTCTAGTGCCACCTCACCTGCAAGCCAAGGACTTCTTTGCCCTCCTGGATGAACACCTGGCATGGAGGATCCCCAAGGCCAGAACTCTTGTCCTGTGCATGGAAGTACAAACTCACCCCAGATGCGTATCCCCAAGAGCCAGAGAAGGTCTGGTGCCTGATGAAAGCACTGTGGCAGGTGGTTGAGCTAGGACGACCTCTTCTTTTGGCCACCTTCCAGTCCGCTGCCTCTCCACAGAAAGACGTGGTTCAGTCCTCGGCCAGCCCACAGCAGTATGGAATTCCACCTGCTGGCTTCCTGCAGTCCTCCACGGCACCTTTCCCTGACCTATTAGCTGAGCATGAAGTCGCTGTGCTTGCCACCTCTCTGCAGCCTGAAGATGCTCAGCCTGCTGGCTTCTTCTCTTCTGTAGCTCTGCTCACAGGCTCCCTGCAGCTAGCCTCACTTCAGCCTGCCATCTCCAGCCACAGAGGAAGAAAGAGAGGATGCTTGCTGTGCCCCTGGCTGCCTCCTCACCTGACCCAGTGCCTCCAGAGTTCTGTCCTGGGGAAACCACCACCAGACCCGAGTCTCCTGAGCCTGGCCCACAGGGGCCCACTCTGCCTGTTTTTTCCTCTGCAGCACCCCCAGAGCCTGTCCTCGCCTCTGCTGCCTCCCCAGGGCACATATCCCAGGCTCTCAGAGGGGCCACATCGCCTGGTCTCACAGCTGATGTGCCATTTCTCCAGGTGTACCAGCTTCACCCCGTTCACCTCCAGGTGTACCAGCTTCACCCCGTTCACCTCCAGGTGTACCAGCTTCACCCCGTTCACCTCCAGGTGTCCAGTTGGCTCCTGCCCCGTTCACCTCCAGGTGTCCCGTTGGCTCCTGCCCCGTTCACCTCCAGGTGTCCCGTTGGCTCCTGCCCCGTTCACCTCCAGGTGTCCAGTTGTCATCCTGGTGCATGTTTCGTCTCCAGGTGTCCCGTCATTGCCTTGACGCCTGCCTCGTCTCCAGGTGTCCCGTCATTGCCTTGACGCCTGCCTCGTCTCCAGATGTCCCATTGTCACCCTGGCACCATCGTCGCAGCCTCTGGGCTCACCTGGAGTCCTGATCCAGGGGTCCCCCTTCAGCCCGAAGTCTGCATCGACTAGATTTTAAGTCCCAGTGCAGTTGGAGGTGTCTAATGGGGCCCCAAGGAGGGGTTGGCCAAGTCTTCATCTCCCATAGGGGGAGACAGGGGCAGACTATCTATGCTGACCACCCCAACCCTCATTTGGTATTTAGCCTAGCCTAGCCTAATAACCAAAATTTTGACTTTGATACCGATACCAGGTTTGATAAATTGATATGGATACAAAATTCATACCAAATCAATGCTGTAAAACAATCCCATTTAAATATTAAATTTGCTTTAAAATAGTCCTATTCATGAATGAAACCAACAGCAATACAATTATCTAAGTAAAATATGCATAGACCAATGAAACTCCATTCAATACATAGATTGTGATATTTGGCCTGAGCTGTTACTGTTATAGCAAGGCATGGTGAAGGAAAGAGGGATGTTCCATGGAGTGGCTCACCAAAAACAAAAGACTTATAAAACTCATAATAGAACACAAAGAGGAAAGCAGAAAATAAAGGGATGATAACGGGCCAAAACCAAAACAGGTAATATAAAAAATGAATTACATTAATCACTAAGAAAATGAACACTAATCAGGGAACCAGAGCATAACTGGGAGCAGGACTGGGAGACAAACACGCAGTAACAACAGACTGAAGAAATGAACAAAGGCAGGCACTTAAGAAGAAGAACATAAGAAATTTACAAACAAGAGGAGGCCATTCGGCCCTTCAAGCTAGTTTGGGGAGAACTTAATTAATAGCTCAGAGTTCTGTCTGTCTGTACATATATACAGATAACAGGGACTAAAAAGGGGCAGGTGTGGGCTATAAGGAACTAAGGATCACAAGGAGGAGGTGAGGTCAATTAACAGATACAAAAAGTAAAAACACCAAGGTAAACTAAAACAAGGACACCTGAACATAATATAAATTTAAATTTATAATATAAATCAGAATGAACAAGAGACAGATGCTTTGCCAGGTTAAATGTGTTGCCCCCTTGTAACAGAGTTAGCTTACTGTGCTGTTGGACTGCAGGTTTGCCCTGTTCATGTGGTTTAAAACCCAAATAACACCATATCTTACTTCTTCCACCCTGCTTATCAACTAGAGGTGGGCAGTGGGCGAAAGTGGTTTCCATTTTCCATCTGTGTAGCTTCTCTGCACATAAAATTAAATGAGTGCGACTCTCTCTCCACAAACTGCAGATTTGGCACAGGGACTATGTGATGTAAATTTTTTGATATCAAAATTATCAAATTGATAGAATCATACTGCTTCAAATTTTTGGTATTGTAATATGATACTGATGACGGTATATTGAACAACATTGCTATGTGGCCAACATTACCATGTATGAAAGCATTCAGATGAAGTCTGTTCACATATCTTTATTTTTTTTTTATAGAAAAGGCTCTGCTTAGAATGCAACCAATGTGAAGCAAACACTGTAACCATAACAACAGAACACTGTTTCGCTTTGCATCCCATCATACTGGTCATCTAAGGATAAGTATCAGGTGGAGACTAGGTATGGATGATACCACTGAGTTTCTTTTTTGATCCAATGCCAAGTAATACCAATGTTCGTTTTGCTGATATTGATCCCGATATTCGGTATCTGGCCCTACCATGATCTATCAATATACAACCCTACCCCGATGGCATAATTTGCATAATCTGGAGGATGGATGCTGATGATAAAATTTGAAAAACGGCAAGCATAGAAGAGCTACTAACAGCATTCTTTATATGAGGTGCTCCGACAGAATTTTAAGTATGCTAAAGCTGTATCTGACTATGCCTGTCACAACCTGTTCTCATGAGAGATCCTTCTCTGACTTAAGATGTAATTAAGAGCAAGCATGACCAACATGACTATAATGGTTGTCAGGAATGGTCATACATGATCATGGAAAAATCAAAGTGGATAGTGAAAAAGTTCTCAATAGATGGAATGCCAGTGAAAACCAGAGGGCCCACCTTGCTTTCAATCATGGGTGTCTTTAGGTCCGATCACTCGGGGCTATAGCCCTGAGTATTTCAAGCCTAGCCCTGAGTATTTTAGCCCTGATGCCAATCTTCCTTCAAACAGAAAAAAAGACAAGCCCTAGGTAAACTTGACTTTGCCCCTGATCTTTTCAATAGCTAGAAGCACCCCTGCTTTCAATTATTAATCAATTCTGAAACTGCTAGGCAAAAACTCTTAAATAAGGCACAATAAAATGTCCCAAAGCAAATAAAAGATAGAAAAGATAGTATAGACAGAATGATTGTAATTTTTTTAAAAAAGCATTTGAATTGAGTATCTTGATTAAAAAAATAAAAAATAGTTTTCAATTTTTATGCGAACTGAATCATTTTTAATGGTCCCCTCACCTGGCAAAAATATGTACTTGGTTAAAATTAGAGGCGGGTTAGGGCCGAGTGACTAGGCCCCTCCTGTGGCTTCAAAATAGCTTCAGTTATTCCTGAAATCCTTTTGTACAAGTCCTGAACTATTAAATCACTCTTCAAGAAGAAAAGCATGCAGTTCTTTGATGGATGAAGTGGTTGGAAATCTACTTTGCACTCGGTTCATTTATGTTTAGATCGTGGTCTTCAGGATCCTTCATTTTCATATATCAGGGATGATATTATAATTTAATAGGGAACTATCATGAAGAAACAGTCAAAGGGGGCATCAAGGGCATCATATTGCTTGACCATTGTATGGCTAAGTAGGGTAATCATTGGACCTAATAGTTTACATGATGTGGCTGTCCATATCGTCACACATCCCCCACAAAGTGTAAATGGTGGAAGCAGACATTGAGGCATATTTTGATTTTCTCTGAACATAAAACTACCTGAATGCAGGACAAAACATGAAAGATATCTCATCAGCAGGTCCGGCGCGCAAACCTCTCCCATCTTGGCCCGGGACTATCATTGGAAGCATTATTGTTGTATATGAACATTTCACATTCTGGCTTATGATATGTTAAGAACCCAAAAATATAACAATATTTTTCTCTGACCCACTTTTTAGTTACTAATTTCTCAGTATTTTATGATATCATTATGTCACTATTCATTTATATAAATTAAAATTATCAACATCTTGAATCACATTTTGACGCAGACCTGTTTGAAACATAAGTTCATATCTGTACACCTAGGGAAAGGTACACAAAATGATGTAAGGAAATGCTTCTTGTGACATATATTATGTGACTAGCCAGCTAGGCAAATATCTAAAATTGTAGCATTTATTAAGTGAATGCAAAAGGTAAAGTAACATTTTTATGACAACTGATATATAACTGTTAACATCAAACAGTTACAATTATTATGTGCAGTTTACTGTCAGCAGTAATGATGTAATTTTTGAGTAGAAAAAGAATACCATTAAATACCATTAATATTACATATAGGATATTTGACAGGAATAACTCTGTCCTATATGATTATGAAATGAATTTATGAAATGACATGTAGCCCATGTACCTGAAGTCAAGATACGTACAGTTGGGGAGCATATCCCTTAAATATCTCACACAGTAAATATAATTCCTGTGTGTATATGTATAATGTATATAATTCACTCTCATTTTCTCATACTTGAATCTGTCTGAGATTTTATTTACTTAATATATCAGCCTATTTCTTTATCACCGTTGTTTAGGTAGCAGGGATAGATGGATTCTGAAATCTTTTCATTAGTTTCACTCTAGCTAAGGAACTCACTGCATAGTAATCTTGCTAAGTAAACATAATTTTCCATTTAGGTCTTTTGGTTTTTTTTACTAGGCATGCCTGGTGCTGCCATTATAATTTATTTTTCACAAACAGAGAAGAATTAAATTGACATTTCAGTGAAATTCAGAGCACTGACCACATCAAAGTGTATTTTAGCTATGGCACATTGTGCAAGACTTACATCAAGGTGGCCACTTAACGATTACTTAAAAAGTTGACCTCATAATCAGATATTGATTTTAATTGACATGCCATTGGTGAGAAGATACTTTCCGTATTAGTCTGTGTAACCCAGTGGATGTTAAATTCCATTAGTTCGACAGTAAGAAACCATGTTTCTTGGGTTATGCTGCCAGCTGGGGTTGAGTATTTTGCTGGATGAGTGAGAGGTGAGTGTGGGGTCAAAGAAGACCTCTTTCCTCCATCAACCTTGGGTACTGCAGTCTGCAGTCGGATTGCTAGCACGTCAGCTCAATCCGTAAGAATCCCCCGAGTGCTGCCCACTTGAGCGTGAGGGCCCTGCTCTATTGGCAGCGGATGTCCCTTAACTACGCCCAGTCACTCAGGCAGCTCATCTAAACAGAGGGATGACAAGGCCTTTAAACCGCAGCGTGCTTTGAGTTCCTTGATGACATGCTGTGACCTATGCAGGGACAGAATCAGAAGGACGGGGTTGAAGGGCAAGGAGCAGACCTTTCTGTTTCTGACCTGCCCTGTGAACCCACTCTGACAGTGGGAGAGGGGATATAGAGGACAAAAAACATCTCTTTGGCTCTTACACTCAAGTTGTGGCCAAACAAGTTTACGTTATGCAGTAAGAAAATTTCGCCACTAGATGACACTAAGAGATAGGATGCTATTTATCGATTGTTTCATCACAGTACTCTGTAGAACTATTGCTATTATCTGTCATAACTACATTTTAAAATGCACAATGCAAAATGAACAAGTTAGCCTGTAAGAAAGAAATGATACTTAAATGTTTCCTTGAAATATTTTTTCCTCTGCTGCAAAGTCTGTTTTGCCTGTGATCTAGAAAGGACCAATTTTTATAGCTGCAGACCGAAAATCAAATTAGGTCATTAATGTCTTTAACAGAGTTTTACCCTGGATCTTACTTTGGATTTGAGGTAGGATTAGAGAGCATATGCTCTCACTATATTATTGCGGTACTTAAGTTAAGTGTTCCAAAGCATATAATTACCAGTAGGCTTATGTCCCTGAAGTATATGTGGAAAGTGGTGCTGGGTATTCATGAGTCAAGAAATACACTACTGCAGATTCAGTCAGCCAGCTCTCCGCATACATTCTGGGTCTTTTTGTGTTTTTTTTTCCTGTTGCCATGGGGAATAATTGAAGAGAATTTCAGTCATTGTTGTCCAGGTGGGAAATTCATAATTATATCCTGTATTTTTTTGCATAGGCCGTAGAGATTTTTTGAAGATATGCTGGTGCAGGTGTTGATGGAATTGCATGTGCAATAAACCTCAAAAAAAACAAGCACCACCTAAAACCCAAAAAAGAAATAAATGCATTAACAGTGTAAAGTTGCTAATGAAAACAAACATCTCACTGTTTATATTTTTAGATCATATTATTCATGTAAGATTTATATTTTAAAGGTAAATGCATTGTTTAATTTGGCAAATTCAAGCATTATTGATAATGTAAATGAAAGATATTGTATTGAAAACAAAATATTTCTTTGTTATTAAAAGATTTGTGATTTGAGACAAATGAGGAGCATTTTCTTTATAAGTACATTTTTTAAGACCCCTTTTCCTTATATTTGCTATTAGCATTGGGTAACAATTTAAATTAAGTGTACTTTGATAATACATTCATAATTCTTTCATAGAACAATAAGTGCATCTTCATAATGCATTCACAGAACCTTAATAAGCAACATGTAAGTATACCTTAATATGTCCTAAGGCACTGTATTCATAACAATTTCAATGAACAAGACATGACAGCTTTAATACTCATTAATAACAAACATAATAATTGTATTCTTAAACAATACAGCAACTCATAAAACATTTTAACGGTTCATCATGTATGTATGTATGGTAAGCCATTACCATTATGCAGCTTCATAATGCATTCATAGGATACATGTACATTTAGATTAAAGCTTCATAAAGTATTTATAATGTCTTTAATAAGAAATATTAAATCATTTAATTTCTTTTAAAGAAAATGCAATGAGCAATCATACCGATGGCACGTAGCTTCTATGCTGAAGTATACTTACATGCTGCACTTAATGTAAATCATTACCTAACACCGTTACAAATTAATGTTTAGTTTTTAATATTAGCAATGATTATCTTTGAATAACTGAGCTTTAAGGAAACATGTATGAAGACAGCATGAAATCCTTGTGCATAAAATTTTAGTGATGTAGTGAAGACAAATTCAGATATTTCAATGAGTTTTCCAGATTATTTAAAACAATCGTAGTCACTAAATCTATGGACACACACACACACACACACACAGACACATCTGTGTATTGTGGCAAGGGCTAGGTTTTATTCACAGTAATATATGAGTATGGTAACATTGTCTTTGTGGCAAAATAATAGCAATTCCCATTATTGATAAAATAATTTAAGAAATCCATAGCTATTTCATGGGAAAAGGAAAACTGAATAAGCTGATTGCTTTTCAGTTTCTCTCTATCTTACGAAGAAGTTCCATGCGGTTGTCAAAAAAAAAGTGTTGCAGTTTTAATCAATCCACTTGAGTTAAGGAACCCTGAACATGAATGCAACCAATTTTACCCCCATACTGTTGATTATACAATCAATAATGAACAACCGGGAAACAGAAGCTACTTGATTTATGATGGAATTGGTTAGCAATTTGGAGACACTGAACAACTAAGAGAATATCACTGAATGTTTGATTATACATAGAACTGCATATGGAAGAAAGTCCCAATCAAACAGCAAGGGGATGTTTAAGGAAACATTTTTAAAACAAAAATATTTTGCACTTTTTCTTGTCAAGATCAACCTATTTGATTGTTTCAAAATTCCACGGTTAAATGGAGGTTAAGTTCTATAAATGCATTAGCTGGGAAAATTAAACTCCACTGTTTATTCAGAAAGCCACAGAACCAGGATACTTCAGCATTTAAGCTCTTATAGTCCTTTTCCATTCTCAGAGGCTGCATATAAAACAATCCATTAGTGTCAGCTTTGCCTGAGAGTTTAAGTGGACACCTGTCCATTAAGGCTAGGGAGTCTGAGAGAGACAAGTCACTCAAATTGTTTGGTAGAACTGTGTTTTCTGGCTATAATGGAATTCATTTGCACATACAAAAGCACAATTATGAAAAATACAATAATATTTTAAAATATTATTTTTAATAATAATGTTAAGATCAAATATTAAGTATATTTAACTTAAAATCAACTATATTAAATAGCAACAACCCATAGTAATAATAACAATAACAATAATAATCATTTCTTATTAAAAAAAAGTGATAAAATATTTCAAAAGATTTGGAAAACACGAGGAGGTAGTTGTTGTATGAATGTGACCCTCAGTATCAGTCTCCGTAAAGGCATTGCTTACACAAGCTCTAGGGGGTGTTCAAGTGTATCTTTTCCATTTCAATCCAAACAATGGCTGCACTTCTGTGTGTCACATTATATTTATTGCCTAATTTACATGCTTACTGGGTTTCAGGTTACTAGGGAAAATCGGGAGGGCATTACTGATAAGATCCAGTAAAGGGAAGCATTCCTCCTTCATTTCCAATGCCAGGCACTATGTTTCAATAGGCTCAGTCTTATGTGACAAATAACCAATACAGAAAAAAACTCAAGTTTGTTTAACTGCAAAGGAAATCAGGGACTGTTGTTAAACATTTTATACTGTCCATACACGTAAATGCACTATACCACATACAGATCAGTGTTATGAGGAAAGCGCACCACTGTCACTCCTCGACAAAGACAAGTATACAGAATGATGCACCCTGTGTATCTGCCAGTAAAATTCCTAATATAAACAAATGAAGGAAGATATGTCAAATCACAATTTCTTGCAATTAAATCATTAACGAGATATAGCTCCTGGTGAGGCAAGACAACTTGTCAGTTCTAGCCCTACTTAAAGGTCTTTGGTTTTATTGATTCAAAGCAGCTCCTTAAATAAATAAAAAATAAAGCAGCATCTGTAGCTGGTCTGAAATCATACTTGAAGCTTTAACCCTCTGGAGTCTGAGGCCTGTCAGCATACATAATCAATAGTATGAACTGCTGACCCATTGACATCTACCTCAGTTGCTACTCTTACCAAACATAAAACACAACAACAACACGACAACAAGAATAATAATAATAACAGTGATGTCCTTCGTTTTGCATCATATGACTGCATTCATAAATATTTTGATTACTATGGTAAATAAAAAGTAAGCAGGATAATGTTATATAAAATATATTATATATAATATTGTATATATTGTTATTTTTAATGAGAATCAATGCATATAATAGCTTGTATTAATATATCACATTTTAGTGTTAATTTTACCTTAATGTATAGATGTTTGTATTAAAATATTTATTAAACTGGATGTGCATATGCAGTTTTGGTTTTGCAAATAGACCTAGGGAGTATTCCATGATGCAGGATTAAGGGAAAGTCTGACTTATTTCGACAAGTCTGGCTCATTTAAGTGGGAGTTCGGTTCCATCAACGTGTCTTAAATGAATCCCCGCTGAGTTACCATGGTAAGTTACGCAAGTGAACAAGTCTGCTCCGGACCAAGTTAACTGTCTCGCTTAGTTAAGCATTGTCACAAAGAACGTCCGACGTGTGGGAACAGATTCCCAAAAGATCGTTCTGTCGGACGAAATTCCACATTCTCAGTACTCATGTCATGTAATAAATATAATATAGCCTCTAAAAATCATGTCTCAGCATTCCAATTAACTCTAAAATAATCAAAATAAAAGCATACCCATATTACAAACATGAAATTGAAATTGAAAAAAAAAATTAAAATAATATGAACAGGAAGATATTTTTATATTTTGTTTAGTCACAGTCTCCGTTTAAAGTTTATTAGTAAAAAGCAAATACAACATACGGTTATTTGTGCAGATCATTTCATACAAATGCGATTGAAAGTATTTTACATTCAAATAATACAGAATAACATTATAAAGTGAGAATGACTAGTGAACTCAACCCAGAAGGTTCCTTTTTGGCTATGGGATCGAACCAGGCACTTTCGTGGTGTAAGGTGACGTCATAGGAGTATACCACTGTACCAGGCTCTTGTAACATTTACATAACTTACGCATTTAGTCTGTCTGCAATTCTTTTCCAAGCCAACTCCCTGGCTTTGTTTATGGCCATCGTATTGCCTTTTTAGTGATAACTTCTTTGTATTCTTCATATAGCTCCATCAGCAGCATTTCTTCTGCGGCTAAAAAAAACACCGCTCTCATTTTACACGCTTTCCAACTCATTTGATCGATCTATCATTCATCCATTCATTTAAGGCTTCTTATATATCTTGGGTGTGCGCACTAAGTGAAACTATGCAAGTCTGTCTTGTATGACCCTTGGTTAGGTAAAGCTGAACTGCATTAGTGGAACGACATGAGGCTAAGTTTAGAGATGGCGTTAGTTTGAGTCTGACTTTTTTGGGAAACTCTGGCTTTCTTTAGCTACTTTCATGCAATACCCCCCAAGATTTCTTGTTTAGTCAAATAACTTCTTGGATTTAAGGCAGTCTGAGCTAAATGTAAGTGAATAAAGACAAAATTGATTTAAACTGGTGTACCTTAAATCCGAAAAGATCTGAGCAGTGCTTTGTGAAATAAGCCCAACATGAGCCAGAAGTTCCATTGGCGCAAACAGTAGTATTGTTGTGTAAGTCATAAAATACAACAAAGATCTGTATCAGTGCTATCATGTACATTCATACTGTGGTTATGTTTAACCTACACATGAGGAGCAGAGCCAGGAATGATAACACTGAAAATTAGCCTCACGATTAAGAAAAGTGGAAGCAGGAGTTTAACAAAGGGGAGCAGAAAGTATTACACATGGCTACATTAGCAGTGTTGGATTGCTGGTACAAGACACTGACTCTCCCCTTGCTATGTACAGCTAGGTAATGTGGTGCTGAGGCTTACAAGAGCCTGGAGAAAAAGAACATTGGATTATTCAACGAGCTGCTGTTGGCAATTAGCTGTGGAAAGGAATGAAGTGGGGCCTTAGCAGTGTAGGGGATTTGCAGCTTGTTGGATGTGTTCAGGCTCTTTGTCTGGAAGGCTTATGTGCCACAACAGCCCGGCACAGGCAGATGTCTGCTGAATGAATGCATTACACAGAGGCAGACTCACACAAGACTGGCTGCTTTAATTTTCTCTGCCTCTCACTGACCCTGTGTGCAAAGCAGAGGTTCCGTTTCAAATACAGTTTCCCTGTACGGAACATAGCTCCATTTCCTTACGTGGCATTCTTGTGAATATGTGAGAGTGACGTGTCCATAGGGGATCGGAGGTGTGTGACGCTGAAATAGCTCTGTCTACACAAGGAGACTTGTGATATGATGACTGTAAAAGGTATATTTGTCCACTTTAGCTAATCCTCTAGACAAGGTCATCTTAGCATTAGAAGGTTAAGAAAACCACATCTCCAAAAGAACTTAAAGTCTGTTAAGACAAAAGGTCTGAAAAAATGTTATACTGGCATATCCCGGAAAAATTACTATAGAGTATAAGAATAAATATGTGAGACTATAGTAATGGTTTTACTTTCATAATGCACCCTTACAATATAAGCAAAAACAAAGAAAAAAAAAAACATAAAAAGGTTTCTGTGTCATCTTTAAAAAAATAAACATTGATTTTAAATGATCTCATTGCAACCGAAATAGCATATTATCTTATTAGCAAGAATGCACTAGATTAAGCATAGAAAATAAAGTGATCCAGAGATATATAACACATATGCGCCAAGTCACCTAGTAATATATTAGGAAGTCTATGTAACACATGTAAATATCCTACAAATAAAATTTTTATTTTGCCATTTGGCATCAATTATTTTATTTATGCATACTTAATAGTAGTGAAGAATAATACATTTGTATGTTATCAAACTGTGTAAGTAAATGCAGAGGTCATGCTTGCTTAAACCCATTGTCAAAGTTAAGTTCACAGATCCTGGTAGCTTTTTCTACTGATCAAGTATACCAACGGTCAACAATTAAGCTTGTTGTTGGGTCTGGGAATTAAAAAGACCACGGCCTTTTCAATTATATATGTATATATAGGGTGTTTTGAAAAGCCATTGTGAGATTCATCACATGGAAAACAAAGCCTCATTTGTTAAGTGGGGGCCGTTTTAAGTTACACAGTTAGAAAACAGTCAATTTTACACATATTTAGATCTATGATTACTCCCTGTGCAATCACAAAGTAGTTGTAATGAAAATGCAACAAATCACTATGGGCCCCCCTCTCGATCTCTCTTTTCTTCCTTTTTGAAAGACCAGTGATATTTTAGCCTCTGAGTTTACAAAAGGGGCAGTTTGTAATGTATGCAGAATTACCTTTTCTTTTTACTTGTAGTAGCACTTGAGTGTCATGTTGAGCCCAAGGCTAGGGAGACTTACAATGACCTGTTCTGACTGGATTTTGTGTTTACTGTATTCTCCTCAGCAAAGCAGAGCAGGATCCCATCTCTTATCAGCACATAAAGTCTAACAGATTGCATGCTCAAATTTCCCCTCCCAGGCAATGTTGGTTTTGTCCATTGTTTGGCAGACAAAGGTTTTACGTATCCCACAGCTTGAGTTTCTTTGGGCTTTCTTTGCCTGGGTTTCACCCTGAGGCAGAGTTCTGCACCAGGGGCTCATCCAAGTAAGGCATACACCGAGACGCCAAGTTTTGGGTAACCGTTTTAAGCCGTTTAATCATAGTTTTCATTATAAATTTGTGCAGGCACCCTCCCAAGTGTTTGGAGGGGAGGAGAAACAATTAACTCCTGTCAGCGAACAAGGACTGACCCCTGGCTTAATGAACACAAGCATATCATCATTGCCTTGTGCTGGGTGATCACTGGCAGCTATTCAGAAACAGAGCAGCTTCTGCATTTGATTATTTTCTCGCTTTGAATTTTGAAATATTTATTCATATTGCATTAATAGATTGTATCTATTAATATTATTCATGATGCTAAGTGGCAATTCAGTTTATTTTCATTTTAACATAGTCATTGATTTGTTAATCAAAAATTTGTGGAAATTCTAGAAAACAATAGTTTTACATTAAGGAATGTTAGATATCAATCAATGTAGCCTTTGTTTCTAATGTAGGAGCATTTGGATTTCATTAACATCAACAGAAGTTTGCTTTTGAGAAATAGTTATTCATTTACATATTAACATTGTATTGTGCTATTTTAACAATTCTTTGCGTAAAATAAATTGATATTTATACATTTAAGATGTGTTTTATATATAATTTTATACATATCTTATAAATCAGTGACACCTTTACATTCTTCCACTTCCATTCAGTCCTTAATGTCTGACTGAAAAAAGTGGGTCTTATTTTATTTATTCATTTAAGCTCCTAATCAATAATATACAGTATGCTCATGACATCATACAAGTTGAGTGTTGCTTTTTATATCCTGTATGGGTTTTCCATAACAATGAGTTCTAAAATGGATTTATTTTGGTAGCTATGATATGCTTTTAGAAACGTGATCAAGGTTACTTAAACTTCCTCAATGGAAACCACTAAGTATCTAGCTATGAGTTGTACATTAAGTCTAATATGACTGACTACATGGGGTAGAATGCATGGTGTGTGGTGTTGCACCCCTAGTTTAGCACAAGCAGGTAGCAAATCAATTACAATTTTCTCAAACCAGGGTATATGTTTGATTCCTGACCCCTGGCTCTGTGTGTGGGCAGGCTGGTTTCCTTGCACAATCCAAAAACCACGCAGTCAGGGGAACCACTGTGTTTAACATGCCCAAAGCGTGTGAATGTGTGTCCCTTGGATCCTGTCCTGTATTTCCTAGGATAGGTGATGGACCGTCATAACCAGTACATTGCCATCAGAAAAACAGCCACTGAAAGTAGCTAAACTAACCATTACAATTAAAGACAACAATTAAATAAACAAACAATTAAACTGAACATTAAAAACTAAACCTTAGTCTTAACATTATAAAGCATTGATACATTTAAATTTTTACAACCAGACCCTTATTATTATGGCAGGGAAATTTATCACATTAATGGATGGAACCTGGAGGACAGCAGCCAGGACAGAACCTGAAGGACAGGGGCCAGAATGGAACCTGGAGTACAGGGAACAGGACAGAACCTGAAGGTCAGGGGCCAGGACAGAACCTGGAGGACAGGGACCAGAATGGAACCTGGAGTAAAGGGGCCAGGACAGAACCTGGAGGACAGGGGCCTGGACAGAACCTGGAGGACAGGGGCCAGGATAGAACCTGGAGTAAAGGGGCCAGGACAGAAACTGCAGGATTGGAATGGACTGGAACAGGGTACCGGCAGGACTCCGTATCCGTAGGCTGGCTGAGATTTAGAATTTTGTTGCATTACAGGGAGGCACAGGTAAAGGGAGACCAGGATGCATATTTTTACCCACAAGGTACAGTAGATGCATGCAACTGAGGGACCACAGAAAGCAACCACACCTGCAATCCTAACCACAACTACACACAGCGAATGCTCAATCCTCCAGTCCAGGCCTTACATATAGTCAGGGAAGGATAACTGCCAATTACCAGACACACTAGGGCAGGGTTCAACAATTCTGGTCCTGGAGGGCCAGTCTGCAACACAGTTTGCAGATAATGCATAAGGTATTTTGATACCCAAATGTATGAACAAAGAATTTAATAGAGACCTATAATGTTCCTTCCTGGTTGTAAACAATGCAAGAGTTTAGGTTGTGACATTGCACAGAATCCCAAAATTCAAAGCTAAAATCAAAACATTCAGCTAGTGTCTCACAGGGAAGGTGGTATTACCTGGTTTGTTTCATTGTAAATATTTTGAGAGGGAGGCACACTTCTGATAACAATATTTTAATTTGGAGTATTGGTTTTATTTTATTGAAGGCATATTCCTTAAAATTTAAAGACCTTTTGTGTTATTGAGTGCAATGGTTGTCAGACTTCTGTTTCTAGAGCAATTTGACAGGTTTTAGATTTTTATCACTGAGGTATGCAATTAAAAAGAATCATGTGACCTTATAATATTATGTCCTCTCTTGTCTTTTTGCCATCTGTGCATCTAGCCTTCTTGAAAGCATTGAAATTCAGCTTGTACTAGTACTTTTTTATTGGAAATTAATTAGCTTTATATCCCAAGTTTAAGATAAACCATTAAACAAATATTAAAATATGGGTTATTCTTGAAAATATCTCTTGTCTTTTCCTCGTTCTTTACACATACATGAATATTCATGACATCCCATTCTTAATACATTGACTTTAATATGGAGTTGGCCCACCCTTTGCAGCTATAACAGCTTCAACTCTTCTGGGAAGGCTGTCTACAAGGTTTAGGACTGTATTTATGGTCATTTTTTACCATTCTTCCAGGAGAGCATTTGTGAGGTCAGGCACTGATGTTGGGTGAGAAGGCCTGGCTCACAGTCTCAGCTCTAATTCACCCCAAAGGTGTTCTATCGGGTTGAGGTCAGGGCTCTGTGCAGGCCAGTCAAGTTCCTCCGCACCACACTTGCTCAACCATGTCCTTATGGACCTTGCTTTGTGCACCGGTGCGCAGTCATGTTGGAACAGAAAGGGGCCATCCCCAAACTGTTCCCACAAAGTTGGGAGCATGAAATTGTCCAAAATGGCTTTGACTGCTACAGCATTAAGAGTTCCTTTCACTGGAACTAAGGGTCCAAGCCCAACCCCTGAAAAACAACCCCACACCATAATCCCCCCTCTACCAAACTTTACACGTGGCACAATGCAGTCAGGCCCGTTCTCCTAGCAACCACCAAACCCAGACCTGTCCATCAGATCAGGCCAAACAGAGGAGTGTGATTTGTCACTGCAGAGAACACGTCTCCACTGCTGTAGAGTCCAGTGGCAGTATGCTTTACATCACTGCATCCAACGCTTTACATTGCACTTGGTGATGTAACGCTGCAGCTGCTGAATTGGTGATGTATGGCTGAAGCAGCCGATGCAGCTGCTTCAGCCATAGAAACTCATTCCATGAATTTCTCTATGCACTGTTCTTGAGCTAATCTGAAGGCCACATGAAGTTTCGAAGTCTGTAACTATTGACTCTGCAGACAGTTGCCAACTTCTGTACACTGTGTGCCTCAGCATGCGTTGTCCCCGCTCTGTGATTCTATGCGGCCTACCACTTCATGGCTGAATTGCTGTTGTTCCCAATTGCTTCCACTTTGTTATAATACCACCAACAGTTGACCGTGGAATATTTGGTAGCGAGGACATTTCACGAATGGACTTGCACAGGTGGCATCATATCATGGTACAGTACTATGCTTGAATTCACTGAGCTCCTGAGAGTGACCCATTCTTTCCAAATGTTTATAGAAGCAGTCTGCATGCCTAGGTGCTTCATTTTATACACCTGTGGCTATGGAACTGACTGGAACAGCTGAATTCAATGATTTGGAGGGGTGCCCCAATACTTTTGCCAATATAGTGTATTATTTGAGTGTTTTCAAATGAATTTTCAAAATTCGAGAAAACTGATATGATACAGTAAGGAGTTTGTTTGAATAACCCATATATTCCCCTTTATCTTAATTCTACATTAATTTAGGAGTTTAGTGTGTAAAAATATATGATTGTACGTTTTAATGTGAGGCAATTATTCACGATTAATCACAGTTTTTGTTTTTTATCGACTAGCAGCGCTAATTATTAAAGTAGTAATTCTACTAAATAAATAAATAAGCCATAAATAAATAATCTTTTTCAAACTTTGCAGGCATATTTCATGGGTGATAAACTGGAACTGATCAAATTTTGCAAAGCACTGCACCAAAATTGAAGCAGCAGTGCTAGGTGGCAGCAGAAGACTGAAAGGGAGTATCACTTCCTGCTCGCCATGTCCACTTCACCCTCCTGTCTCATCCCTCACATGGCCCTGATGGGCCATGCCTGATGCTCGCTGCCCTTTATTAGTCTATGTATAAAAATACCTGTTTGTCCGGTTTTCGTTAATCCAGTCATTGAAGTCGAACCTTCTTGTTGCGTGTGTCCTCTTGTGTTCCATTCCTCCCATTATGATCCCTCATGATCCAGTTTATTTCCAGGCTTTGTTCTGTTGAAAAACCCATTTTTGTTTCACCACAAACCCTGCCCCCAAGTCATTCATCCTCAGCATCACGACAGAATGATCGGACTCCCGAACAACCCCAGCAGCCTGCGCTTCTACTCCGGCTTTCATGCCCCCCTGCATCCAGCATACCAGATACCCCGAATGCTTCAGATTTGTGGGTCGAAAGGGTTGCCAGCGCCACAGGAGCCACTTCATCTTCAAGCGGAGCACTTGTTCTCCTTCCTAGAGCTGATGACTAACCTGCGGTCTGGAGGATCCCCATCACCAAAGCTCTGTTCTGGTCTGTGTAGAGGGTGCTTTTGAGACTCACCCCAGGTGTGGATCCCCAAGTGGCAGTGAAGGTCTGGTGCATGCTGGCTAAAGTGTGGGGAATAATCAAGTGCAAAATTGCTGAACCTGCTGCCTCATTGCCTCCTGAAGCCCAAATCCCAGGCTCCTGGCCCAGGAAGGGCCACATCACCTGTACCTAGTCCCATAGCAGAGGTGATACCCGAACGTGATTCAGGTGTCCTGGCCTCACCATGCCTCCCTCCAGGTATCCTGACTTCGCTCTGCCTGCTTCTAAGTGTCCTGGCTTCAGTCTGCTCACCTCCAAATGCCCTGACTTGGCCCCATCCTCCTCCGCATCAACCCACTTACCTCCAGGTGTCCTACAGTAGGTGACATCATCTCCTGATGTCTCGCCAGCTCTGACCTGGTCTTCTGATATCCCACCATCAGTGTCCTGATGTCCCGTTGGCGCACACCTTATCTCTAGTCATCAGCCAGGCACTCTCCTTGCCGCCTACTGGCTTGCCACTGTTGGTCTCCTCATTCCTTGCTAACCGCCTCCAGGCCAGCCCCCAACTCCCCGGCGACCACTGAGCTGACCCCCAACTGCCTGGCCACCACCAGGCTGACGCCAAACTCCCTGGCCACTTCCAGACCAACACCTGACTCCTTGGCCACTGCTAGGCTGAGTTGGGCTGACCCAGATGATACCCACCCGGAGGACCATGAGTAGCACCCTCTGGGCCTTGCCATCAGTCCCAGTCTGTGAGCCCCCACCTCGGCCCAGTGGTCACACCAACCTAGCCTGGCCAGCTGCCCAGACCCTAGTCAGCCTGACGATGTCCACCTGAACACCTCTTCTGCTGTGTCCTCCATCTCCAGCCCTGCATTTCCATCAACGCCCTCCTGTTCCTATTCTGTGGTCCCCTCTGGCCCTCAGGTCCTTTGGTCCGGATGGCCTCCGTCTCACCGGTGAACGGGCCCAGGAAGATTTGGAAGATTTCCTGGACACCCCCCGTTTTCATTTGTTGTATCTCCTTCCCTGTCCCAGTGCCCTGTCCTACCTTTGTGTTCACCCAGTCTGTGTCCCCAGTGATTCCCTCTTCTGTTCCCACTCCTGTTTCTATTGCCTCTGTACTTGTCTACCCTGTCGTGGTGTGGCCTGTTCTGATTGTCCTTGTCTCAGTTTCTTCTACTTCCACATCCCTGTGAATATCTAGTGTTTGTCTCTGGTACCTGGTCATGTCTCGTGTCTGGTCTGTTTCATCTGTTGGACTCTCCTGTTGTTCTGTTGGTCCCTGATCTGACCCCTGTTTGTTCCATGCCCTGTGTCATGCTGTATGTCCTGCCTTGTCCCATCCTGTACTGTACTGTCTGGTGGTTCTGTCCCTCTGACCTTGTGGTGTCTGTCCTGTGTGCCCTGTCAGTCCTGCTGTTCCCTGTCCTGTCCAGTGTTCCATTTGCCCCTATCTGTTTGCCCTGTCATTCGGTCTTTTCGCTCCACTCCCCTGTTCGTCCTTCGAGGGGGAATACTGTCTGTGTCTGCCTGACCCTCCTGGTCCTCCCTCATGTGGCTCTGATGGGACACACTTGATGCCTTTATTGGTCTATGTAGAAAAAAATACCTGTTTGTCCCATCTTCATTAGTCCGGTCAATCAAGTCGAACCTCATTGTGTGTGCCCTCTCGTGTTCCAATCCTCCCATTTTGATCGCTCATGATCCATTTTATTTCCAGTCTTTGTTCCATTGAGTTCAATAAAACCAGTTTTTGTTTCACCATATCACCTGCCCCCAAGCCATTTGTCCCCAGAATCACAGCAGGGAGGCTATAGATGTCATCTTGCGAACACAGTATTCTATGGATCTTTTTCAAAATTCCTGGGAACTTTGTACAGGTCAGTGGTTCTCAAACTGTGGGGCATGACACAATTTTCTGAATATTCTGAAATAAAGTTGTTGTTTTTTTTTGTCACCAGCCACCTGGTCAGAAAAACTTATTGGATGCAGTCAGGTAGCTGATAGGGAAAATTTATTGTGCGGGAATTTGATTGTGTCACTTAACCCTAGTCCAAGTGTTGGCACGGGAAAGAACAGGTGTAGAACTGCTGAATCTGATTATTTGGAGACAAGTTACATTAAATTGGGCTTTTAATACAGATTTTTACAGAGGTGGGAAGAATACTGCAATAATATTTTCAGTTTACTGTGGAATTTCCGTTTTGCTAAATTTATTGTGGGTGAATCCCCCATATGGACGGTATTATTGCATGAAAAATCAGATGCCTCTCAAGCCTACTGTAGAGGGGCTAGAGATACAGTACAGTAGAGTTTGGGGGTGTGGGAGGAGTACAAGATACTTTATTCGTCACATACATGGTTATACAAGTACAACATGTAGTGAAATCTACCCTGAACGACCCTTAGACTGTGCAAAACAAAGATAGAAAAAAATTAGTAGTGACTAGATAGAGGAGGGGGTCATAATAGGGCCATCCAGGAAATATATTGTCAGCTTGCGGTCATGCTCCTCTTAACTAGGCTACCATAGTTCTAAAGTTAATATGATAATATAGCATTTTATTGGTTTACTAGTAAACAAATAGTAGTATTAGTGCCCTGTGATGGTTCGTGTCCCATCTTCGGTTGTTCCCTGCCTTGTGCCAGGGACCTGTGTGATGGACTCCAGACCCCTCGTGACCCGGAATAGGACAAGCAGTTAAGGAAAATGGATGGATGGACTAGTTTGGGATCTGGTACATCATACAGATTTTATGTATCATCCAGTACAATCTAGGTAGCAGTAACATTTGATCTCAGAAGAAAATCACAATGGGTTTGTATTTATCTGTATGACAATGAATGGTACTTAGTTACAGTACTTAGTTATACCATTATACCACTGGTGTATCTATTGTGGTTCTTACTGTTATGTCACAGAAAATATTGGGCATAGTGCAAATGAGATGGAATATAAATACCCAATTGCTATTACATTAAGACATACACAAAGAAATACAGTTAAGCATCTGATTATTGGGGAAGAAATTGTGCAAATTGGTATGCAACAACACTTTCACCATCATTAAACATTATTTTGTAACTGTATTTTGGTCTTTTTCCATATAAATATGCATAACCTATGTGATAGATTTGTTCTCTGAATCCATGAAAGTGTTAATATAATGCAAGAGACTGAAATGCAAATAGCACTTTTCCCCTTCACAGCCTAACTTGAGTGCACAGTAATAGATCACCATACTCAGACAAGGGGTTTTCAAGTGGTGCCTTGAACTAACAGCATTGCAAGACCTACACAGCTCAATATGATTTCATAAAAGGAGTCATAATGTGAATAAATATTCTGGGGAGTCATGAGTTAATGAATGGTGTGATGGCAAAAGTTTTTAGAAAATCATTTTTTTAGTCAGTATTGACTTCCTGACTTTTATGTGACTTCCTGTATGACTATCATGGAAAATTGCTTCCATAAATTATACATTATAAAAATATATACTTTCCCCCCTTTATTGTATCTTATTTTGCTTTTTAGCATGTCTTAAACCATCATTACATGACTTGTCTAATTATCCTTTTAAATTGTGAAGAGTGTATTTTTATTATATTCAGATACCTTTCCAAAAGGTACAACAATGAGGCTAAGCTCTTGGGTCTTGACCCTGGAAACCTGTCCATTATGCTACAATTCAGAATAAATGTATCCACTTATAGAAAACGGCTCACTAACTAGTCAACATCTTTGGCATTAGCAAACTTAAATGGACTACTCCTGTGGTTGTAAAGTCATTTGTAAATCCAACTGCCAACTTTGTCATGCTGAAAAAGAAACTGCTGCAAAGGAAGTTTTCCACAACACAATGTCCGTTTATATTGATATGATTTTGAATAGGGGCCAATAGTATTTCTTCCTGATTGTAAGCAACTTGAGAGCATAGTGAGCGGTAGTGACGTTGCACATTATTCCAGAATTCACAACTAAAATCAAACCATTCAGTTAGCGGCGTCTCATGGGGATACTGATGGAGGGGAAAGGTAAGTCATTATTACTTTGTTCATTTTGTTTCAAAACATTCCCAAACCACTGAGCTCACGTGTTAAAAGTGTCACAAGTTGCAACATTCATTTTATTTTATTGAAAGCTAATACCTTAAAATGAAATATTAAGCACATATTCAAAGTTGGTCAGGCTTCTGCTTTTAGAGTCATTTGCCAAACAGAGTTTTAATTTAGATTGTTTACGCAGAGGAATAAAAAACTTTCATCTTTGGTTTTGAGAGGAGTGTCATGAGTAAAGCTTGCTGGTAGACATACTGTACTGGAGTGAAATGCTTTTATGTCCTAGCTGCTGTATTTGACGCATGTAACAGATATAGGCATAATTGACTTTGGTCTTTATTTTGAGACCTCGGTTTGGAATAAAGAAAATCCCTAGATGGGTATTCCAGGAAGCAGGTTCAGGATTTAATCTGAATTCTGACTTGAATGAAAAAACACGATGATCAGGGGGAGGGGTGGTGTCCATGAAGTAGGATTTCTCAGTTAGCTGGATTAATTTAAGATACATGTTATGACTGTCCAATAGGAATACTCCCTGCTTAAACTATTATTAGACAATCATGACTCCTAGCTTTAGTTAATCCAGCTGACTTATATCTGGGGGTATTCCATGAAGCAGGATTTCTCAGTTAGCTAGGTTAACTTAAGATACAAGAATTGCTGATTACGATTTCAGGGATTGAGTTTATTCAAGTCTGAATATGTTAATGCTCAGTGAAGTGCCGTCTCAGGGAGCAACAAAAAGTGATCATCAGCGGATCGCCAAAGAAACGATTCACCATGGAAATGGATGCCCAAAAGAGTACTGCTCCATGCTTTCTGCAGTTAGAAATGAAATATGCCTACAGAAACATAATTAAAAATGGTAGTAATATTACTGCGTATTTGTAATTGTGACAACCGATCGTCCAGCCCTGCGTGTGTCACGCCTACATGGTTACCCTCGTGTGGAATCCTTCCGTTTTACCAGCTGTTCCACATTTCCTGCCTGTAGTCTTGTGTATTTAGTCCGCGTTCTGTTCCGTCTCCCCAGATCCATCATTAATGTTAGTTCTCCGTGTGATCCCCCGTCTGCTTGGTTTTCCCCAATAAAACCCTAAAAGACGCATTCATGGCTCTGCTCGCCGGCTCGCTCGCTCGCACGGTCATCACAGAATGACGGATCTTGACAAAGATTCACCGCAGCAGACCGAGAACCAGCGTATCGGTCTGCTGCAAGAGGTGATATATTAGCTAAACCTGCCCGAGGTCCAGGAGGACCCCGTTTCAAGGGAATTAGCCAGTCAGAGCGGGACCCTCCTCGAAGGGATGTCGCCGCTTGCGGACGTGCGCGAGAAACTCCGGCAGCTGGTCGAGAGGGTGACCGAGAGGCGGCTCCATCCCTTCGTTCCCTCCGAGGCGACCCGGCCGTTAACGACCCGCCAAAGCCAGAGGAGGAAGGAGAGGAGACCGGAAGAAGCATCGGTAATCTACCTGGGAGCCACCTCTCTCTCTCCTACTTCTTTCCCTGCCAGTCATCCGGAGGAACCCCTCCCGAGCCTGCGTTCGGCGGGGTTCACTCCGGACCTCACCGCCGCATCTTGCAGGCAGGTACCCCAAGCCCGCATCGCCGACACCAAACCGCCATCGTCGGCCACTTCCCCCTTCCGGGGAATCTGCCTGGCTCTTAAAGGGGCCAGGTTGATTTGGGATTCCATCCCACGGGCTTTTATAGGCGCAACGACTGCTCCTGCAGCACCAACCCTGGCTGCACTAGCTGAGGGTTCTGTAATGCCCGTTTCTGACCCGCTAGTGCTTAGGGTTCCAGACCTGCCTGTACCCGCTATGCCTGTCCTGCTTGAATCGCCTGTCCCAGACCCGCCAGTCCAGCCTGTCCCAGACCCGCCTGTTCCTGTGGAGCCTGATGTCCTGGCCCAAGTGGTTCCAGCCCCGGAGACACGTGCCTTCTTGCGGGGTCCCTCCCCCGGCCACTGCGTCATCACCCAGCTGGGTCCCAGTCCCGGTAGCGGATGCATTGCCTTCTGGGGCACCCCCGCAATTGCCATCTCCTGCTTTGATGGAGACTCCTGCTCCGCCTCCTACTCCACCCGTCTCTGCTCCAACCGAGGCTCCGGCTCCTTCCATGCCAGAGGTCCCTGTCCCTGAGGAGTTCCTGGACTGTGGGACCCTCTCTTGAATGGGACCCCTCGGGGATCTACCTGCTGGACCCAGAGGCCGATGTACTGGTCTGAAAGGTTCCAGTCCCGGAGGCAGAGGCGCCTGACGTGCCTGTTCCACCGGTGCCTGTCCTGCCGGTGCTGCCTGTTCTGCCTGATCCCGACCTGCTTGTCCCGGCAGCTGCCGCGCTGCCCCCTGCTGGCCCTGAGCTGGCGGTTCCTACACCACCGCCTGAGGCGTTTGCTGCGGCCCTGCCTCCTGCTGCACTCGAGGCTCCTGCTACGGCTGCTGCACCGCCCGCTGCTACACCCGAGGTACCGGCGCCGCCTCCGTCCGCCGCTATACCCAAGGAACTGGCGCTGCCTTAGCCAGCCGCTACGCCAGCAGCCTGCCTGCCAGTTTTGCCGGCTCTGCCTGTAGCTGTCCCCTATGCAGCTACGCCTGAGGCCCCGGGAGCGCCTCCGCCCATCTCGGCTCCACCCTCCGCCCTATTCAGGTTCCTACCGAGGTCCCTGAGGTGTCCCCCGCTACGCCCCCAGGGGTCCCAGTGCCCGTAGCGGCGCCCCCAGGGGTCCTAGTGCCCACCGTGGCGCCCCCAGGGGTTCCAGACCCGTCGTCGGTGCCCATCTTGCCTGTCCTGCCTGTGGCTGCCGCTACGCCCGCAGACTGCTGGCCTGCTGCTGCCGCTCCGCCTGAGGCAGCTCCTGCTGCAGCCCACGCCTCCTGCTCCGCCCGAGGCGGCTCCGAGGCTCCTGAGGTCTTTGCTCTGTCTCTCTGCTCTGTCCTTACAGGCATTGCCCGCTGCGCCGCCGCCTGCCGCTACGCCCGAGGACGCTTCACCTCCTGTCTCTGATCCTCGTTCCTCTGTGCCTCCTGTTTCCGCCCGTCGTTCCTCCGTGCCTCCTCTGTTCACTCCTGGTCCTTTCGTTCCTCCGTTCCTTGTTCCCCGGTGTCTCCCTTTCTGGTTTGCCTGCGTTTCCGGTTCTGCGTGTCAGGTCCTGTCCTACTTCCTGTCCTTGTGCCAGTTCTGTGTTTCCATTCTCCATTGATGGTCTTGTCTTCCAGGTCCTGTTCTCCCGGTCTCGTCCGCCTCTTCCCTTGAGGCACGCCTGGAGTGCCTTCCGTTTTACCAACTGTTTCACGTTTTCTGCCTGTAGTCTTCTAATTAGTCCGCGTTCTGTTCCGTCTCCCCAGATCCGTCATTAATGTTAGTTCTCCGTGTGATCCTCCGTCTGCTTGTTTTTCCTAATAAGACACATTCACGCCTCCGCTCGCCTGCTTCCCCCCTTGCTCGCCGGCTTGCTCGCTCACACGGTCTTCACAGTAATTCTAAGATTTGTTTAACTGTAGAATTTGATTAATGGTTAATAATCATTATGGATGGATAGATGGAATTGGAGAGGGGGGGGGTTGGAGATGTTTTAATCGGCACTGCCTTTTGCATTGGTCTACCCCTAGTGAGCAATGAGATGAAGATGAATTTCTGCTTCCATGTTGACCATCGCTTGAAGACATGGGAATGCTCAGCCAAACTGCGAAACTCTACTGATGCAACCGCAACCCTGCACTTAAATCCTGAAATCGTGAAACTAACCCGCTGTTGAGTAGGTTTAGTTCCAAGCTGTCTTAGCCACAGTGATTGCCTGATACTCAGTCTAATCTCAGTTTCTGATCCCAGGTTGTTTTATTTATTTGGTTGTTTGGTTAGAAAGAAATGTACTGGTCCATGTTCTGTAGGGGACAACACAGTAGAAAAAATAATCCCTTTGCTGGTTCATGGCCAACCGACTGCACATCTCCCCCAGTCACGCTAACATTATACAACACTATGTACTCAGGCCTGTATTATATCATACATCCATAATTTGTTTATCCGGGCTGTGCTCCATCAGAAACACATGTTTCTGTGCTGTAGTCTGTCAAACAAAGGGGATCAAGGCTGCCAACCTTATTGGAAAGTCATGTGACAATAATTAAATTCTCTTTAATAGGTATAACATTTGTCACTGTTTTAGTCCTATTTTTATGGACCAAAGTATCAACACAATATCTACAAGACCATGTACTTATTTGTACTTGATTTGGTTTTCCCCACTTGCTGATGCAGATCTGTGTTTGACTCAGTGTTTTGTTGGCTGTTTGCCTTGGTGTTTTGTCCCACCCCTGCCCAATCTCAGTCCATCCCTGAAAAGGGAAAGTTTCACCTGTGAATACTGAAACCCCCAAACAGAACCTCAAACACAGTGCATGTACCTGAACTGTAAACTACTTTGTCTAGTTGAAATGGGTTTTACAGTATGTGTGGCCACTCGATAATGTGTATGGCTGTCTCTGAGAAAAGATAAGGAATTAAATGTGAATTTTCAACTTAGTAATTTAATTCAACCTGTATGTAAATTGCATGTTATCATAGGTATGACAATACAAATATATGGTACATATGTCAACATAAATCCGTTTGGTCTTTAAAGTTTAAAATTGCATTGTATTTTCAATGACAACGTTCAAAATGTTCCTTCAAAGAAGGGCTTGGCTTCAACAGTTAAGTAACAAACAGAAGTGCAGTATTTGAATTCAGGTGATTTTCTTCAATCCTTGAATGGATATGTATTTTTATGTATTTAAATCCATAAATAAAAATGTAGATAAGGGGTAGATAAGTAAAATGAATCATGTCTATGGAGTTATAACACCTGATTTAATTAATGGCACTGGTTTAATCCCTATGTCTTTTGGAAAATAAAGCATATTTATTTGGTTTTACTTGACCTTTCTGTGTCTTTGTCCCCATAGTTTACTGCTGAGCCAAAAAAAAGCATTACATTTACAGCATTTGGCAGACTCCCTTTGCCATAGCAACTTACATAATTGCTTAGAAGTCCATCTATCCCATAATTTTTTTGAAACCGCGTATCCTATGCAGGGATGAGGGGGGCCTGGAGGCTATGGGCACAAGGCAAGGAACAACCCAGGATGGGGCACCAGCCCATCACAGGGCACACTATTCACTCACGCATGCACACCTATGGGCAATTTGGTAACTCCAATTAGCCTCAGCATGTTTTTGGACTGTGGGGGGAAGCCCTATGATGATATGGGGAGAACATGCAAACTCCACACACATGGAGCCCTGGCAGACCACTGCACCACCGTGCCACCCCTGCTTAGAAGTCTCATCAGTGAATACATTCTGCATTATTTACCTCTTGTTAATAAATTAATCGTGTTTCACATTATTCTCTTTTTTATTCACATTATTAAAAATTTAAATAATATTAAAAACATGATGTTTTAATATTAAAACATTTTGACTATTGGTTTACTACATTTCCTACATTTCACTGCAGGGCTAAAACTTGAGCTCTGTAGATAATAAATTGTTTTACCTGGGAGGATCCATGGGTGAATTCATTCTTTTATTACTGCTGTTTTACATGAACACATTTCTGCAAACCCCACCGGGCTTGTTGGCTGTGAATTATCTTAGTTAGGACAACACCTGATTGCCATGGTGAAAATGTGCAGTGATTCAGTACATTCCTAATTTTATGAAGCTCTGTATTTATTTAAAGTTTTGGGGCACGCAATAAAGTCTTATCTCCTGTCTTTGCTCTGGACAACGTGGCTCCGAACTGCCAGCTCTGCGGCACTCAAGATGTCCATTTGCCTGTTTAGCCCATAAATGTGAGGCCTGATTTGCGTTTCATCGTAACAGACCAATAAAACCTTTTGGAGGAAAAATTCTAAAACCAAATCAAAGAAAGAATCTCATAAAAGAGGGCAAACCAAAGAGAAAGTCGACAAATTATTAATATAATCTAAGCCAAGCTTGCTCATGACCCTGACTGCAAGCAAGGACCACAGTCTTCCTAAATATCAGTCCTAGTCAGTGGAAGCTGAGCTCGCAAAGCTTAAGGCTGGGCATACACGTTTTTTGGCCCATTTTGATCTGTTTTTCACTTGTGTGATAATTCCTGGAGTCGGGCCGAATTTCAGCGTGATCATGCGTCGTATATCATATAGTGTACAAGATATAAGGAGCAATGATTCACCCCTCCCGACCAGGTCCCGACCGGCAATCGGATGGTCGTGAGAAAATCAAACCTGTTTGAAATTTTGCTCGCCCGTTGTGTGGATATCGCACGGTGGAAGCGGAGCCACGAGCCGACTCACTTTAACCTGAGTGAGTTGTCCGATACGTGCGAACACTTGCCTGTTGCCAGAAACCAAATTGTAACAGAAAGTCTGTCCTTGGGACTGATCGCCTTTCTTAGGTGGGTATCCCTCTTTATGATATGTGGAGTTACCCTCTCCAGGACGAAACTGAAGTCCTCCACAGACATTCTAAGAAGGTCCTGAAAACCCTTCATATCATCCATCTATTTACACAAAACTTATATTAATACAGCTAGGCAGTATAGGTGTTATTAATATTATTATAGCCTGTTGTCTGAAACTGATTGGTGCACAACACTGAGATTTAAGGACAGTGATAAATTGCACTTGAATAAACATAATGTAATGGGCCTGAAGCAAGCAAGAACAAGCAGGCATGTTATTGTTTGCATTACAAGTTCTGTGTAGGTATCAGGCTATCTGCAATGTAATTTATCTGTCGCTGCTTTCCTCCAGTTCTCATTGTAAAATCGACAGGCCGTATTGTCCATCATCGTATCCATACATGCCGGCGCCTCTTCTTTTTGGATTTTTCTGAGCACAAAATTGCACAAATGGCCAAAGCAGCCCGTTTCGCTTTGGTGAGCATCGCCACTGATGCGGGTTCTTCTTGTTCTGCTGCTTCTTTTTCGACGTTTACAGGTCCATGTTCATATTGCTCGTGTAATGTGAGCAGTCAAGTTGAATCCGAGTATTGGACCGTACAGTGTGCGGACATAAATCGTGAGCTTTGCCTTTTCATCGCATGCAATTAAGTCGTACAATTTGAGCTGGGTGTTTGCAAAACGACTGGAAAAATCACACAGTGTATGCCCAGCTTAAGGCATTTTATGGAACTGACATTACTACTTTGCATAACAGGAAATAATGTATTTTTGAGGGGAAAAAATCTTTGAAGTTTGTGCTTTTTTTCTAAAGCATGTATTTTAAGGTTTGGGTGTGCTGAGTGAGAAGCGTTTAATGACTGAGGGACAGTGAATTTTGATGTTCATGTCTGCAGGAAGTTCAGCCTGTAAAAAGTGGAAGGCGCTTTTGCCTTCATGACGTTTGCACTGTTTTTGCTCTGAAAGGCAGTTAATCTGGTAGGGAATTGAATTTCTAAAAAAGTAATCTATTTTTTTGTATTAGATCGTTGTATGAAACTTACTCGATAAAAATGCATAGAAAATACTGTTTTTTTTCTTCAGAGATACTGTTGTTAAGGATATTACTTAGATATTGCAGAAATTAACTCAAATATTAAAACTACATTAATAAAAATTCAAATACTAAAAAGGAGTAATATGTTTAATTGACTTGTTTTGTTTGTGTGTCATGCTTTATTTTTGAAACCAAGTAGTATCTGAAATTATGTGTATGTTTATTATGTTCTACCTATGGAGATTTTCTGTAGAACTGTTATGCCCTGCTCATCTGATCCTCCCTTGTGCCTCGCCCCCTTGCTACCTCTTGTGGAATACCCGTGTTACCAGCTGTTTCTCATTGTTGTTACTTAGTCTGAGGTATTTAAGTCCGCATTCAAGTATGTTTCCCCAGTCCGGTCATTGACGTTATGTGGTGTAGTTGTCTCCTGATCATGTCCTTCCTTCGATTAAACCCCGTATATTCCCGACACCTTGAGTCCTGCCTCTGCTTCCTTGGTCCGTGACCTTGTACACCGTGACAGAATGACCGGACTCTCGGAAAAGACGCTTCGCCTGACCAAGCCTGAGTACCTCGGTCTGGTGGCCGAGGTGTTATACTGGCTCAACCAGCCAGATATAAAGGAGGACCCTGCTGCCCGAGCTCTTGCCTTAAGGATGAGAGACCTTCTGGAAGAGATGACCCCATCTACCGACCCGAACCTAGTGGAGGAAGTGCGGCAAAATTTGCTGCAGCCGTGGAGCAGGGTAGCTGAGGTGATGCTCAGGCAGGTAGCGCTGGACTGCGGACTGCCTCCAGAACCACCTGAGCCAGCCCCGGCTCTGACGAAAGCAGCCACCAAAAGGATGAAACGGAATAATCATGGAGGGGTGGTTTCCGTGGCTCGTCTCCCTGCTGCTGCGTCTATGCCTGAGACCCTGGCCAAGAAATTCTTTACCCTTCAGGGTTTGTATTGGTGGGTAAAGGATGATCAGGCAATGCGGGACTCTTCTGAGGCTGCCCTGCTCCTTGAACAGCTTCAGGGGAAGTTCACTGCTGTTACACTCCAGTGTCTCCACCACAGAAGCTGCAGAAGATGCTCCTCTTGAAGAAGGAACAAGCCTCCTTGGCAGGAGACGCCTGCACCCGAGGCCCAACCTCCGGTTCCCCTGGTTCCTGCGCCAGTCCCTGTGGTTCCTGTCCTGCTGGTTCCCACACCAGTTTCCGTGGTTCCTGTCCCGGCAGTTCCCACGCCAGTTCCCGTGGTTCCTGTCCCAGCGGTTCCCGCGCCGGCCCCCCGTGGTTCCTGTCCCAGCGGTTCCTGCTCCTGTGCCCCCGGCTCCCATCCCCAGTGGTCCCTTATTGTTGGACCACTGCTCCTCCCCCCTCGGTGGAGGAGGAACTTGAGTGGGACCCCTCGGGGATCTCCCTGATGACTGCCTCAATGAACCCCTCTGGTGGGTCACCCCAACCACCTTCCCAGCATGGCAGATCCCGGCCTGGCCTCGTCGGTCACCTGCGGGTCCCCCTGCACCAACTCGTCGGTTGCCTGCGTCTTCACCAACTGTGGCTGCGCCTTCGCCTGCCACGGCTTCTGCTCCCTCCTCGCCTCCTCTGTTGTCCCCTTCACCTCCCTCCTCACCTCCTCCAGCAGTCCCTCCCCCTTCCTCCTTCTCCCCTTTGGCGTCCCCACTGGCTCCTGATTCGCGGTCGCTGAGGATCCCTCCTGTTACGGTCTTGCGGTCGCCTGTAGCCACTGCAGCTCCCGCCTTACACCCACCGGGGCTCCCTCCGGCTCCTTGTTTCCCCCCGCCCTTTGCCTCCTTGTCCCCTGGTTTCGTGCCCCATGTATTTGCCCCCCGTTTCTCTGTTCCGCCTTTGTTCCCTCCTGGTCCCTTTGCTCCTCCTGTTGGCTTTCTGTCCCCTGGTGTGGTCCCTTCATTGTTCCCGACTTTGGTGCCCCTGTGTGTGTCTGCGTTTCCTGTGCTTCATCGCTTGTTTGAGTCGTTGTTTGAGTTGTTTTCTTGTTCCAGTTCTGTGTATCCATGCTGTTCCCCATGTTTCATTTCTTGATTTTGTTTCCCCAGGTCCTGTGACGTCCCCGGTTTTGGCCCCTCGGTCCCGTTAGGCACGCTGCAGTGTGTGCCTTTGGGGGGGTTCTGTCATGCCCTGCTCGTCCGATCCTCCTGTGTGCCACGCCCCCTCGCTACCTCATGTGGAATCCCCATGTTACCAGGTGTTTCTCGTTGTTGTTACTTAGTCTGAGGTATTTAAGTCCACGTTCGAGTATGTCTCCCCAGTCCAGTCATTGACGTTATGTGGTGTAGTTGTCTCCTGATCGTGTCTTTCCTTCCATTAAACCCCGTAGAGTCCTGCCTCTGCTTCCTCGGTCTGTGCCATTGTACACCATGACAAGAACGTTTCATGGTGGCTTTAAATCATTTCCACATAACTAACCAACTATACTGGTTGAGCTCTTTTTTCTGATTAAACATGCAATGTAGTTCATGTTCCACATTGACACACACTAGAGTCAACTAAGAAAATGTAGTGAGCTTATAAATGTATGGTGATCCACAATATTTGCTTCCCAAAGTCATTATTCACTCTCATCAAAGTTAAACTGGCTAACAAACCTGATTTTGTTGTTCATAGTTTATCTTGTTATGTTTTATTTTGTAAATATAATAGAGCATAAAATAGACATGAGGTAATGAGAAATCTTTGTACATATCATGGACGACAAATGCAAAATCTCTAATTAGCAAAGAAAAAACAATAACAAATTAGTGTCTCTGGTTCTATAATGAGGTGTTGACAAGGACATGATAAGACATAAGAGAGAATGTTTGAGCGGAAATTCCTTCTTTTCCTTTTTGTCATCCTTTTTCTCCTGCACAAAGTAAACTTGCAACAAGAAAGAAGATTGGAATGACTCTATGCTAGACCAATTGGTGCAAATTATATTTTCACATTAATTAAAGCAACAATGAACACAGCTGTAAAAGTAAAAACATCATACTTCTGCTTGCAATTAAATATGTGTTTTTCCCTCTTTTTGATGTGCCTTTGTAAATTTAATTTTAACTTCATATTCTTTGATGTGGTTTCATTTCATGGTCAGAATCTATGATGCATTCATATCAGAACATTAAAAACAATTAGTCAGCTGTACTTCTGAAAATTTGTAAGCAAAGACAATAAGCAAATATACATTTTCTGAAGCATTTGGCATTAAATATATTACACTATGTAAACACTGTAAAATAGATCTGCCCGCTTCAAAGTATGCATTGCCAAATCCAAGATATATATAAGTATAAAGTATGGTTCATTTATTTAAAGTATATTTCATTTATTTATTCCATTCTTAGTACTTCATATTTGGTTGCTTATAAGCTGCTTGATGTTCATATTAAACGGGATAGATGTATTTATATCCATGTACAGGTATATATCTTTTTATGAGATGTGAACAAATATTTCTGCATGCAGTGACAAGTGGATAAATCCTGTATTGTCAGCGTTGTAGTGTTTTAATACCTCTATTTAATTCTCAGTCAGATGGCTCACCCTGAAGTAAACATGGACATAAGATTTCTAAAATCCCGATTCCTTTCATTTACTTGTCCAGCACTGCATCTCCCTGGCATGACAGGTGTAATTCTAGATGGGAGTGATTTGCAAGGTATTTAATTGAGTTTCTCAATGCCATATTCACCTTAGAAAATGTCCTTTTGTACTACAAATAATTGCTGTTATGCAGACCACCAGAAGTAGCATTTTTCTGTAATAGCATGGCTTTGCTGACAAGCTGAAATGAAGGAAAAAATTTAATAACTTTTCAGGTATCTCCATTTCTCGTAGCAGTTGTTCTGATATTGTTAGACGAGGCGGGTAAAAGGTAAATTTTACATTGCTTCTTTAGGCAAATCCAATTATGCTACCTGTGATACATTGCAAGCACTGACTCCTAAAATCATAGATAATTCATATGTGTGTAAACGTCAGTATAATTACATTGTATGTTGATTATGAATGGTCCATGCTAAATTCTTCAAGTTTCAAAATTTTCATTTACTTGCACTTGGTATGTAATGTTCATCACAAGAAAAAGAACTTTAAGAACCACATTGTACATAATTTGAATTTCTTCAGTAAATGTCAGCTTGTTTGAATTAGAAGTGAAGCTATATTGTAAGCCATGTTAGCTGCTTTGTATTAAGTGACTAGAGCAAATGAACAATGAACAATTATGTCTTTATATTACATTAAATGCTGTGTTGAAAAGTGTCTACTCAGGTTGGACTTGCATAGAAATTTTGAATCAAGGAAAAAAATGCATATATTTCCATCCTTACTATTTTTACACACAAAATGTTAAGGCATATATGATATGCAGAACAAATTCACCAGTAGTATCACTGATGGAATACATTTTACATAAAACAACCTTGTATGTAATTTCCTCTCAACTGAACATCCTTGGCAAGGCTATGGTTTAAAAACCTTCAACAAAGCCTAACTCTAATCCTAAACACCTTCCTAACTGGACCATAAACTAACCTGAGGTTAGAAGACAAGCTACAGCACAGTAGTTCCTGGAAGTAGTGTCAGTAAGTCTTCATTACTGTTGACTCCCTGGCTGGAAATAAAGAATATGCTGTGTGTTATCTTTGCAAAGAGGTATGACTATATTTCATGGCAATGAAATTAATGATATTATACCAATTTCACTGCTTTCTAACATTATTTTGGTATCGTTTGTGCACTTTACATGTATTTATGTACTGCAATGGAATTTTATTCCTGAGAAAACATAAATCATATATATTGTCAAGTAAAGAAATTGTTTCTCCCACAAGTAATGAATGAAATAATGAATATGAAGGTTAGAATGTTAATAAATAGAATCAGGAGAAGGTTCCGTGTGGGTGTTGGTGCTGGTTCAGTTCAACCAGACCAGTTTAACACTCTCAAGCAAAAACTCTCTTAACTTAAAAATATACTAGTCATATATTTTGCTATTCAGAATACTTAGCTCCGTGCTGCCAAATATAAACAGATGAACAAACCAAAAATCCAATAGAAACACTAATAAATAAGTCAAATGCATATATTTTTGGTACTTGGAATAATGCAAGAGACAACTGGCCAGCAATGAGAGTATTGAGTAAGAGTAAAGCCACATATATCCTGTTGCCTGATTGTTGTCTCCTAATAACCATGATAGACTGAAATCTTTTCAGGGCAAATTGTTGAAGACATCTGGCAAGGCTGTCTCAGGGATGAACGTACAGCTGAATGTTCCACTGGCAGAGGTTGGCATGGCAACAGCTGAAAGGGCTATTCAGCATCAGTGTGGCTGAAAAGGTTTAGGGCCTAGTTGAAAATCCATTTAGGGCACAACCTGAGTATGTGTTTGTGTGTTTTTTATGTGTCATGCCAAAGGTGCAGTGAATATGACATTACAGTACAGTGTGAATTAATTGATACATTGTCCAAACAATCAGTACTTCCAAGACTTCTACTGATAGAACACAATATATGAGGAATATATTAATAATTAAGATATTAACAAATAATAGTGTTAATAAATACATTTGTATATACATGCAAAAATTATATTGTTTCTTAACTGAGAAATACAAATTATCCAAAGCAGGTGACATGGTGATGCAGTGGTTAGCAATGTTGCCTCAAGCCTCTGGGACCTGGGTTAGAGTCTCCAGAGTTCTTTGTGTCGGGGGTTTCCTCTGGGTACTCTGGTTTTCCCCCACAGTCCAAAAACATGTGGTGGCTAATTGGAATTACCAAATTGCCCATAGGTGTGCGTGTGTAGGTGTGCTCTGTGATGGGTTGGCGCCCCATCCTGGGCTGTTCTCTGCCTTGTGCCAATAGGCTCTGGACCCCCTTTGGCCGAGACCAGGATAAGCAGTTTCAGAAAATGGATGGAATTTCTCCAAAGCAATGTTTAATTATCTCCATTACTCTTGAGAGTATTTTAATTACAAGAAATGCTTTGCAATTGATTATTTATGTTTGAACAGGCCTCTGACATCTCAAACATCTAAAGGCTCTTAACTTCTTTCAAATGAATAAGTGGTTTTCCACTTTACTTACTTTTGTATCGGACCACTAGGCTTTTCACAGTATGTTCTTCATAATAAGTCAATAATATCCAGTTATTGCATGTCCTGTTTTTTTATATTTTATGATGATTTCACTCTATATTTTCTATGACCTTTATATATCTTTATTTATACAACTCTTAGCATCTTCTACAGCTGTCAGACTTTTTATTTTTTCATTCTTATATTTGTGCAGGTCCATTTGGTTGCATGGACCTAAGGTATCTTTACTATACTTCAAATTTTTAGATCATTATTGTTTTTATTATTGTTATTTTTGTCATTCTCAAAAAGAAATATAATGGGACCAGTTTGCTGAACTTCTGAGAACTAGCTTTTGTATTCTATCGCTGTGTGATGTCATTAAGAAATGTTTCTGTTGATTGGTGTAGTTTAGTTGCAAATTGCGATATGTAGCACCAATAGTCATCTGTCAGTTAGTTTATACACTTTGTGCACACTATTCTTATGCCGTGTCTATCTCCTCAAACACCCCCTTACCCATTTCCTGTTTTAGTCCTCAGTCTGCTTATGAATTATCACTGCTTATTAAAAATAGTGTGGAAAAAGTCATCATCTGTTACTCACAGACCAAAAATGAAAATGTAGTTTTACCAATTAATAAAATGAAAGTGCTATTAACATATATTTCGGTATCACTTTACTTGAGGGGGCACAAGTAATTTAGTAACTTGGTTACTACAAATCATGAAAAAATATAGCAACCACTTGAAATATATGATTTGTTATGATGAGTTATTGATTTATTAATGAGGAATGAACATGGGATTAGTGCATAACTAAAACTTATTAATTGTACTACTACATTATTTGTGCCCCCATCAAGTAAAGTGTTACCCAAGTTTAATAATTGTAAGACGCTTTATTGATCCCTCATGGGGAAATGCTCTTTTCACCTACCATTTTTTGCTCTTCATGGCATGCAAACACATAAATATGTGAGAGCAAGCTTGGCAGGGAAGGGCAGTCACCTGCAGTAGTGGTCATGGCTCATGGCGCTGGGGGTTATTAAGGGCCTTGTTTACAGGCCCACAGATGTGACTGTTCTGCCAAGGCTGGACTCGAACCAGCAACCTTTTCCAATCACAGGCACAGAGGCTTAGCCTTTATATTCATGTAACGTATGCTGATGTGTAATGCAGACACAGGTATGGATTTTTCCAGCAGTACCTTACTATCAGTAGTAACCGCCAACGCCGAGGTCTCAGTTTTACAACAGCAACCACTATCGCTTTCCAGCTCAAAGGTTAGTAGTTATAGTATTGTAAACTAATTTGACTAACAAAGCATTATCACAACCAGGAGCACTTAATGTCAAACACAGTTACTATTGATTGTATTGAATCATGCCTGTCAGCAAAATTCAATGAAACCATCTTCATTTGATGGCCCTTGATAAAACTCCTCAGACTTAAACACTTGAGTGTACAGTCATTGCAAAATGCCTTCAGGCTGAAGATATCTTTTCTTTTTTTTAAGAGTTAGGAGTCGCATTAATAAAGAGCGAAAAAACAAACTAAACATTTCAACAGGGATACTGCTGACTCATATTAAAAGCATAGAAGCAGAAAAGCAGGTGTAAATGTATGTATCCTTCCTGCACTTCAATGACTGTCTGCTGGTTATTCTTACTGTGTGACTGTCCAAATGATTGTGTGTGTGAGAAATAGCATTCCTTGCAACTGACTTGGAATTGACACCTCAGGGTGTAAGGCTTCAGTTTACTATGATCAAGTAATTTAACTGTTTTTTGGTGGCTAAGCTGTCATCCCTTTTGGATAACATCTACCACCCCATGCAGGAGACTCTGACAGCACTGAGCAGCTCC